>CM076574.1:1323519577-1323908771 GCA_034641835.2 Pinus albicaulis | reverse complement strand
TTTGCAGCGTGATAAATAATAATCGATTTTTTAACAAAAAGTATTCTATCGATCCGATGCATATGGGTTTACAGAGAGAGTTGACTGGCACTAACGCGAGCTTTGCAACGTGATATATAACTTCCTTTTTTCTTTAAAAAAAGGGATTCGATCAAGTCTCACGCTAATCTCATTGATTTCGCGACAACATAGAATTTAGCTAAATATTATAATAGTTGCCGATTAATATCTATAAAGTTGTGAGAGTTGACGATTAATATCTATAAAGTTGTTTTTCTGTTAAATGTATTATAGGTATATTGTATTCTCGCATCTGATTTATAACATTAATAAATTAAATTAATATAAATTAATCTCAGTGCATCGAATTGTTTTTTTTTTTTTAATAATAATATAAAAATAAAAGTGTGCATAGATGGAGAACCCAATATTGTCATACATAAAGAAAGTGTGCAGATATAGTAGAAGTGATAGATAACTTAAACTTTAAACTTTAATAAAATGGTTCATATATTTATAATTTTAGGAATATATTTTTATGTTTTCTTTTGATTGTAAGTTTAGAATATATATATATATATTTTAATAAAATGATATTTTTACGTAATAATTATGATATTTTTTATTAAAAGTACAGAGATAAAAGTATTTTTTATTAAAAGTACATAGATAAAAGTGTTTTTATCTTCAATGTTAATATTATTTTGATTTATGGATTCATTTGTATCATAGTGAGCAAATTTGAATTTGAATTTGATTTGAAAAAAAATTGACTAGCTAGAATTCAATATTAAAGAAAAAAAAATGTGAGAGTATACATCTTATAAATATTTAAATATTTTTTTCTTTAATTTATAATAAAAATTTAAATGAGCTATCTTTATATTTTGGAATTTTAATTAAATTCTATTCTTTTTAATATAGTAGAATTACTTTTTTTTAAATTTTTTTATATAAAAATTATCATGCAATTTGTTATTTTATAATTTTTTCTTATAGTTTTTATATATATTCTTTTTATATTACAATTTTCCAATTTTATATTTTTTTCCAGTAAAAAAGTTTAATTTTATCTTATGAGCCTCACCCATATGCAACTACAATATGTCCAATTTACAACTACCATTTTATAATTTTTTTCAATATATAAATTATTATTTTTATTAATTTTCTTATATAAATAAAATTTATAAAAGCTTTTGATGAGATTTTGTCCACCTCTTTCTTGTCAGATCTAGATACTAAGCACGCAGGCTCACCAAACAACCCTTTATTCCCTATTGGCTTCTTCTCGATCGAATCGCAGACCTCCTCACCTCCCCTCTAGAATGGGACTATTCTCCACTAAAGAAACCTAAATGGATTACGAAGACCTCATGTTGCCTTTCGAGTCTCGACGAACGACCAACGACCTTGAAGGCTTGATTCCCAATCCTTCAGTGTCGCAAGAAGCAGACCGAACAACGAATGTTGGAGGTGACAACGCATGTGATCCACTGGATAGCTTTGAGTCGCTGCACTGAATTCAAATTGCCCAAATTATTAACTGAACTTAATTGTATTGGTGTTTCGTATTTTTTCAACCAATATGGCTGAACTTGGTAACTATGATTTATACTATGATATCTTCGCCCTATATCCAATCTCAACAAATTAAATTTCCATATTATAGATCTATATTAATGTTGCATCTTGTATTTAGACTTTGTGATTTTTAGTAAAGAGAAAATTATCAACAATATTGAGATTTGAAAGCAGAAGAAGGAATGTCTGTGGGGCCTTGGTTAAATGGTGATGAGGCGAGCTGTTATAGCACTCATCACAAGTTCAATTCCCTTCCCCGATCGGGGTGATCTATCTTAACATGTTATGAAAATAGAGTTTAAAAAAAAAAAAAAGTGAAAAATTGAAAGGTACTACCAAACTTACAAAAAATAAAAGAAAGCCGAAGAAGAAATCATGGACAGGAAAATATGGGCATTTCACTAGACAATAAAGTTATCAATTAGACTAGATCATTGTCTCACACTTTATTGTCTTGTCACTATTTTTTTTTAAAGACCAATGGATACAATATATTTCACTTAATGATTACTTTTTGAATAAATTTTTTAAATTAATATAAAAATGCTTCAATTTGATTTAAATTTTTGGTTTTCAGAATCTAAAAAGAAAATACTTATAAATATTATTAAATAAATAAGGATAATAATGTAACTTTTTTATTATATTTTCTATATACCTATTATTCATTAAAATGTCAAATTTATAACATTTTTAAAAATATTTTTATAAAAATACTTTATAAATTTTCATAATAAAAAATAGTCTATCATTCATTTTAATTTCAAATTTATAACATATTAAAAAAATTATTATTTTTAAATACATTTGTAAAAATACTTTATAAATTTTCATAATAAGAAGTCGTCTAACACGATAATTTTAAAAATTCCACACATGATCACAAAGTAAAGTAAACATTATACACTATCTTTATTAGTCCCTGGAGGAGGGACTATAGCTTTGGGAAGAGCGTTGAATCTCTATTAATCTGAGTTGACTATTCAAAATACAACTTATTTTGTGCATTTAACTAAAAATTTTCGAAAAAAAAGTTAATTTGATTGGACAACCAAATATGAAGCCTTATTGCGCCCTTCTCATTTTCCAATGTATTCATTTCAGAGCAAAGTAACATCAGCAAAGTTAATTTTTTTGCGATGCATATAAAGTTTAGTTAAGATTATTAGAGTTTAGCTTTTTTTCAATGCATCAAACTAATGCTAAGTCATAACCTAACATTAACCTAAAACATTAAGTATTATGTTTTAATACATGACTTACATACATTACATTCAAGTGCACGTGCACAATCTCCAAAATAAAAAACAAAGTTACTATCCAGCAGTCTCGTTAAGTTCCAACTGATTAATGTGTATTTGTCTCAGAGCTCAGCCGGCAGTCGCTCCCTTGTTTTTATTGCATATTGATGCGTCACTACAAGTATAGGATTTTTTAATCAGAATGATGGCCTCGCATCATATTTAAATATGCAGATGTTAGTATATTAAAGTATACTTTTCTATTTTGTATTCCAAGGTAGCTTAAAGAGTCAGCTTTGACGGATGATGTTCACGTTTTCCATGTTTAACACTCAAAAACGAGTTAATTACCTCCTATGATTGCTAGATTGTTATGAATGTCCATAGGTTTATCAACCATTCACCTCATTTTTTTGTACCAGCGTTCTTTTCACTTTGTTCACTCGAGTGAACACTAAAAGAATTTTTTACACGTGATTTTTGAAATTTCTATCCTCCTCCTTATGAAAGCCAACTTATTTAAAAGACATTTAATGAGAAATAATAGCACATAAATTAAAATGTAATATTATTGGATATATGCTAGGGATTTTGGGTATAAAAATTTGGCTTAAAAGTTTTTAAAAATAAATAAATTATCATATTTAAAAGAATATTTAATTTAAAATTAAATTTGTTTTTTTATTAATTTATAAAATATTATATATATATATAAATTGAAAAATTATTGAAATGAATAAAATGTTTTATTGATAATTTATGAAGTGGAGACGGACTCATGAGGACAATACTCAACTAAATTAATCATCATTTTGAGTAATGGAGATATTTAAATTAATCATCATTTGAGCAATGGAGATATGTTAATTAGATTAGTGATAAGTTGTTAAAATAATGCATCTAGTTAATTTAAAAATCAATTAAATATAAATAATTAGTTTAGTAATACATTATTAATGATTTAAATAAAAAAAATATTATTAGTTTAATAAATAAAATAATTCATATATTATATATATTTATGCCAAGGTTTGTTTATTTCCCAATAAGATTTTTAGAAATTTAATTTAATTATCAATAATTATTAGTTGGATAGGAGAGATATATTAAAATGGGGTGAATCTCCATGATTAAGAATGAATATATATATATATATATATATATATATAACAATAAATAAGTCAAGTATCACTAGCACAACAGATTGAGGATGTGTTACGTCACTAAGGCGACTTAGGATCAAACCTCACGAGGGGTGGTTGTGCCCTATGCTAGGGGGAGGCAACATGCTAAAAAATTCAGCTAGCTAAGGGTTGGTGTGGACCAAGCCGGGTGTGATCATCGAGTGAACTTGATGGCTTAGATGCCCCTAGGTTGCAATTCTTCAAGCCACATGTCAAGCCAGGAGGATCACAGACAACTTGACAAAAAAATAATAATAATAACAATAAAGAAATTATAGTTTATTTATTTTTTTATGATATTTTTTTTATTAATATATGATATTTTCTTCCTCTTGATGATATTTTTGTATATAACAATATTTTGCAACTTAATAATTTCATTAGGAGTGTTTTTGATCGCTTTCCTGAAAATTTTGCAATCTTTATCATACAATGGATTGGAAGTTCTATTAGACGGCTCAAACGAAATCTCATTAGAAAACTTGCTAATGGCGTTGGAAAGGATAGTATTTAAATGGTAATAAATTGGATCAATGTTATTATTTTAATTCATGGGGCCTAAATCCCTCTCTAAATCCCTTAAGAAGAGGTCAGTTTTACTTCTATCGAAGAAAATGTGTCTTTTTCTTTCATTGGTCTCCTGCATGTGGGTGGTATGCATAGCAAGATTGAGTGATAGAGCATTAGGGGAATTTTTAGGTCTAAAATGGGCCTCCTAAGGAAAATGTACAATCAAAATTCACTTTATGAGAACCAGTCACATTTTAGGGGATGAGATTATCCCTAATGGTTGAGATGGCATTGTTTGAGTTAAAGGTACTTATTTGTCACATTCTCAATGGTGGATAAAAACTCATGGTTAACCATTGTAGTGCTCTAAGTACTTTTAAAGTCAAAGTAAAGTACTCATAATAAATGTCATTTCACATTTTTTGAATAAAAATATATTATCGTCATTTCATATTTATTGAAAGAAACAATGCATATCCCTATACATTTATTATATTATATTATATTAAATGATTTTTATATAGTACATTAATTACATGTTATTATACAATTTATATAATATAAATTTTAATTAATAACATATAATATAATTAAGAATTTATAAATTTATATTTATATTTTATTTTATGTTATTTAAGTACAAAGAACAAATGCATTAGTTGTTCAATGATAATGATTTTTTCTTAGAAAGTTCATTCTTATTTATAGTCACATCAATACAATTTTTTTATTAATTTTATTTTGGTACAACTTTTGAATTGAATTTAACTATGGTTACATTGATTGTGATGCAAAAAGTGAATTGAAAATTCATAAATATTATTTTATCGGTTTAGCTATTATTTTATTATTTCCTTAGGAGGCCCATTTTAAACCTCAAAATTCCCCTAATGACAAAGGTCTGTGGTCAGAGTCAGGCTCGAATCCATTAAGAAGTTCAAAGTTTGTAATATGGTTGAGGACGAGGATGTCAGAAATTGCGTAATCCACGACACTGCTACCGAGCGCATGGAAACATGTCATCTGACCGGAGAGGGGCCACTTGTTAATACCATTACAAATAATTAGGTTCTAGGAACTACAAAGTTTGAGGAGCTCGATGCCGAATAAGTTCTCAATAATGTCTTCAGATTTTCTCTTGGATTTATTAGCTAAGTTACTATCTTCATCCAGCCACAAGGGGTCGCGGTTAGAGCCGTTGCTTAATGTAATGGCTTGGTTAGTAGCAGTGCTAGCATTGAAGTCTCCCAGTAAAAGGATATTACCATCATTTCTCAAGTTGAATATGTCTTTTTCTAAAGAATTTAAAGGACAATTCTTATCCAGGTTGTTCTTCTTATAGGATGTAGAGTTGATAGGAGTGAAATAGAAGATTGCAAGAAAGATCCTATTGGTGGTAGAATCAAAGATTTCAATCCAAATGTATTGATTGAAGGGGTCGATTTTATGAAGTCATATGTGAGAGGAAAGAGTGTTCCTTATATAACAGGCTATACCACCAAAAACCCTCCAAGAGGATTTCTTATTCCAACCAGACCAAAGAGTGAAATCGTCGAGGTGAGGGACCCTAGATTCATCATGCTCCCATGTTTCAACTAAGAGAATAAGGTCAATATCACTCGGGATCCAACTTAACATAGGACCTATACACCATGGAAAGCCATGGTAGTTCCAGAAGAGGATCCAGAGTGATGCAAATCCCTATTTATCACTTGTGCTTGAGACTTTATCTCTAATAATAGCTTTCTTATTCCCAATGATTGCCCATTTCTCGGCCTTTCTTGCATCCTTGACCTTTTGGACTTCTTTCCTAAGTTCAGCTTGGTCTTCTGGAACGAGATCTTCATTTATAAAGATTCTTGTTCCTTTTAGGCTTGGGGATTTCTTGAGTATATCCAGTTTATGTTCATGACAACTAACCTTGACACGGATGAGTCTGTGTTTATGCTCAAGTATCTTTTCGACCCTTATTGCTTCCGTGAGATAGGTTGTTTCGATTTGAGATTTTGATTTTAATTGTTCTTTAACCATTTCTAATGTGTGTTCATTGATTTGTTCTTCTAAAACCACCACTATAAGATTTAAGGCTCGTTTGTGGTGCTCATGGTGGAGAAAAATTAATTTATTAATTTCCTCTTTGATGAGTTTAATATCTAAGTTTTTTTCGGTGTTATTTAGGGCCGAGTTATTATGTAGTTGTTCTTTTATATTTTTAATATCGTTTTTCAAGGTGTTATTTTCTTCGACCATTGTTTGTTTACTGTGTTCTATTTCTTCAAGTTTACCTTCATTTCTCGGAGTTCAATTTCGGGTGTGGTTATTTTATTTTCTAATGATTTGTGGTTGTTATCAATCTTTGTTGTTAGTTATAGTTTAAAATTATTTTCTCTTTCTTCTCTCTGTCTTTCTAAAGATTCAATGTACTCATAGAGACTAACTAATGTAATTTTACTTGGTCTGCCTTTGCTAGATGGAGGCTTAAAAATATGAGGGGAAGTATTCATACTGTAATAAAGCAAGACTTAACACTAGGAGGGTAATTGAGAACATGTGCACCTGTAAAGCAGAACCAATGTGAGGTGGTCACCATGCCTTGGAGGTTGAGTCTTTGGCATATATAGATCTTATTCCTGCTGTCCCAAAATTGAAGTTCAGAAGAACTCGCTGACACCCAGAATCAGCAAGAGATGGGTAACCCTAGCTATCCCAGAAATTCTTGGCTGTCTCATAATTCCCCTAGTGCCCTAGCTATCTCAGAAGATGGGTACGGTGCCCAGAATTCTTTGTTGTTGCGACTCCACGCCCCGAATAAAACCGAAACCATACATATCTGACATATTGTATTCGCCCTTAGGGTTAATGCAACACAAACTCGAACTTAGAAAAATGCACCGCAGACCCGAACTATTATTGCACAGCAGACTCGAACTATTATTAAACACCGCAGAACTGAACTATTTTTAATGCACAGCAGACCCGAACTATTGTTAAACATCGCAGACCCGAATAAATTAATCCTTTAGCTCTCGTTGTTCGTACTTCCTAGCTAATATGTGAGCCACATATTGTATTCACCCTTAGAGCATGATCCACCTCCCAACACTTTTTGCAACGTATTGAATATCCAACACTATAGTCCGCCTCTCTTCACACATTGAAAATATAAATTAAAAAAAAAAATGCATTAAAAAAATCAAATAAAACAATTTAAAAACATAAACAAAACAGATGTAATTAAAAAAATAAAACTCACACACACACACACACACATATATATAACTTTAAAAAATAAAATATATATAATTAAAATTTTAAAAAATAAAAAAAATAAAATTAATAATAATAATTAAAAAAATGAATTATTGCATCCCTTGAACTATTGGTGGCCCAAGGGGGCGCCTACCCTGGGCGGGCGGAGTTGTTTTTTAATTATTGCATCCCTTGAACCATTGGTGGCCCGAGGGGCCGCCCACCTTGGGCGGGCGGAGCTACAACAACTCTGATCGCCCACGGGAGGGAGCCCCTCAGGCTACCAGCGGGCTCAAAGAATCGTCTTTGAGCCCATTGATGGCCTGAGCGGCCACCTGACATGGCAGGCAGAGCTACAACATCTTTTCCCGCCCATAGCAAGTGACCCCTCGGGCCACCAATGGCTCAGCTTATTCTCACTGGTGGCTCGAGGGGTCACCTGCCATGGGCGGGCAAAGCTGCTGCAGCTCTACCCGCCCACGACAGACAACCACCAACAGCTCAAATCCAATTTTGAGAATCGACGGCCCTTCGAGCCACCAATAACTCAAATAAGATTCTGAGAATCAGATTTGATTCTCAGAATAAGATTTGAACCGTTGGTGGCTGCCTGACGTGGGTGTGCTAGCTGTAGCAGCTTCGCCCACCCACGGTCGGCAGCCCCTTAGGCCACCAACAACTCAAATCTGATTCCGAGAATCGGATATGATTCTCATAATCGGATTTGAGTCGTTGGTGGTCGCCTATCGTGGGAAGGCGAAGTTGCTGTAGCTTTTCCCGCCCATGGCAGAGTACCACCAACGGCTCAAATCCAATTCTGATAATCATATCTGATTCTCATAATTAAATTCGAGTCATTGGTGGCTAGAAGGGCCACCTGCCGTGGGCAGGCGGAGTTACTACAGCTCTGCTTGCCCATGACAGACAGCCCCTCGAGCCCCCAGCGGGCTCAAAGATGATTATGAGAATCAACTTGCTCCCCCAGCCGATTCTGAGAATCGACTTGAGCCCATCGGTGGTCCAAGGGACCGAATTTGTATATAGTTTTTATTTTTTTAAATTATAATTATTAATCTGTTTAACCAATTTTAATTAGTTTTAGCTATTATATATCATTTTTTGGATAAGTAAGTCATTCATCTATGATCATTTTAATAATTTTTGTTTTTTATTTTGGTTTTTTTATATCTTAATTTTTTTTTTTTTAATGTTTTCTTTTAATTTTTTTTCTTATTTATTTAAATATTTTTTATAATTCTTGTTTTTTTAATGTTTTCGATTTTTTAATGTTTTTTAATTTATTATTTTGATTTTTTATTTATTTTTTTATTTTTTTATTTTTTTTAAATTTAAAATTTTATTAATTTTTTTTAAATGTGTTTTTTTTTTAAATGTAGAGTTTATTGATTTTTTTTTAATCTTTTTTTTGTTTGTTTTTTTATTATTAAATAAAGTATTATTTTTTAATTTTAATTTTTTTTTCTTTCCTTGATTTTTTTTTAATTATGTTTTTTGAAAATATTTTTTTATTTTATATTTTTTAATTTTTTAATCCTTTTTTTGTGTTTTTATCTTTTATAGGTTAATTTTGTTTTTTTTTTTCACATTTTTATGTTTGAATTTTTTGTTCTTCGTTTTTATATATTTTTATATGTTTGATTTTTTTTCATTTTTTATTTTATGTTTTTTTCTAATATACACTTTTATTTACTTTTTCTTGTTATTTTTTTCGTTGTTCTAATTTTTTTGTTTTTGTTTTCATTTTTCTTTTGAAATTTTAAGGTTTGTTGGAGTCATGATATTTTATCTTTTATGTCATTATTTCAAAATGTTGAAAATCTATCCCAAAGAAAAAAAATTACATTCCAACATCAACACTTTTTGTTTTCAAGGTGTTTTTTGCATTAAAAAAAATTGTTTTCACTGCCATGTTGAAAAGTTACGCAAAAAAAAGTTTATATTCCAGCATCAACACTTGTTGTTTTCGAGCTGATTTTTTATGTTTTTGTGGTTTTTTATGCTAGAGTTATCGTTTTCAGTTTATAGTTCTTGTTTCATAGTTACATTGTTTTTAGGGTACACTTGTCTCCAACCACCATTGGAAAACTAGCAAAATTGATTCTTCTTGACCTCTTGAATGATAATCTCCATATTGAAGCATTCTATGGACTAATTTCCATCTATCAAAATGTAGTGAACTACAATTTTGATAGTTGTATAGGTAAGTTGTCTCGGTACTAAGTGTATTAAAAAATCAATTATTCAACTGACCTTTATTTGTAACACACACACTTACATACATATGAAGAAAACATGTAACTAAAGTTCTTGAAGTGTCGAGGAATGACAAGACACATCAACATATAAGAGACTCAACATAACCAAGTCAATGAAGTGTTCTCTAGGAACCGAAGAACATTGAGAACCATTAACTTAACTATATTTCTATGTTCATTAATTAATATTTTTACAATATAAGACACACAATCAATACTATATTCATATCACCGGTAATAGCTCTAAAATACAGAGATCACTCAAGCCCAGAATTATTCGGTCACAAAATTCCCAATAGATTGATAACTCTCCATGCGTGGATGCAACAACAATAAACGAATTTGTAAAATTTTCAGTCATATGTTGCATCCATGCACACCACTACAAGAAGAAACAACAACAGTCTCGATGCTGTCGGGATGAGATTCAAACTTGAGACCACCATCAGGAAATCATTTTAATTAGGAACACATCCATTCAGATATTTGATGATTGTTTAACACATGAATAAAACACTCCATATTTCATATGAACACATATACGATTCAAGAGTGCTTCCACACAATGCTCAACATAGCGAACTCAACCACGGGCCCTTTCACAGGCTTGACACAAGCTGATAGCTCTCATCACTGCACTAGTTTTGAAAAGCATGCTGAACATTTTCAGTGCAACCATTTGCGATTCACCAAGTCTCAATTCTTTGTACAATGTTCAATAAAACTAAGAAGGAATAGTATTATTCCCATAGTGCATCGAATCGAAGTAATGATATGTTCTCTAGATCATGATGATGATCCACCATGGTATTTCCAAGGTCTAACACGATCATCAAACATGGCCATGATGATCTTTATTTCCTTCATTATCTATTTTTCCACCAAACCTTTCTAGAACGAGTGCAAATCCATTTATGTTAAAAAAATATCATAGTCTACGAGGTTTTTGATGCCCACTACATGCCATTTCACAGATAGAGAGTATTCATGCATTCCCAATATGATTATTTCCACGCATGGGAATCAAATTATTTATCTCTGGTTTGTATTTATCAAAGTGAAATTCAAATCAGTGGTGTTTAGAACCAGGAACAACCACAAATAATACAAACAAAAAAAGAGAATTATAATTCCATAGATATATCTAAAAATGATGGACAAACACACAACATTATCACACAAAACTATTCTTTCCATACCCCTCGGCCTCCCATGACTAGGGCTAGGCCCAATCGCATATTATACCAAAAAAGAAGCAAATTTATGCACAAAAAAAATAATTTATTAGTCATTCGATCACATATATGATACATATTGAACTAGGGGATCAAAAATATTCTTAAAAATCAAAGTTCTTAAAATCTTCCGAAACTAGTGCCAAATCATAGATGTCGTCATTCTGATTCCAAAAAATCTTGGATCGCCTCAATTTGATACCATATGTAAAAAGATATTGCATTCTAAATTTTTTGGCAAATAACTAAAAAGTCAACTTGCAGGGTTGACTGGACAACTAACTGTGAAGACCGTACACTGATCTCATGTTGATTTTAGCATGCTAACTGGGTGGTGTAGTTGTTAGAGGACCAATCCAGATAGGACATGTGGCACAATGTGATTGGTTGAAGGGGAATTGGTTTGGGCCAATCCCGGGCCACCACGTGGGCCAATCAGAGGGTGCTACATCGCCCAATGAAAGATAGCCACATGGCCTCAAGAAATGCACCAAAATTTGGTTATTGGGAACCCAAGCCTCCACCGAGTTTGATCGGACGACCTCACAGTTATCAACCAATTGTTGATCCATTAGACCACACTATGACACTTGTTATGCATAACAGGCTGGATAAATTTACTAACCGACAATCAACGTCTATGGTTGGGGGCGGGGGCAGGATGACGGGTTCACTCGATTGGTCCAAACCATGGTCAGTTGACACAATGCATAATCACGGGTGGAGAAAAAAAGTTGGGCGGGCACGTGGACCTAGCCTCGAGCCATATGGATACACCCGCGATTGGAGCCAAGGTGGAGGGGGCAAGGAGTTAGCCCTAGCCCTCGATCCCAACGAACAGAGTGGAACCACCGACAGGGGCTGTGGAGGAAGGCTAGTGTGTGGCACCTAGCCCGCGGCTACATGGCACATTATATGACCAATAACACGAATCTGGCGATCACGTGGCGTCTTCCCCACGCCCCTGGTCACATTAGGTGCCACATGAGCGTTAAAAGGGGTGGAAGTTTAGGGCGCAAGAGTCAAGTTAACAACCCAACAATTTGAACCAATTTCAATGGAATTTCCATCGTTCCTGTGCTAATTTGTCACTTCGCGGTTCTGCCAAAGGAAGATTCGTTGCCAGTTTTGATAGAATGGTCATTTTGTATGACAATTAGTAGGGAAATGGAGAAGGAGGCCTAACTTGGCCATTTTTTAGTATTTTTTAGCCCAAGAAGAACCTACACACTTTTTGGGTGTTTTGGACACATTGGAAACATTATTTTTGTGATTTGAGTATTGTATGATGATGTAATTGACATTTTGAGCATATATTTTAAAGGGCCAACATTGGAAGCTGGACCCAAAGATGTAGCCCAAGAGGGGCGATCTCCGTCATCAAATTGTTGTTTGGTGATGTTGCATGTTGTCTATTTTTCTTTGTTTAAATATGCAAAACTTAACTAAGTTTAATATGTTCGTGTTTTTTCAATTTTGATATGTTTACCACAAGACATAAACTAGCTTGCAAACTTTTTCAAGAAACCTTCAATTTTTAATTTCAGATCAGTTTGGTATCAAAGCATGGTTGTTTTGAAGGTTTGACAGTTTTTGCAAGTGTTTTCTTAAATGATTAGAAGCTCTAAGTTGAGAAGAGGAGAAGGAGTGTTTGAAGAATAAAACCCTCAAATTGGTTCAAGGAGGTCTCAAACTCCACAAACTCCACCACTCATGGCACATGAAGAAGGAAAAGAGCCAATGTCTAAGGATGAGAGATATTTTAGAAATAATTTCTATGATATGTCTTAGATGGTGAAAAAAATTATGTGCAATCGCTATGAAATGATTTAGTAGTGCCCGCTAAAATCTTGTAGGTGCTACGAAATGATTTCGTAGCAACTGTTAAAATTATGTATTGCGGTTTTCAGGGAAGCTAAAACTACTCATCCTTGTTCCCAATCGACTTCCAATGTCCCTAACTTGCTCCTTGACACAAGGAATGATTTCACTTGCCATCCTTCATCGAGGTTTTCTATGCTAAATTTTCCAATTGAACAAATAGTCAAAGACGGTTTTTTTTTTTCTTTTTTCTTTTTTTCTTTCAGAATTCCAAATAGGGCAATGATGACGAGATTTATTTTTGGAATGTGCAATAATGATTAGATAGTATTATACTTTAGTATTTTATTTTTTCTTTTGAATTTCAAAATTAGTAATAGTTCCAATTTTTATATTTTAATTTATCATTCATGTTTTTGTTGAATTACTAAATTTTATTTTAATTTTAATTTTTTGATAAATATAAAAATTAGTTGCCACACTTGCCGTCCCTAACCTGTTATCCCCTAAAAATTAAAAAATTGAGAATACACTCCAACTGTCCTGGAAACTTGCCCCCCTACCTAGTCCCCCTACCTCGTCCCCAAATTCAGTGCAACATAATAAAATTCATATAAATTTTATTTAAAAAACCTATATAAAATGAATATTAAAATATTTTATTAAAAAATTATATATATATATATATATATATATATATATATGGGTTATTAACATCTTTTTCAAATTCCATGTGTATCTTATCATCCTCGTACATTATAAAATCATTATAGAACCATTATGATCAATCTTTTGTTTGCAAAAATTTTCGGCGGCATGGTAGAAAATAGAATGAGTAAGTAGGCAGAAGTAAAAGAAAAGAGGGAAAAGGGACAAGGGGGTTTTAGGGCTAAGCATTCTACAGTGAATCATGGCATCACGTTGAGACACATTATTGAAAAGGTTTGGGGAGATAAAGAAGAAGTATGTTGCTGTTTTGTTGAATTCAAAAATGAATTTGACACAGTCCCTACAGATAAGTTGTGGCGTAGAATAGAAGAACTTGAAATCCCTGTGCATTATAGATTTGTTGTCCATATACTTTATGAAGAGATGAAAGTCAAAATTATAGCCTCAGCGGGTATTTCAGAAAGCTTTAGAAGTGACATTGGAGTCAAGCAAGGTTGCCTTTTATCCCCTGCTCTTTTTGGTTTATATATTGATAAAATGGAAGAGTGGCTAAATGTCACCTAAATTTGCAAGGTGGGGATAGTGTTCAGCTGGGGGAGTTTGCAATAAAGCTTCTTTTATATGTTGATAATCTTGTATGGATTTCTAAATCGACCCATGGATTGAAAATGCACCTGTATGCCCTTGAGCATTTTTTTAGAGCAGTGGGGATGCAAGTCAATATTACCAAGACCAAAATAATGATTTTCTCTAATAAAAGGAATCAAATTCAATATATGTTCTTCTTTGAAGGCAACATTTTTGAAGAAGTAAATGCGTACAAATACCTCGGGATTGATTTCAACAATAAACTTAATTGAGAGGAGTGTAGAAAGAAGAGAATCTTAAGAGGGTGAAAAGCATCATATGTTCTTCAAAATAGATGTAGAGAGGTAGAGTTATGGGATTGGAAAACAATTAAAGTGCTTTTTGGACTCCTAGTTTGTCCATTGATGCTATATGGGTGTGAATTGTGGGCTAACAGCACTCGTGTCTCAAAATGGAAGCAAATTGAGAAAATCCAAATCACATGATCATGAGCAAGTTAAAAATAAAAAGTTCGGTACCTTATGATCAGATAATGTTGAGTGAAACAGGAGCAACTCCAATCGATGCAATTGGTATGATGCGACTCATAAGATATCTAAAAGGAATTGAGCAAATGGGAGTAGGTAGATGGCCTAATGTTATCTTCAAGGAAGGCATGAGTGAAAGAAAGAAAACATGGATGAGACAAAACTACACATGGATGCAAAAATGGAATATCTAGCTCAATGCTTGTCCCACGAATAGCAAGGAGCTAAAAAATTTTGTTTACCTTATTGACGCATGCTCATTCAACGCTTAAGAATTTGTTACATTATGCTAAAAGTCGCCTCCGACAATAACTGAGGCCAAAAGCGAAAATATCTTTAAAGTGACCTATAATGCCTCGAAACTCGGCCGAGCGATCGTAGTTATAATAAATGGGACTAAGAACCATTAACGAAGTTCGATACGGTATCTATGTGCTTGTGACCAAGATATCTCCCACCTTGCCCTTTCACATACCAATATATTCATGCTTGAAACGAGGTACTTCTAATCCCACACAATATAATTCAATATTATTTTTTATAAACTTAAATTTGTAACGAATTGTTTGTTAAGTTTCTAAAAAATCAATAATGTAAATTTTAAAAAAATAGCATACATCCGAAGCCGCATGACATGACTGGCCTACATCCCATCCGCTCATGACTGGTAAATACAAAGCGGAAAGATGGATGGATATGCCAAGTTCGAATCCTGTACTGGGAAGCTCTGCTCAAACTATACAAATAACCCAAAACCGTGCTGACGGATTGCTTCCATATTTAGGAGATTCGAAGGTGCCTCTGATAATGTGTTCCAACCCTCTCGTATGCCAAACAAATTTCCATTGTTAATCTGTACAGTCATGATGATGATGAGGGTGATTTCCATGTAGAAACCCACACCAAAGAGGTGGAACCCCATTTCAGAACCACTCGATGATCACCCGCCTTTTCTACTTCATAACATCCCCTTTCCCCAGTGCACGGCAGCATATATTTTGCATAAGTCATGTTCTCATTACTTATACTCCGTTCGCCATAACCACAATTGAGAGGAAGGTCCACAACGTTGGAATCTGAGCAATCGCCAAGAACTCTGTTGGACATTGCGGGCCCAAAGAAGAAGCGCTCCACCATCGCACTTGCAAGTCCATGCTGTGGTAGTCCAGCTTCAACCGAGTCGAAAATGGCGCACAGCTCCTCCAAACGGCGAACGAAGCTCTCCAAGAAGTTGGCAGTACTATTACTCTCGGTGCCATGGGGACCCGTAGCGAGCGTAACAGCCACTGGATTCAGGCGTCGTGCGCCAACCAGGAATTCCAATAACTGTGATTTACTTCTGAGATTGAGCATGTGAGGCAATTGCCACATACAGTTCACTACTAAAATTTCCCCCTCTTGGGCCGGCGGTATGTCGTTGAAGCCTTGCAAATCCGTTTCTTGGTACGAAAATGGGATCCCCGCAGAGGTTGCATACTCCGACAATCTTCTTCCACTATGCCCACAATACAGCGCACACTCGTCCTCCTCGTCGTCTGCCCATTTGATTGCTGTGATTGTCAAGTGAGCAAGATCAATATTCTTCAACGACTCCATTAATGGCGGCCATTGCATGCCCTCCATGATATCGAAGTCAACAATATGGATTCTCACATTAGTATTAGTACGGCCGGCAGCCTCCACTGCTTCCAAAATACATTGGTTAGCAGTGAAGTGAGGCATCCGTACGTAAGGAAAAGCTACATGTAGCAGCTCCAGAGCTCCCAGGAAATTCTGGTTACTTGACTCATGATTGGGCTCGGTCAGATGGGCGAGAGAATCGAGATTGGAGTGAAGCAGAGCATGGTAGAGATAGTACGCCACTCTCTCCATGGTGGATCCCGTGGAAGAAACAAGGCCTTGCAACCTGCAGAGGATGACCTCCACCAGATCTTGTGCTCCCTCCGACATCGCCTCTGCGCATGCTGTCAAGAGATGTAAGAGCCTCAATCCTCTGTATTCAACGCTGCCATCATCATCCACATCCACAGAGGACGAGCCTGCATTGTCTGTCACCATTGATTTTGACTCGCTGCTGCTGCTGCTGTTTGTCTGAAGCAGTTGATCCCCAGCAGGATGATCAGGAGTGAGTGGGTCTGCACTACTATCTACTGGGCATTGGAAGACAGTCACACATTTTGTAGGAGTGGATATTAGGTCTTGCTCCATATCATTACTGTCATCTTGCAGCTCTTCATCCATTAAATACTCTTCGATTGTCTGCAAGTCTGCTGGAATCATGCCATTAAAGGAGCAGCCATTAATGTCGTCGATGATTAAATCATGCCATGACGACCATTCGGCTGCATCCAAATCTGCCTCCAACTGTTGTACTGGTGTGGATGGGGTATTATTAGTATCCCAATCTACAGGCGGCAGATTACTGAATATATGATCCCACTCTTGTTCACAAAACCATGATGCTCCCATTGTAGCTTCCATTCTGTAAAAATCAAAACTCCAGCTCTCGATCCGGTGCCTGAAGAAAGAGAGAGAGTTGCCTGACACAAATACTACTTTGCAGCGTGATAAATAATCATCGACGATTTAACAAAAAGTATTCTATCGATCCGATGCATATGGGTTTCCAGAGAGAGTTGCCTGGCACTAACGCGAGCTTTGCAACGTGATAAATAACTTCCTTTTTTCTTAAAAAAGTATTCGATCATGATGTACAGCAAGGATCATGCTAATCTCATTGATTTCGCGACAACATAGAATTTACCTAAATATTATAATAGTTGACGATTAATCTATTATTAATCTAGATATGGAAATTATGGTTGGTCATTAATCTAGAATTTATAGATTATAAAGTTGTTTGTGTTATAGATGTATTATAGGTATATGCTATGCTCGCATATAATTTATAAAATTAATAAATTGAATTAATCTAAATTAATCTCAGTGCATCGTATTGTTTTGATTTTTTAAAAATAAAAGTGTGCGTAGATGAGAACTCATTATTGTAATACATAAAGAAAGTGTGTAGATATGGTAGAAGTGATAGATAACTTAAAGTTCAAACTTTGATAAAGTGAAGTGATAGATAACTTAAACTTCAAACTTTAATAAAGTGGTTTATATAGTTATAATTTTAGGAATATTTTTTTTTTTTTGTTTTCTTTTGATGGTAGGTTTAGAAAGCATGATAGATATTTTTAATAAAATGATATATAAATATTAAATATTTTTATCTTTATGATAATGAAGATCAATATTATTAGCACAATCATTTTTATTAATGTGATTGATATAAACCGATAAATCTATATAAAATATATCTACAACCACATTTACCAATGTTTTTGTCATAAACATATATACACTACCATCACATGTGTATTTGGTTAAGACAAATATTTGTGATTATTAATAACTATATAAATAACAATAGCCCTATTATTTTTTATTTATATAAATATATTTATTATATAATTGAAATTGTTGCTATAAAGATTTATGATATGTAGAAATTGATGATTGTTTTATTGTATATCATTATTTAATAAATTGAAAAAAATTGATTTGTCAATTATTTTTGGATATTTAATAATTTTTATAGTTAAAGAATTTTAATTTTTATTATAAAAATAAAAAATGTGAGGATTCAATCATTTCATATATATAGAAAAAAATTATATTAAAACATAATTTTAAAAGTATAATTTTAAAAATATTATTAAAACCTAATATATATTATTATAATATAATAATATTAATATAAATTGAAATATTACTATAATATAAGTGGTTGAAGCAATTTAAAATAAAATATGATGGTTTACCATACTAATTGTCTACTTATAAATGAATGTGAGACAAAGATAGTCTCCTTTATCTATAGATTCCTAATTAAATTTTTATGAATCACTGCTTTAAACTTCACTTCATCTTGTTCATGCTTTTTTCACAAATTACTTAGTGTCTAAGTTTCAATTTCTTTTTTTTTGGTTCATGACATTAAATTTGACAAATGGCATAGTAAATTGGTAGAATTTAAAAGTAGTTTGTTAATCTAATGTGGAATTGTTTTCACTATTATTGATTATACAATGTTAATCTTCCAACATTTTGAAAATGAATTCAGTGCCTAGATGATGAAAGAGAAATACATTGTTTAAATTTTTACATAGAGTGTTTGATAATACACACTTGAGTCTTTTATTAAAAGTTTTCATGATGATTGTTTATATTAAATTTAATATTAAAATATAATATAATAAAATATAATATTTAAAAAAAATTATAACTTAATATTATATAAACTATATTAAAATTTTAAACCTAAAATATATAATTTATATTAGAATTTAAAATTGAAAATATAAATTATAAAATGATGTTAATATTTTGGCAGTTTGATAAAAATGCAATCAAATAAAGCCAATGAATAGATAGCACATATATTTGGTCCATTAGGATTTTTGAAAATCATAATTAACTTAAAACCATTATTTTCTTTTATAAAATGATGTTAATATTTTGGCAGTTTGATAAAAATGCAATCAATGAAAGCCAATGAATAGAAAACACATATATTCGGATTTTTGAAAATCATAATTTTAAAAAGGTAGCACATGGGAATCCAATATTTAAATGCAGCCACGTTTCAATAATGTAAGTTTTAGCATTTATATTTTTAGTTCGATTTTTCTAATCTTCATAGGTGGTGACAAATAACTTGTACAATAAATTTTTAATTGTGTTTTGTAAAAAAATAATTTAAGTAAGGTTTAAACATATGATTTAGATATGCAAGAAAGTTAGTGGTGTGAATTTCATCCATTAATGTGGTAGCAACTACAAGTATATACTCGTATCTTGAAGTTTACACCATGAGATCAAAAAAAATAATTAAGAAAATCATTAAAGTAGTCGATTCCAACAAGGGGTACGCTTATCGGCGTAAATATTATTGATTTTTAGATTCATTTGTACGATAATTATCAAATTTTAATTTTAATTTTAATTTTATTTGAGTCCCTAAAATTTAATATGAAATTTTTTTGGGAATATACATCTTACTTAAACATTTTTTTTTAATTTATTTTTTTATAAAAATTTAAATTAACCATTCTTATATTTTAAAAGTTTAATTATTTTCATTTTTTTTAATATAAGAGAGTTAGTGTTTTCAAACTTTTTTATATAGAAGTTACCATGCAATTTATTATTTTATAATTTTTTCCTATAGTTTTTTTTTTATATATTCTTTTTATATTACAATATTCTTATTTTATAAATTTTTTCCTATAAAAAATTTTAATTTTATCTTATGAGCCTCACACATGTTGATCCAGATCTTGAGGGAGGCCCCCAAGATCTAAAAAGTTGAAATGGATATGACAAGATCTGCAAAATTAGAAGAGAACACAAAGCAAATAAAACCACAAAGAAACTTGTTTTATTAAAACATAATAACTATAGAAGCTACATGGTGGTGGACAATCTGTCCTTTTACAAAGTGAGGCTTGTTATTTGTAGCCTTTTTTTAGTTACAATACTATGGGTAGATACCATAAGTGGATACCATGGGTCAATACCATGGGTAGATACCACTTACAATACCATGGGTAAATTCCATGTGTAGATGAATACCATGCGTGGATACATACCATGGGTGAATGAATATCATGGATAGATGTCACTTACAATACTATAGGCGAATACCATGGGTCGATGCCATTTACAATACCATGGGTAAATTCCATGGGTGGATGGATAACATGGGTGGATGAACACCATTGGTGGATGCCATTTTCCATTCAGATCATTCCTCCCTCCTTAACAAGCAATGGTCCCCATTACGTGAAGTTCCCTACTGAGAAGCCTTTGTTGAATATGAAGAGCAACCGAAGAGAAGGGTTTTGTGTATTTAACCCATAACCATGATGAAAAAGACCGAGGATAGAGATACCATGTAATGCTTGTGACCAATTGTGATATTAACAGTGTGCGTTCTAGCAAATGGACTTCGATGAAGTGTGGGTTTGTGGATGACCCAGTACCATAGCAAACGAAGATCCGAGGATAGAGATACCCTGTAATGCTTGTGACCAACTATGATACTAACAGTGTGCGGCCTAGCAAATGGACTTCGATGAGAAGGATTTTGTGCGGTTGACCCATAATTGTGATGATGATTGTTGATGAAGTAGCAAGTGCCTACATAACTTGGGGTGGGAGGGCACATCTCCAAATAACCCAAGCCAAATACTGCTATGTTGAAACTGATGAATGTGAAGTAGGTGCCTACTAAA
Source organism: Pinus albicaulis (assembly GCA_034641835.2). Classification (NCBI taxonomy): domain Eukaryota; kingdom Viridiplantae; phylum Streptophyta; class Pinopsida; order Pinales; family Pinaceae; genus Pinus; species Pinus albicaulis. Next base: position 1,323,887,585 of record CM076574.1, on the reverse strand, counting down.
GCAAGGTGAGAGGGCACGTCTCTAAAGGAACCTGCTTCGAATGCTACTCCATATTTAAAATGAGCATAACTCGATATATATAACTCAGAATATTTATTATAACCTGTTTTTGGAAATTGAATGATCATTTTGCATCTTCCCACATGTTTGAAATCGCTAACTGGAGACTCTAGACTCTCAGATTCGTGCAAGAACTGTCTCGTCGTGGAAAAATTTCTAAAAAAATAGCTGATTTTAAATCAGCGATAACTCCCTCGTCCGGACTCTGATTCGACCAATTTATTTTTTGAAATCGGTTGATTTTTCAAGGGGAGTTCAGATCTGTAACCATTTATCTGAAATGTCGCACTTAAAACTACAATAAATGATGGGAGAGATATTTTCCATGAATTGTCGTCAAAAAAATTGCTGCAACATTGCTGATTTTGAATGATCGATATCTCCTTCATCCGAAATCCAATTTGGCCGATTGTTTTTTTGAATTTGGGTATTTTTTCTCAAGGAGTCGAGATCTGGTCTTTGTTTTTTGCAGATATTTCACCAAAAGTTTCAGATCTGATCTGCAAACTCGCCACCCAAATAATTCATGGAGCTTTGCTGAAGATTGCAGCAAAACATTGAAACTGAAATATGCTTCAAACCCTCATTCCCATGGATTTGTAACCTGAATCTGATATCACTGATCCATATTTATGCAGGAACGCAACAGAATACACATGTAACCATAAATACAAATATGCAGTGGAAATAACACTTCATTTTATTAATATCAAAGAACTGAAATTTGGTTACAGACAGAATAGAAATAAACTAGCTAGGGCGCTGGTAGCTTATCTCTGAGAAGAGATGTGGTGGCTAATTTTGCAGATCTTGTTAGATCCATTTCAACTTTTTAGATTTTGGGGGCCTCCCCCCAAGATCTGGATCACATGTGCAACTAAAATATCCCCAATTTACAACTATCTTAGTGTGTTTCCGGATCTAGACACTAAGATCTAGATACTACGCAGGCGGGCTCTCATCGAACAACCCTGTATTCCCTATTGGCTTCTTCTAGATCGAATCACACACCTGCTCACCTCTCCTCTGGAATGGGGCCATTCTCCACCAAAGAACCCTAAATGAATTACGAAGACCTCGCATTCGAGTCACGGCGAACGACCTCGAAGGCTTGATTCCCAATCCTTCACTGTGGCAGGAAGCACACTGGACAACAAATGTTGGAGGTGACAATGCACACAATCCACTGGATGGATTTGACTCATTGTATTGAATTTGAATTGTCCACATTATTAATCAAACCGAATCGTATTGGCGAATTTCCGTATTTTTTCGGTCAATACAACCGAACTTGGTATCTATGATTTATACCATGATATCTTAGCCCTATATCCTATCTCAAAAAATTAAAATTTTCGTAATATAGATTTGTATTAATGGTGCATCTTGTATTTAGGCTTTGTGATTTTTAGTAAAGATAAAATTACCAACAATGTTGAGAGATGAAGGCACAAGAAGGAATCGTGGACACGAATATATGGGCATTTCACTAAATAATAAAGTTATCAACTAAACTAGATCATTGTCACTAAATTTTCTCTAAAGACCAATAGATACGATATTTCACTTAGTGATTACTTTTTAAATATATATTTTTAATTAATATATGAATGCTTCAATTTGTTTTTATGATTTTTGGGTTTTGATGAAATAAAAAGAAAATATTCTCAATTAATGCCATGAATTATAAATACTATTAAGTAAATAAAGTGTTGAAAGATAATGGAGAATCCTTAATTAGTGAGAGTTGGTTCACGATACCTTAGGATAGGAATTAGGTTCTATTTCTTATGGTATGGTTCTAACTTCCCTACATATATGTATCCTATATAATGGTTGAGTTGTATTGAGAATGTAGAGCGTTCCGCAGAGCCAGACTCTCTTAGTTCAGACTCTCTTTCATAGAGCTGACCAGTGAGTATTTTTATTTATTAATTCAAACATCATATTTTATCATGGTATCAAAGCTCCAGGGTTGAATTACGGAGTGTTGTGATCCCTGCGAGTATCCAGGTGGCAGAGGAGAAGGCCATGAAGACTAAGTGAATTTTTTTTCTCAGGTAATTGATCTGATCAGCGTGGGTTATTGAGGAACAATCACGCCGATCGTCGTGGTTCCTGTAGTAACAGTCGTGCCAATACCACGGATTTGAGTAGAACAGAGGCACCGATAAAGGAAAGACTTACCGGGTTCTATTTCTAGCGTGATCATCGCGGAAATTGGGTTAGTTAGTGTGCCGAGGAGATCTAAAACAAATCTATGCTAGTGTTTGATCACTGATGAAGGAAGAAATCCGGTGAAAGGTCAGCGATGAAGAGATCCGGTGAAAGCTCGCCGATAGAAGAAGAGATCTGAACCAGATCTTGCTAGTGCAAAGGAGTCAAGAGCCTATCGCACAACCTGACAAGAAAACTGCTAGATTGATCACAGATCAAGTAGATTTGTATCGTGATATTTCTTTCTGTAAGGATCTGGGGTAGATCCATCATTTTTCTTTCCTATCAATTACTCGAAGTTTTTTTTGAATCTTCAAGATGAATAATCAAATAATCGAAGCATACTTGAACGATAGCAACAAGCTTGGTGGTTCCAATTACTCTAATTGGAAGTTTAATATGCAAATTGATCCGAATGGAAAATGGCATCAACCCATGGTATTCATCTATCCATGTTATCCATCCACCCATGGAATTTACCCATGGTATTGTAAATGGCATCGACCCATGGTATTCATCTCAATTCAATATTTATTCATTTCATGGTATTGTAAGCAAATCTACCCATATCCACACATACGTTCCCATGGTAGGTTGTAAGTGGTATCTACCTTACCTATGGTATCTACACATTCCTAAAAGCTATAATGTTTTCGCTTAGAAGATGATTGTCCATTATTAACAGCTTCTACAATTATTCTCTATTTTAATAAAACAAGTTTCTTTGTGGTTTTATTTTAAAGAAACTTGTTTTATTAAAACAAAGAATAACTGTAGAAGCTATATTGTGGTGGACAATCTGTCCTTTTACAAACTGAGGCTTGTTATTTATAGCCTTTTTTGAGTTACAATACAATGTGTAGATACCATAGGCTAATACCATGGGTAGATACCACTTACAATACCATGGGTAAATCCCATGTGTGGATGAATACCATGGGTGGATACATACTATGGGTCACTTACAATACCATGGGTGAATAAATATCATGGGTGGATGAATACCATGGGTCGATGCCATTTACAATACCATGGGTAAATTCCATGGGTGGATGGATAACATGGATAGATGAATACCATGGGTTGATGCCATTTTCCATTAAGATCACAGATTGTGCTAGAAGCACAGAGTGCTTGGACGATTGAAAATGGGGATGAGCCGAAGCCAAAAGAAGGAGTCCATTCACCCACAACGACTCAAGACTAGGAGAAGAGAAAGGGCAAAGAAAAGACGTTGCTGAAGATGTCAGTGAAAGACTACATCATACCGCATATCAGAGAATGCAAATCAACAAGCGAAATTTGGACGGTATTGAAGGATTTGTATAAGATCAGGAATAAAAATCATCTTATGTTCTTGATGAGCAAGATTCTATCCATAAATATGGAGGAGAATGAAACATTTGCTTCTTTCATAACGCGAATCAAAGATCTAAACAACAAATTGGAAGTTATCAGTGAAATAGTAGTAGATGTAGATTTGGTCACGATTACCATGAATGGTATGACTGATGATTACCAAATATTCATCACTGGGATAAGTGCAAGAGAGAAAATCCCAAAGTTTGAAGAACTAGCAAGAATGCTAATGCAATAAGAAGAAAGAAGATTGACTCTAAAACCCCAGAGTGCAGATCTTGCGTTAATGGCAAAGAAGAAATTCTTCAAAGCAAAAGGAAACCCATCACAACAAAATAGAGGAAATCCATAGAAAATACCGAATCAAGCTCAAGGTATGTATATGAATAGAAATGACTCTATAGTAGAATGTTTTTATTGCGGAAAAATCAGTCATATGGTTAAGGAGTGCAGGAAGAAGAAATTTCATGAAGAACAAAAGAGACATAAAAGACATGCAGGTCATTTTGCAGATGATGACCATGTTCAGGACTTCAAATTTTTCATGGCAGAATTTTATGAAAACATCGAAGCAGACATCTGGTATGTGGATTCGGGAGCATCCACACATATGACAGGAAACAGAAAATGGTTCGAAGATTTTAAAGAAACCAACAACGGAGCACAAATCTATCTTGGTGATGATAGAAGTCATCAGATCAAAGAGTACGGGAACATTCCTATTATTTTTCCTCATGGTAATACCAGACATATCCATAATGTAATGTATGTACCCGGAGTTACAAATAATCTAATTTTTGTATCCATGATTACAGATCACAATCTCAAGGTAGAATTTTTTGAGACTAATTGTTATATTAAATATTTGTTAGATGGTATGAAGACTATTGCTTCAGGAATTATAACAGGAGATCTGTACAAATTGAATGTGAGGACAACACCAAATCATGCTTTGACAACATCAAGTTTGAATAAAGAAGAGCTATAGCACCAGAGATACTTGGTCACATCAACTTCACTGATTTTCTGTTACTTCAGAAAAAGGAAATGGTAAGAGGTCTTCCTACATTAAAACAAGTGCATAATGATTGTGATGCTTGTGTGTTAGGAAATATTCATAGAGAAGAATTCCATGTTCAAGTAGAAAAGAAAAAGAGATATATACTTGAATTAGTGCACACCGAGCTATGTACACGTATGCAAACAAAGTCATTAGGAGGTGCACTGTATTTTCTAATGTTTGTTGATGATTGCACAAAGTTTTCTTGGGTATATTTTATGAGTAAGAAAAGTCACACATTTGAATACTTTAAGCAGTTCATATATATGATAAAAAAGAAAATAGGGAAGCACATAAAAATTCTCCGCTTCGATCAAGGGGGAGAATACAGGAAGGGTGAACTTATCAAGTATTGTAAAGACCATGGAATATTACGAAAATTCACAATACCCCATACTCCTCAGCGGAATGGAGTAGTGGAAAGAAAGAATAGAACATTGGTGGAGTGTGCTAGGATCATATTGAAAGGTAAGGATACTTCGAATGATTTTTGGGTTGAAACATTGAATACTGCAGTTTATTTGAAAAATAAGAGTCCTACAAGAAGTCTCTAGTTTAAAACTCCTTTTAAAGCATTATATGGATTCAAGCTTGCAGTAAAACATTTGAGAGTATTTGGGTCTAAATCATTTGCCCATATTCCAAAGGAAGACAGAAGAAAATTAGATTCAAAAGCCATCACATGTACCTTTGTAGGGTATTTTTCACAATTTAAAGCTTATAGATTGTTTAATCCCTCTACTCACAAGATTTTTGTTAGTAGAGATGTCATGTTCCATGAGTAGGTTTATGTTGAATATGATAAAAGAAATGAGGAATGGGATATTCCGTTTTTGGTGGAAGGAAGTGAAGAAATAGGTAACATCCATGAGAAGCAGAAAAAGGCAGAAGCAGAAAGTTCAGATACAACAATCGAGCTGATTACTTCAGAGGAAGTTCAAAACAGGTTGGAAGCCACACCAACGCTCAAAAGATCAGGTAGGCAGATTCAATTGCCTACTAGATATAGGGAAAATGCATTTATAACTAGTATGATGAATGTTGTTGAACCTTCTCGTTAAAGAGAAGAAAATAAATGTAGTGAATGGAAAGAAGCAATGGAACATGAATATGAATCTATTCTCAAAAACAACACTTGGGAGTTGGTTGAACTACCTAAAGGGAAACAAACCATAGGTTGTAAATGGTTGTATAAACCCAAGATTAATGCAGATGGAACCATAGATAACTTAAAAGCTATATTGGTAGAAAAGGGGTATTCACAAAAATAAGTTATTGATTATTAGGAAACCTTCACCCCCGTAGCTAAACTAAACACTATTAGAATGATGATTGCTTTAACTACTAGAAAACACAGGATGATCCACCAACTAGATGTAAAATATGCATTTTTAAATGGGGAGTTGAAAGAGGAGGTTTACTTAGAACAACCTGAGGGGTTTGTCCAGAAAGGGAAAGAACATTTAGTCTGCAGATTAAAGAAAGCTTTATATGGACTGAAACAAGCACCCAAGTCATGGTATGAAAAGATAGATTCATTTTTTCTGCAAAGTTATAATAGAAGTAAAAACGACTCTAATCTGTATACTGTGAAAGATGAAAAGGGGAGTATAGTGTTGATTTCTTTGTATGTAGATGATCTAATTATTACAGGTGATGTTGTTGATCTAATCATAGAAATCAAGAAGAAAATGTCACAAATGTTCGAAATGAAAGACCTTGGTGAACTAAGATATTGTTTGGGTCTTGAGATTTGGAGAGATTCAGGACAAATTTTTCTATCTCAGGGTAAGTATATTAGAGTCTACTGGAAAGATTTAGGATGGATCAGTGTAAGGCTACAGTAGTACCATTACTATAGAACATTAAATTTCAATGTGAGGATGGTTCTAAAGAGGCAGATGCGACATTTTATCGACAATTGGTTGGGAGTCTAATCTGCTTAACCACAACTACACCAGATTTGGCTTATGCAGTTAGTGTTCTTAGCCAATTCATGTCCAAACCACTTGAGAGTCATTGGATTGCAACAAAAGGTGTTCTAAGGTATCTACAAGGAACTGTAGATTATGGTATTATTTATACTGATTCTTCTGATGTTATATTGACAGGGTTTATAGATTCTGACTGGGATGGAAATGTAGACGACCGAATATCCATAATAGGCTATGCATTCAGCATAGGATCCGGGGTGATTACATGGAGTAGTAAGAAACAGAACACAGTTTCCTTGTCTTCAGCTGAAGCAGAGTATCAAGCTATGTGCGCAGCAACATGTGAGGCGGTTTGGTTGCGAAGACTTCTCTAGGATGTTGGGGAAGAACCGAAAGATGCAACAATTATTAGTTGCAACAACCAGAGCTCAAACAAACTTGCTAATAGTCTGGCGTTTCACAAGAACACTAAACACATTGATACACAATTCCACCTTTTCAAGGAGAAATTTCAATCTAAAGAAAACCATCTTGTATATTGTAAAACATGTGATAATGTTGTTGACATTTTCACTAAGCCACTTGGCAAAATTAAGTTTGAAATGTTTAGGGAGATGTTAGGCATATTTGTGAACCCCTTCTCAATTAAGGGGGAGTGTTGATCGTTAATCATTCCTATCCTTGGGCATATTTTGACGGATCTGCACAGTCTCACGGTTGTGGTGGTGGGTTTATTCTTCATCTCTCAAATCATCATAACTATAAAGTCAAAATTGGACTTGGTCGTGGCACCAACAATTTTGCAGAACTATCATGCCTCCTATGCCTACTTCAGTTTGCCATCACCAAAGATATACATGCTCTATATTTAGGGATTCCAAGATTGTCACTGACTGGTTTTCTGATCTATTGACATGTCACACACACACACACACTACATAATATATTGGCTGAAACTCTACTGCTCAAAACACAATTTGATCATATTTCATGTCGGTACATTTTCAGGGAGAGGAACACCATTTCTGACCTCCTTTCCAAGGAGGCGACACAACTATTGACATCATATATGGAGGTGCAGGAACAGAACGAGCATGCATACTACTAGTTCTTCCACAGACCATTTGATCCTGCACTCGGGCGAGGGGATGGCCCCCGATAGATTATGCAGCTGAACAGAAAACACATTTTTTATTATAGGCTTTTTTTGTATATGTATCGATCAGACTTATAGTAAATGTATGTATATATGAACACATAGCAGATATATTTTTATTTTATGAATGCTATATCAGTACTATCTATTTGGCAGCTACAAAACTGATCTAAATATACTCACGCATATACAACATGTAACTTTTATTTACATTCATAAAAAAAAAATCATCATCTAACACCATAATTTTAAAAATTCCACACAAGATCACAAAGTAAAGTAAAGTAAACATTATGCACTATTTTTATTGCATATTGATGCGTCACTACACGTATGGCATTTTTTTAATCAGAATGATGGCCTCGCATCATATTTAAATATGGAGATGTTAATATATTAAAGTATACTTTTCTATTTTGTATTAGAAAGTAGCTATGGACCATTGACTATTAAAGAGTCAGCTTTGACGGATGATGTTCACGTTTTCTACGTTTATTAGTTAAAAAACGAGTTAATTGCCTCCTATGATTGCTAGATTGTCATGAATGTCCATAGATTTACCAACCATTTTACCAGCGTTCTTTCCACTTTGTTCACTGGAGTGAACATTAAAAGAATTGTTTACAGGCTATTTTTGAAATTTCTATCCTCCTTATGAAAGACAACCTATTTAAAGGACATTTGATGAGAAACAATAGCATATAAATTAAAATGTAACATTATTGAATATATGCGAGGGATTTTGGTTATAAAAAATTATTTTAAAATTTTTGAAAAATAAAGTTATTATCATATTTAAAAGAATATTTATTTTAAAAACTATTTTAAAAATAAAATTGTTTATTTATTAATTTATTTTTTATATTAAATATAAAAAAATAAAAAAATTATTAATAAATTGAAAAAATATTGAAATGAATAAAATGTTTTATTGATCATTTATGAAGTGGCTACCGAGTTATGAAGTGGAGACTGAGTGATGAGACTAACTCTCAACTAAATTAATCATCTTTTGAGCAATGGAGATATTTTAACTAGATTAGTGATAAGTCATTAAAATAATGCATTTAGTTAATTTAAAAATCAATTTAATATAAATAATTAGTTTAGTAATGTATTATTAATGATTCAAATAATAATAAATTATTGGTTTAATAAATAAAATAATTTATCTATTATATATATATGTATTTTATTGTTTGTTTATTTTGGAATAAGTTTTTTAGGATTTTAATTTAATTATCAATAATTATTAAATGGATAGGATGGATATGTTAAAATGGGGTGAATCTTCATGGTTAAGAATCTTGTTGCATGTTTTTTGATATATATATTCTTTTTACTAATAATAATAATAATAACAATAAAGAAGTCAAGTCACACTAGCACAACCGATTGAGGATGGGTCACGTGAGCAAGGTGACCTAGGATCAAACCTCACAGGGGGTGGTTGTTCCCTGTGTTAGGGGGAGGCGACATGCTAAAAAATTCATTCAGCTAAGGGATGGTGTGGCCTAGGCCAGGTATGATCCTCGAGTGAATTTGATGGCTTAGATGCCCCACAGTCGTGACTCCTCAAGCCACAGGGCAAGCCTGAAGGAAAAAATAATAATAACAATAAAGAAAAAAATAATAACAATAAAGAAATTATAATTTAGTTAGTTTTTATGATTTTTTAAAAACTTAGTAATTTGAAATGTATCATGAGATAAGAATTTTGATGTCTATTGGTGTTTACCATCCGTTTAGTTTATATGGTTGGGTTAGTATGTACAACTAGATAACATGTCCTCATTAATAAAGTGATCAAGATTTATGAAACATAGAAATGAAATACATCTTAAACAGAAACAAAAAGCTACAACGCAAACTGAACTTCAATTTATTGATATCAAAATACTAAAAATTGTTTACATGTAGAATGGAAATAAACTAGCTTTGGCGATGGTAGTTTATATATGAGAAACAAGGAAAATACCAAACATCCAAAAAACTAACCCTAGGAGATGAAGCACCAAAAGTTTGTGGGCCCCGTTGGGGTTAGTTGGTACACCAACTTCCCCGAGATGTAACTTTGACATATGATCTATGATTGATGTGTATGATACCTCGTTAAACATATATATTAGAGGACTACAAATTTAGACTAAAAACCCCTATCAATAACTATCAGTTTGACTTATTTCCAAGAAAACGTTGTTTAAGGGCTCAAAATGGCTACGAAAGTTCAAGACCCAAAAAAATTCCAAATATAGTAAATTGTGCTAAAAGTAAGGAAACTAAAAGAAACAATGTTGAGGCTCCAAGTGGAATAGGTGGGTGGCCACCAATATCCACCTGGACCAATCCTCCTCCCCCCCCCTTTAGGAAGTGTTGAAAATGCGACATAATACTAATAGACGTGCCTTTGTCTATGAATTTTCCAGGTACAGATATATTATAATCCTACACTGTGATCTAGAAGGGCACATAAGGAGGAATATGATATCCTGCCAGTCGACTACAATAAAAGGAAGTGACCATACTACTTGGAGGTGGTACTATAGGAACAAGAGAACTTCCTCCTTGTGTTATGGGAACGAGAGGATTGACCCCATGTATCGTGGGAATGGGAGGATTTCCCCACTGTGTCATTGGAATGGGAGGATTTCCCCCTTGTAGTGTTAGAACAAGAGTACTTCCCCCCAGTTCATTGTAATTTGAAGAAACGAGAAGAACCTGAGTAGTATGAAGTTTACTCTCTGTAATATTCCCAAATGGGAAGAGCAGGAATATAGTACATAAAAATGGAAATAAAAGTGTACATCAATGCATAAATATAGGAGATCAATATGGAACCACTTTATTTAGAAAATCAACAACAAATAAACATAATACATTGAGGCAAAAATCATACAATAGGAGGAGACAAGCCTCCCATGAATAATCACTCTAAAAAATGAGCTGCTGCTACTAAACAAAATGTCAGAAAGCTGCAACAGTGCAGTCATATCATGCATAAATACAGTTGGAGATCATACAAAAATTTAAATACAATGATATATGCCTCAATAGATTCTATACATACAGATCTAGGCCCTATATCATCTTTCCAAGATAACCCAAGAGGGTTTCCAGAAAATGCACACAATGTGCCAATGTAAGTTGTAGCCCTAGGGCTGAAGGTATGCTGCAACTACAGAAATGAGAAGATATGACTGAAGTTGATTTAGAATCCTACAAATCTTCTCCAATAGATCCTCCGGATGAAAGGATGGCCCCTCCACTGAAGAAATCACCTCCCAAATCAGATACTGTAACCACCCCTGCAACTCCTCCCCAAAATAATGCAGATCTGGACTAAAATTGCACTGTAGGGGATAAATAATCCTTGGCCTGATGCCAAATATGTTAATAAATCCCTAGGGGCTTCTTTACTGGCCTCCAATGGAAGGAAACCTTCCTCCACTGCAAAACTAGCTCAGAAAACACCCAATGCAAACCTCCATTGCTGTACCCTGCAACACAGCACAACTCTAAGCATAAACTGCGATGTTGAAGAAAGAAGAAGCTTGGCCTAATGCCTGAATGTGGAAATGTAATGCAATACTCTTCCTAGAGGCTTCTTAAGGAAAGAGATGGGATTTCCGCTCGGGAACACCATGTACTAAACAACACTGCAATCTTAGCTAAACATTTGAAGAGAGAAACAAGTCTAGACAGACCATCAAGAAAATAATAATCCAATCATCCCCACAATGGCTGCCATCCCCTTCCTTATATTCTTGGTGAGCTTCCTCACCTTGGGACCCACTAATTAAAGCCACTACTTCCATTCATGGAATCTCCCTCCAAAACTGTGTTGTCCCTCAATGAATGCCACTCCTTCCATACCAGCATTGTTTGATTTGGTCAAGGTTGACCCAGTCTTCATGCTCCAACCCCTTTTCACACATAAGGGTCTTCAATCTAGCCTTTATATGACCTCCTTCCACATAAGGAGTGTATTTTATTCCTACTAAGGAGATTTATGGGTCTCCATACCCTCTTGTCCCTCTAACTAAGAGCAAAATCAAAATTTAATATTCCAATTAGCTGTGTGCTAATTTTAGGAATATTACAGTCCTCCCCTCCCAAATGTTGCTTGTCCTCAAGCAACTGCAAGGATAGAACTGAAGATCCTCTCCTCTTCCTCATGTAGCATCCTCATATGATGGGTTCCTCCAATGAACAAGATGCCCTCTCATCAATATGTCCCCTAGTTGCTCCTCCCAAGTGTATAAGTAAGCCTTTGGTGACAAATCCAAATGGCTCTCATCATGAAGTAGTGGGAAATCCATGGAGGCAACTATATGTGGTCTAGAGGCCTTCTTGAATCATGGAATCAAAAAAGTATTAGGAAACTTCATTCCCATGTGAAGCTCCATACCCCAAGCTATCATCCATACAAAGTGAGTCACCCTCCAAAATGGTAACTCATGGAAAAATTCTTCCAACTTTGGCTCCTGCAATGTAGGTGGGCTGCATAACTGAACATGGTAGACCAAATGGCCTACCCCACACTGTCTCTCTCTCCACTTATGGAAAGTGTAGAGATGCTGTTGAATTTGGGCTGCAATAATGTTTCCCTCAAGAGAAAAAAGGACAACTAGATCTTCAAAGACCCCTCCTCTAGTATCATGACCCTTGCTAGCCCAAGCCATCCCATACAAAGTGAATAGCACATAATCACCATATGGCATAAAAATCAGAAAGATACTAAGTTTTATCTGTAATTCTAGTTGTTACCAATGGTTTCTCTAGTGGATACAACGCAATTTTACCAACTGCTGTTTTAGAACATCATGTCGCAAGTTGTCTCCCCACAAATTGCTAGTTGTGCATGTTTTCTCATGTACTAGGAAGTAGTAAATGACATTATATATCAGCTGAGCATAACAGTAATAACACCATATTTTCCCAAATCCATGCTAGGAAGGGCTATCTCCATCATAAATGTTGGTCCTAGGATGACCTTGAAAGCCAAATGTAATCTTTCCCTCTTGTGGAGAAATGCACTGTAAATAGATGGTAAGAGAATGAAAATACATTGTGAAATGATCAATAAGTACAGAAATACATTTCTTACCATGCATTGTGAGTTGGTTGAAAGTGAGGTCCATGGATGAACCCTCCCATGAGAATCTCCTCATAGTGGCCTGCAAAATGAAGGGATGCATACTCCCCTTGGAACACTCCATCAATAGATACATAATCCCAAGTGACAACGTTGTTGGCCTTGGTGATAAGGCTCTTGCCACTCCATAAATCCATTCTTTGACATGCCATATGCCAAAGTCATCCACCATCATGTTGCTATATGTGGGAGACTTCAACTTATGTGGAAGTACCTCCTTATCCTCCAATGCTGAAGGGTAGCCCCTTTGCACCCTGATTGTGCCATCCTTCTCTTTTGAAATATCATGCAAAGTATGGGAGAAATTCAGCCCATACTCTCCCAAGAGTAGCCAAAGAAACAATAGTTCTTTCTGCCTCTTCACACATCCATCATACAAACCATGGAGTGAAAACATAATTATTGACATGAATAATGTCACATCATCCCAATGCACCCAAACTCCCTGCTGCCATATGATGCAAGTTCCATGCCAAGTTCCAACCAATAACATACCCTTTGGAATAGGATATGTCACATGCTGACCAAACTCTTTCAAGAGTATCTAGCGTAGCCTTGCCTTCTGCTGCCCTATGTCATAGATATGCAAGTGGGTTTCCATCCTCTTGCTCATCAACATCACCCATCCAACCAATGGTGAGTGTCTATCATCATGCTCAAAATTGGTATCCCTCCAATGGAGAATACCACCCTCCCAAACCAAATCACTATCTCTACACGTCATGGGATGTTGAAGTGCAGCCTCCTAGATATCTCCAAATGAAGACCACTCATCAATGATCAAATTGACCCCATAAGGATCCAAATATACTAAAGGAAAAATCTTCTTATTGAGCTGTGAAGTGCTCAGAAAGAATGATGCATCATAATAATGGGAGATTAGATGTCTCTCATCAACCATCTTCCTATCCCTTGCTACACATGTAGAATGGTCATTGGAATGCTCCAATAATGGTTGGGCCCCCAACCCATCACTACTGCTCCATGAATGATCCAAGTGGATATTGGTGGTCACCCGCCTATTCCACCTGGGGCTCCACCATTGTCTCTTTCAGTTTTTCAGTTTTGGCATAGTTTACTATTTTTAGCAGTTTTTCAGGTCCTGAACTTCCGGAGCCGTTTTGAGGCCCTAAACGACGTTTTTTGGGAAAACGGAGAGCAACATGGGTCCATGGACCGATGTTGCTCGTTCCAAATTTGTAGTCCTCGGATAGATCTTTCTAACGAGGTATGGTACGCGTCAAACGGAGATCGTATGCCAAAGTTACGCCCCTGGGAAGTTGAAGCACCAATTTACCCAAACGGGGCCCATAGTTTTGGCGCTTCATCTCCTAGGGTTAGGGTTTTGGCTGTTTAGGATTTCCCATTGTTTCTAAATAATAAATAGGCCCTCGAGCCTCATTGTAACTCAGTTCAGAGGCCTGTAGCCGCCACATCTCTTCTCAGAGATAGCTACCATCGCCCTAGCTAGTTTTATTTCCATTCTGTCTGTAAGCAAATTTCAGTTCTTTGATATTAATGAAATGAAGTGTTATTTCCGCTGCATCTCTATATTTATGGTTATATGTTTATTCTGTTGCGTTCTTGCATAAATGTGGATCAGTGGTATCAGAGCAGTCTGCTTTTTCTCAATCCTTCTTTGCATGTCCCCAACGAGGTCGGGGTATAAGGAGCTAGGGCTCGATCTGGTGGAATCTTTGCAAGATCAGCCTCGCAAACCTCGACGGACGCCCATGGGGGACGAAAAGAAATATGAGGGAGCAGGAGATCCTATCAAAATATTGCTCGAGGAGGCCCTCGAAAAAAAAAGGAACGTGATGATGGATAACTTTGCTCAGATCCTTCAACGGCTACCCACCGGCGGCGCATCTGCATCCAGCAGCCACTCTGGAGGCGCGACTCCTTTTAAGGTACAAGTAAATTTTGACATTCCCATATTTGAGGGTCAAATAGACGCAGATGCTGTAGATAAATGGTTGAATCTGTTAGAAGGATATTTCTCGGTTCATGACTTTTCGGACCGGGAGAAGATTATTTTTGCACTCCTCAAAGCTACCCCCCATGTTAAGGACTGGTGGGAAACCTACTGTGAGAACAAGGACCAGACAGAACCCTCTCTATTCTCGGCCGTACCAACTTGGAATTCTTTCCGAGATGCCGTCAAGGAACAATACTATCCCGTGGGGAGCTATGAGGACAAGTACATACAATGGACCGCGCTGCGACAACAAAGGGATCAAGATGTGCACGAGCTGACGAATCTGTTCCATACCCTGCGCACAAAGTTGGGTATCAAAGATTCAGAGAAACATTTGGTGCTAAAGTATCGCAGTTGTCTGCACAGATACATTCAGGAGAAAATGGAGTTCCTCGACATCTCCTCGCTTGGTACGGCATACCGGTATGCTGCCAAGATTGAGCAGAAATTCAAACAGAAGAAGCGAGACTTTGGATCTGCGAATCAAAAGCAAGAAAAAGGTGCTTCCAAACCGCAGAACAAAGGAAAGAGCCAAGGCATGGCGGCTAAAGACAACCCGTCAAAGCCACAAGAAAAGAACAACACCGTAAAGCCAAAGAAGGACACGGGAAAGTGGTGTGAGTTCCATAAGAGCTCCACTCACAACACAAGTGAGTGTCGGGCCAACCAGTCGCTAGTGGCCGAGATGAGGGCTTCTGAGTCAGATGCATGCTCCGACTCCGAATCAGAACCTGAAAAGGGGAATGAAAAAGGGAAACAGATTATTGATGCGGAGCCCAATGCCACTGTTGCCACTACAAAGATCTAGAAGGAGGAACCGGAAGATCCAGAGGAGGAGGAACGTCTCTTCCACTCCCAGATGTGGGTAAAGGGCTCCCCTGTACAGTTCATTGTCGACAATGGGAGCCAAAAGAACCTCATTTCGGCAGACGCCGTGAAGCGGTTGGGCTTGCCGACCACAGCTCACCCACATCCATACACCATCGGGTGGCTTCACCAAGGACGAGATCTCCGCGTCAGCCAGCAGTGTCGCCTTCACTATAGCATCAAGCCCTTCACGGATGAGGTATTATGTGATGTTGCTCCTATTGATGTTTCTGATGTATTATTAGGACAACCATACTTGTGGAAGCGTCATGCTGTGTATGAGTCTCGACCTCGTGCTGTTATTGTTACTTTGGGAAATAAGTTGTACGGGATACCAGAGGTACCACCTCCTGCCGCTATCTCTTTGGTTACTGCAAAACAATGTAGTAAGCTCATTTCCCAAACCAGGAAATTCGTTTTCCTGATGATCCGCCCCCAGGGCAAGAAGAAGACTGTGGCCACGACCTCCAGACAGGGCTCCTCTGCACAACAACAACAAATGGATAAGGTTGTGGAGGAGTACGAGGACATATTCACCTCACCCACAGGGGTTCCTCTGCACTGTTAGGTCAAGCACCCGATTGATCTGACCCCAGATGCGCCACTACCTAATGGACCGATCTATCGGCGCTCTGTTATGGAGAATGATGAAATCAAGAGGCAGATTCAGGAGCTGTTACAGAAAGGACCTTCCTCATCTTGAAACCCTATTGTGATTTCATGGATTTTCTCCATTCTTCTTTGCTTTACCTCCATGGTGAGTTCCCTCATATATCTGATGAGATAAAACTCATTCCTTCCATCATTATTATCTCTTTCTCCTTATTCTTATTCTCCTGATAGCATAATGGTTGAGATGCACATGTTGAGCCAAGATTATGCTCTGATACCACTGTAATATTCCCAAATGGGAAAAGTAGGAATATAGTACATAAAACTGGAAATAATAGTGTACATCAATGAATAAATATAGGAGATCAATATGGAACCACTTTATTCATCAAATCAGCATAAAATACACATAATACATCAAGGCACAAATCATACAATAGGAACAGACAAGCCTCCCAGGAATAATCACTCTAAAAAGTGAGTTGTTGCTACTAAAAAAATATTGAAGAGCTACTAAAACGCAGTCATATCATGCATAACTATAGCTGGAGATCATACAAAAATGTAAATACATTGATATTTGCCTCAATAGATGCTATACATACAGATTTAGGCCCTATATCATCTTTCTAAGATAACCCAAGAGAGTTTCCAGAAAATGCACACAATGTGCCAATGTAAGCTGCAGCCCTAGGGATGAAGGTATGCTGCAACTATTGAAATGAGAATATATCATTGAAGTTGATGTAGAATCCTACAACTCTTCTCCAATAGATCCTCCGGATGAAAGGATGGCCCTCCACTGAAGAAATCACCTCCCAAATGAGAAACTGCAACCACCCCTATAACTCCTCCCTAAAATAACACAGATCTGGATTGAAACTGCGTTGTAGGGGATAAATACTCCTTGGCCTAATGCCAAATATGTCAATAAAGCTCAGAAAACACCCAATGCAAACCTCCACTATTGCACCCTGCAACACAACACAACTCTAAGCAGAAACTGCGTCGTTGAAGAAAGATGAAGCTTGGCATAATGCCTGAATGTGGAAATGTAGTGAAATAATCTTCCTATAGGCTTCTCAAGTAAAGAAGTGGTATTCCCACTTGGGAACACCCTGTGCTAAACAACACTGCAATATTAGCTAAACAACTGAAGAGAGCAACAAGTCTAAAAAGACCATCAAGAAAATAATAATCCAATCATCCCCACAATGGTTTCCATCCCCTTCCTTATATTCTTGGTGAGATTCGTCACCTTGGGTCCCACTCATTAAAGCCATTACTTCCATGTATGGAATCTCCCTCTGAAACTGTGTTGTCCCTCAATGAATGCCACTCCTTCCATACCAGCATTGTTTGATTTGGTCAAGGTTAACCCAATCTTCATGCTCCAACCCCTTTTCACACATAAGGGTCTTCAATCCAGCCTTTAGATGACCTCCTTCCACATTAGGAGTGTCTTTTATTCCTACTAAGGATATTTGTGGGTCTCCATACCCTCTTATTCCTCTAACTAAGAGCAAAATCAAAATTTAATATTCCAATTAGCTGTGTGCTAATTTTAGGTATATTACACTCTCTACGGGAAAGGTACGATCGAATGAAAGTGGAATCGAGTCAACCATTTTCTCAACCAATTGTTGGTCGGGAATAGACTCATGTGATTCATGTTCAGAGAGAGTGGGATTGACTAGAGATGAATTCAGATCAATCACTTCATCAACTAGTGGAGGATCAAGGGAAAGTTTTTGATATCCATCCAGAAGACAAGGCTGAGAAGCTGTAAGGATGTCCAAAAAATTTTAGGTGCCATCCACATAAGGGAAAAGGTGAATAGGATGATTCCCTTCACATAACCTATAGGGAAATTTGACTTTACCCTTTTTCCCATGGACCTTATTATCACTAGGTGATGGTTTATCACTAGCATGATCTCCAGAGGCTAATGATAAAGGTGGATATGAGCATGTAGACCACACTTCTAATAACTTTGGAATACCAAGACAATCTCTAAGAAATTGGTCACCCTTACATAACGTGCAAGGGAATTTATCATTACGGGGCTGATTGGAATATTTCTCCATACTAGTTGCATTGGTAGCAATGGATGCTTGGTTCCCCCCTTGCTTATTTTGATTCTTCTTCTTCTTATATTTTTGGTTACTAGAATCAAGACTTTCGCTAGACGAGGAGGAAGAAAAGGATGAAGAAACGACAGGTGAAGAAGGAAAAGGGACAACATTAGGATCAACTTGAGGTTGAGACTGTTCAAGTGGAGGATAAATTAGTTGAGGAGCACTTTGGACATTTAGAACCATAGTGGTTGAAAATAACCAAACTAGTAAACCAATGGTAATCGAGGAAGGGATAGCATTTCCATATAAGGAGCACCAATATTTCCAAAAGGAGGAAAAATTCCAAGACTCCCGTGAGATGGGTTTCCTTGATTGGTAGACTCGGGAACTATTTCCATTAGTCTCATCCTAAGATATACTAAGGGTTGGTTCCACAGGGAGGATGTTATTCCGTAGTCAATTAATTGTGTTTAGAAATTAACAACACAAATAAATAAAAAAGGGGTAAAACTAGGCATAAATGTTTACCAAGAAATCGTGAATTGTAATATACACCATGGTGAAACAAGGACTTAACGTACGTGCATGCAATCTCCCCGAATGTTGTGTTTGGTGAATCACGATATACAAGGTGGCCGACACTGTTACATATGTCGAGGATAACAAAATCTAGGGAATTTCCAAAATATACTCGACAGTATGCGGAAGTGCAGTCTGTAATAGCGTTGTCTAATGCGTAATTTTTCGATGAGAGCATTCCCATATACTTTTTATGTGTGGAGCCCCATCCAATATATCCAAAGGTATGTGGAGAACGATCTGATACACGTATGCACATGAAACGAGATATCACCCCTAGAATGAAACACTAGAAAATAATGACAAATTCTACGTTTAAAGATGCCAGAACACATCTCTAGCCTATACCTCTATGTGTTTGCGTTAATGTTACAAATTATCCTTAGGTTTATTAAATAAATTTTACTATTTATTTTTAATTAAGTTTCAGTTTTGGGCTCACCACGGATGTCACTTGAATATCCTAAAATGAAAATATAGCATGAGAAAATGGAAATCTTTCTCTTTCATTGAAAATCTAGCTAAGGGACGAAACAATCAATATGTAGCATACAACATGCAACAAAAAATATGCAAGATGCAATTTCCCTTTCAATGTGGCTGTTCCTACATTGATGCACATACAAAACCCTAAATTCCAGATGCAATTTTTTCTTTTCAACACGCTTAATTTTCTAAATGAAGAAAACTAAGGTGAAAATGTATAATCACTGATTCTAATGAAATTTTCAGAATGAGGACTAAAACAAAAATTCATCTAAGCGATCAATGACCAAACACAATCAGTTTGGAAGCAACCAAATGATAGGAATAAAGAAAAATCAAAAATAATTCTTACCAAAGGGAATCAAACACAAATTAAAACCTTAAGGGAGACCACAAGACACTTAAGGTTCATGGAAGGTCAACTGGAAGTAGGTTGATCAAATAGACACTTACAAATAGAGGAAAATTTTATGCAAAAATAGTGGTCAATACTAGTGCCAAAGAGGCACCAGTGCTATGAAATTCTGGTATAGAGTGGGCCTGAGTGAGGTGCAATGCTCTGTAAGAGGCATTGGGGGAGCATTGATCCTGGGATGGAGGATTCTGACACAAAAATTGCAGAAAAGGCTCAATGAAATCACTTCTTAGGTCTATTCTTGACTGATCAAAGCAACAAAGTTATATGAAAGAGGTAATAAAACACAATGGACAAGGAAAATCACCAAGGGAATACACTGCTCCCTAGTGGAGTCGCCAATTTTTTATATGGGATTTACGATTGCAGACAAAATTATCTCCCCTAGGTTTGATGGCCAACCTATAAAAACAGAGAAACAAGGAACCCAATGCATTCCTTAAAGTAAATAGATGATCGAATGAAGCCTACCTATAATCTATCACATGCTTCATTCCTTATTTAGCTTGAATTCTCCAATTCCAACTCCGATTGCCAAAATTAGAACCTTCATAGT
This sequence comes from Pinus albicaulis, assembly GCA_034641835.2. Taxonomy (NCBI): domain Eukaryota; kingdom Viridiplantae; phylum Streptophyta; class Pinopsida; order Pinales; family Pinaceae; genus Pinus; species Pinus albicaulis. Next base: position 1,323,867,073 of record CM076574.1, on the reverse strand, counting down.
AAGATAACACAAGCGAAGAAAATATGAGATCTATGCAGTATCATCTAAGTACTTTATTCAATAGATCAACATGGTATCAAAATATATGAAATAACAACATCACATATAGGAAAATAGAGAAATATTTTCATTAATATAAATGGAAGGAGATGTCAACCATAAATAGGTGTTGATCTTGCAGAAGAGATCCTCCATTTTGTCTTGTCCTTTCCTTGTCACAATATGCACCTCAATCACCCTAAATGTATGCAATTTTAACCTCTCACCTAAGCAACATAAGGGTATAATCACTCTCCAAATTCCAACCCCTTGCATATGTAAGGCAGTAAATATATAAAGGAGTGGGGTAAGTTGGGAGTTCTTATCCAATTACCAATGTAAGGTTTTCGATCGTCCTTTGATGGGAGGATGGGATCAAAGGATAGGGGATGGAAAATCCAAAGAAGGATGAGATAGGATCTAAACATTTTATCCAAGGTGAATGATTGTAACAAATTCTGGAAGCTTCTGGAAGAGGAAGCTTCCGAAAATTCTCTCTTTTTCTCGAATTTATAGAGCCAATGTAGGTGCAAAGGGGAGAAACCTGTAGGTGATCAACATTGGTCACACTGGATCAACTTGTAGGTGATCAATGTTGGCCACACTGGAGAAATTTGTAGGTGAACGTTGTCCAGAGGACGGCTGGGGAGCGTTGGTACCAAAACTGGCTCAGATGAGGTGGTTTTGGGAATAAATTTTGGGAAATGAAGGAGGTTCACTTACGGCTTTGTGCAATAATGTTGACAAGGGGGGATAGAATGTTGATTGATCCCATTAGGAGGCTTAATAGGATGTGACAGAATTAATTATAACATATATATAGGGGGTTCTTATAGCACCCGAGAAAATAAAAAACATAAAAAGATGGGCAAGAAATGTAGGAAATAAACAAAATAAAAAAATTGCAAGGGAAGCTAGGTAAAAACACATACCAAATGCAACAAGTCACCAAGGTAAATACCCTAAGCGCCTCCCTAGAAACAACACCAAACTTTTGGGTATAGTATAGGGTATATGAATGGCCAAAATTTAATGTCAATCTAAGGTCCATGGAGTTCGAGACACAACACTGGAAATTCCATAGAATGACTCCAACAACCTGTAAAAAAAATCTCTAGAAACCACCCAGACCTTGAGTTCCTGCACTAGTCAAAACTCCATGTTCCATTCCCGCAAAAAAAGTCATTCGTTAGAAATGAAGACATAAACACTAATCTTTCAAAACACCAAGTTGTAATAAAACCTTAATAACATAAAAGTAAACCTTAACTGATAATTGAAAGACAAATTTAATATAGATCATATAATGCTTGGCATCTTATTTAACAAAAACCCTAAACTACCAATTGACTTTCACACGGATAATTAAATCATGAAATGTTTATAAGAAATTATTTTTATCAACTAGAGACATAAACATGTAAATTCACTATTCAAATCAAATTATTTTGACCCCAACATTCAAGAAAGAATAGTCTCTCAAAGTTCCTGCAATAAACTCACTCAATCCTATATGTAATCTAAGAATTAAAATGCACTTCACTCTGTGTGCACCCTCTAAACTACTAGCATGGTTGGATCTATTCTGATATTACCAATGGAACTAAGTGTATTAATCAAATCAACACTTTCTGTTTATGCAAATAAAAAAATTCATATTCTAGTCAGATTTTTCCTCAAATCTACACTTCAAGAAATGTCTACTTGTGATCACATGAAAATATTGGAAGAAAATTATCAACAATGAAGGAGGAAAAATATGGAAGGTAGGGTTCCTCGTGATCCTATAGATATAGATCCAACAAATAATCTTCAAACCTGACCATAATTTTTTTAATACAAACAGTGTGAATATTTTCCTTCAAAAACCATTCCTGCACTGCGTACGAAAATGTACATGAGAGGCACAAGTGCATATACTTTCTTAAATACAATTCAATGTTTAAATAAAAAAAGAATAAATCTCTATGAAATATATCAACAACAATGACAATATATCTACACCTTTTTGAATCAAGAAACCATAAATTTACATGTTCATACGTTGTTTTGAGTATCAATCCGGAATAAACCAAGTCACAATATAAAGTCACAACAATATCGATGACATTTCATTTTCTTCTAGATCTATAAAAAATATGGTTTAGAATATCATTGTTGGAATAGGGTTTCCTACAAGCTGCGAAACTGGTCCAATTTTGTATAATTTTGATTATAATTAGTCTAGCACAGGGGTTTTGGGGTGGGACAAAGCCCCAAAAGCATTGTAATGGGTTAAAGGGTAAACACGGGGTCCGAAAACCACGGTTTGTGGACCATAGGAAAACTTAGGGAAGATTGTTATAAATAGAGGGAAATTTTGGGATTGTAGGGGAAAGACAAGGAAGACAATGATAAGCTATTGATGTGAATTGTGGTTTAGTAGATCTGTTTGGGTTTTTGGGGAAAGGACTCCTACTGGCTGTGTGCACGGAGATCCAGAGTCCTGCTGTATGCGGACTCTGATGCTGTGTGCGCAGGCTGAGATGGGTATTGTAAGAGGGAATTGATGAATTGATGAATAAGAAAGGCTGTTTGAGAACTGAATCTATGTGTACTGTTTATGCGAATCATTGATAATTGTTGTATTATGCGTATTATGTATTTCGCTGCAAAAGTTCTGTGTAAGTGCTTTTACTACATCTAGATCTATTTTGTTTTGTTTTATGCAGTACTAAGCTACTGTCTCAGAAGTATATAATTATCGAGCACCATAGTATAGCTGACCTTGCGCACGTGGATGTGAAAAGAGACCTATAGATCCTGCTCAGGAAGAGGCAATCTGGACATCACAAGGCAGGACGCAGCTCTGCTTACCTTACCTATCCCTTCTCAGGGTGCAGAAACCTGGTTCCAGCACCCACCCATACTACTTCGAGTGAGACTTTTACCTGCGCAAGTAGGTCACTGCCGAAAGGGCCAGTAGTATAGGGGTTTGTTGGCAAACCTTGAACTTCGAACTTGGGTCAGGACCCGTCGAGCCAACAAATGGTTCTGTTGCCAGGACCCGAAGCATTTTGAGAACGAGATCAGGTAATGACAAGAGAAGTATTGAAGGCCTTAAAAGGAAGAAGAGCAGGTACGATTGAATAAGTTTCAATATGAACGAAAGTACAACGCGGAGCAGTAAGTACTATCGAACCAATCAAGAAGGGGATAGATTTGTCTATAGCCTGCTGAAAGGTGCAGCTGCACAAAGCCCGCTAGCTACACCACCGTTCGAACCACGTAAGGATAAAACCTCGCCCGAAACCCCGCCAGAAGAAGACATGGTAGTGCACTTGAAATTACCTACCTTTAAAGGAGTAGGAGATGAGGACATGGACCAATTTTGGTTTGTTGCAGACTTGGTATGGACTTCGCAAGGTGTGGTGAGCGATACTGTGAAAAGGGTGCAGCTGTCCCTGGCATTCGAAGAGAGAGCTCTGGACTGGTATATGCAATACATATCTCAAAACGAAAGCGCATCTATTCAAAATGTGAAGGATGCTCTGAAACAACAATTCTGAAAGCCTAAATCTTATTCATAGATCGTAGCAGATGTGAAAGACTTCAAGCAAGGAACGACTGAGTCTATGTGGGAAGCTGATCAACGTCTAAAGAAAGCTATCAGAGAAGTAGAATTTAAGTATGACGACAGACAACATATGGAGTGGTTCATCTCTATGCTACTACCTCACCTACGCGTACCTATGGGTCACCAGAATTTCAAATCACAGGACAAAGCTTTGGAAGCCGCTATGAAACTACAAGCTATGCCCAGGGAAGATGCTTCGCTAGGAGTACAACGAATCTAGGAGCAGCTCAAGGCAATACACATGGATATTTAGGACCTACGAAAGGAACGAGGAAGAGAAGCTGGTGCAGATCTATGGTGCCTACGATGTCGAGTATCAAGGCATACGAAGGATATGTGCCCAGACTACATACGAACAGGAGAACCTAGCCTGATGCGTCCTGGTTCAAGCGAGGGACCCAGCCCAGTACGACTGGGCCCAAGTACACCCGCGTTATGGTATGATGATTGCCACGTAGTTGGGCTGCATGATGCCAAACACTGCCGCCATCTGGGCGCCTACGTCCTAGAGCGAAAGCAACAATGGTGCCGGTTTTGTCGGTCAGTAGGGCATGATGAGTAGAACTGTCGGACCTATGATCTAGTGATAGATCGGGGGAACTTGTATAAGGTACAGTCAGACCCTGCCTTGCCAAAAACCTCCGCAGGCATGAGTGGCTCCCCCTTTGAAAGCAGGGGAGGAGGTTGAAGTGGAAGCGCAGGTCGGAGCTGGGAGCAATTGATCTGCTATAACTGTGGAGATACAGGGGACTTTGCGAGGGATTGCCCGAACCCTACAAGATAGTCCTGTAGGTATTGCAGACAGTTGGACCATATGCTCGAAGACTGTCCAGTATTGATAGCAAACATACGGGAGAAGCAGCTACGACCTACACAGAAGGTGCAGAGGGTTAAGACTGAGCTGCGGGATAAGGATCCAAGCATAAATGTTGTTACGCATAGTGGATTGGCTACTAGAGGGGTTGAGGAGAGGGTTGAAATTGAAATGCTGATCTGCAAGGCAGTTAGTAAACAAGAAGGGCTGGACCTGGACAAAGCGAGAGAAACGTTTATAGAAGCTCGAAGGGACTTCATCGGGACAGAGGCATCTATGTCCCTGCCCCCTGCGAATATTAAGGTAGATGAGGAGGTCAAACCCTTCTTGCAGGCATGTATGAAATTGCTGCGTAACCCAAAGTCAGTGCAAAATATGCAGGCTTTAATAGATAGCTGTGCAATGCGCTCCACCATGTCCCCCGATATTAAGGATGTGCACAAATTATACAGATATTAGAAACACACTGGGAGGGAGATGCGGTTGACGGACCAAATCAACAATTACAAGATGGACTGGGTTATTTTAGACCTCGGATCAGATGCCAATGTATTACCTAAAAAAACTTGGCAACGAATGGGAAAACCAAAGTTGTAATGGTCCACTATCCAGCTATGCATGGCTAAGAAATAGAAGATCGTACCTTTGGGGAGGCTATCAGGGATTATGGTATATATTGCAGGGCTTAAGGTCCGAGCTAACTTTGAAGTCATTCAGATTGTCGAGGATGTGGACCCCTACCCTGCACTACTGGGATTGGATTGGGCCATTAACATGGGCGGTATCATTAACTTGAAAAAAAGAAGCATGGTGTTTGAAAATAATGGCACAAGGGTGATAGTACCATTAGACCCTATGGAGGGTAAATGCTACACTAAACCAGTACCCAAGGAGGAAGATGTGGACTATATCTATAAGTTAACTGTGCAAGATGCGAACAACCCAACAGGGGATGAAGTAATTTGTTGGGAGGGGGATACTGAATGCTTATCTGATCCCAATGAGGAAATAGAGAATTGGAAAAAATGGTTACATGATGTCTCTGCGCTGCTTTGTCTTTGGATCACAAAAATCTTCCACTGCGTTTCCTCAGAGGTAAGGGTCCTCAAGGGCCCAAGAATAATTGACTACTGCGGCCCAGCCCCAGAAAAAGGCCAGGCTGACCCACGAGCAAGTAGCATTAAAATGCACCCTACACCGACCATAGGTTTAGAAAGTAGAGCTCTCATCTATCTGGTCGCCTCTACGACAAAAAAACAGTTGTGTTTAAGGCAATACGCTCTGACTACAACCCCTCTTAAAACCTCACTTACACAGACGACAAGGTTCTCTTTGTCACTGGTCATAAGATGCCTAGGAAACAAGACTGTGTTGGGGGGGGGGTGGATGCGCAGACGATGCATATGGTTGACCCTAGCGTAACAGATAGGCCAAGCCCACCGGTGGTACGAAAATTAGCCATTGGAACAGTAACAATTGGTAAAAAGAAAAATTTACCGTTGGAAGGATCAGCTTCCGAGCATTTAATGAAACAATTTTTAGGGATTTTTTAACGTTTCCTAGGGGACCCATCTTAGATAAATTTTACCTTACCATTGCACGCTTGGGGGTACTATAAAAGGAGCAGGATAGTTCAGCCAGAGGTGTCGTCTCACTTGCACAACTTTCACTCATCATTCTTCTCTTGGAAGAACTTGAGTAATCAAATTTCCCGTATCTGCACTATCCCTCTCATGTCTGGTCAACCTGCTCCGTCTTATAGTAGTCACCCGGGTCTAGGATTCATTTTTCACACAAGGATGCCAGCCACTAGCCCTGTCGAACCTTCGACCCTAATGGGGCTTGACGTTGAGGAAATAATGGAAGTTGAGTCTGAACTGAAGGAAGTTCCCTCTATGCTGGTCATAAGGAAAGAAAAAGGAAAGGCACAAGGCTTGGGGAAAAGCTCTGAAAGCTACGAGATGGGATACCGGAAAGCCTAGGACTTCTCCAAGGCACGCCAGGTCTCTGCTGGCATCACCTCTAGATCAATATGCACAGGAGGGTGCTTTGCCTGGTAACCCGATCAATTGGTTACCTCCCTTCATTCACCCATGTAGACTGTCTACATGAACACCAAAAAAATTAGATGGCTTGGTCACCTATCTGCAAACCCTCCTCACTTCGGGAGAAGTCCCTGTCATCAGTGATCCCTGTGGACGACTCCATGAGGTCAAGTTTGATGATCACAACTTGGCAGACTTTGAAACCCTCACTGAATTGGTCCCCTCGTTTTACTTGATACAATCCATGGAAATGATGGAGTCATGGTGGTGCCTCAGCGCTGGGTATGTGGCTTGGCTGGGTCTGGACTCTTGAATCTGCTTCGGATGCCCCATTTTGGCCATTACAACGTCACAGATCAGTTGGCTCGCCAGTTGCTCGCCCTCATTCACGAAGGCTGCTTATGGATTTGAGACAGGGTCCCTATTGATGCTGCGTTGATTCACAAGATTACAGGCCTTCCTATGCAAGGGCCGCACCCTCTGGAGCAGGTAGGCAAGAAGTACGAAGCAGCTATCGCTACATTTGTGCAAAATACCTACAAGGTGAGTCGAAATTAGCGAGGGGTTGTGATCCAGACTATCAATGATCCTACTACACATATGGGTACTAGGCTCTTAGCCTGCAAGCTAATGAGGAAGTGCCAGGTTGTGATCGTCCCCACCTATTTTATTCAGTTGGCCGACAGATGTGCGAAGGGCGTCTCCTTCAATTGGGCTCAATATTTATTGGATGAGTTTTTGGCTAATGTTCGCGAATCCCAGGAGCAGGGGACATCCTTCTTTTATTCATGGTTATTACTCCTTATAGCACTAGTCGCCTCGGACACTCCCGAGGAGTCAGTCCTCCCCGTGCTTCCTCCTGGGATGTGTGAAGGAGCTCGGTATGCTCATTTATGGGCTTCTAAGGATGTGAAATGTATCAAGGATAAAAAAATTTTCTGGATCCTCTTCCAGAGCAGTGTGGCAGCCACCATAAATTCTCGACCCTGGCTGTCCCCGATGATATATGACAAATACAAAAGTGTTGCAGCATTCCAAGTGACCATGCACCATATTCAGATCCACAGCCTCAACAATAAGACATGGAAGACACTTCCATATATGGTAGCCAATGAAGAGATTGACCTGATGATCACACTATGCCCCCCTGCCCTAAAGAAAGGCTTCACAGACACCCTTGCGGAGATCGCGGAGCCCAGCCAGCCGAGCTCAGACATAGAAAAGAACAGGGATACACAGCCGCCGTAGACCACCGTGGCCAAAGCTAAGGTAGGGTTTGACAGAGATACCACCCCTCCCTCCGGTATGAAGCGGTCAGGTGAACCAGCACCAGGATCCCAAAAGAAACAGCGCGCCCACTACACATAATACGATGCGACGATCACACTGACTAATGGTGACCTCAAGAAAATTGTGGACGCAGTCACAATGGCTATAGAAGACAAGTGGGAATCCATAGGGGCACAGCAAAAGGCTGCGCTCGACACTCTCCAGGCCGAGCTCCGTGCCCTCTAGTTAAAAATGGATACGCTACAGACCAGCGTTGGCCAGGCATGGACCCCTTCGGTCACTAGCAGTACAATGCTATTCACGGAAGAAAGTCGTCTCTGGACTATACCTAACACTACCCTGGTAGGAAGTCAGCTCCAAGCAGAAATAGGAACCCAGCTGGATCTGGCTAAGCTGCCCCACGAAGCCTTATAGGGCCTCCACAACACTGTATTCCAGGAGATTAGACATCGCGACCAGAAAGTACACCAACAGCTTGGTATGGTCGAGCACACCATCACACAACAGGTTGTTGATCTTCTCCTCACCGTTTCACAGCAGGCGGAGCTCGAAATAGTGATTCACCAGCTCTGCACATAGGTTACAAACGAGATCCCGGCCACAGACACACCTTGGCCGCAGACACGCCTTGAGCTTCAAAGCATCTAGGATGGAAATACACATCGTAAAGACACAACTGGAACAACAAATCACCGAATTACAGGCCAAAATGCAGCCCGAAACGCCTCCAGAATTACGCGCCCATCGCGTTGCACTAGTAATCGACGCGAAAAATGTTATTTCGGGGTAGATTTCGCAAGGTGCCTAGTTGCTAGAATCATCCATGCAACTCTGGACTAAGGTCCAGCGTGATCCGGTCCTCCATGAAATCAATCAGGACTTATGACAAAAGGAAGAAGCTTTCAAGTAGGTCAAAGCTACGCTGCCCACCTTGGTACCTGCACAACGCTTGGCAAGTTTTAAGACCAGTAATGATCTCCAGGATGAGATTGAGAAACTCTGGCATAAAAAACACATCATGGAAGAACGTCTGAAGCCTTGGGCTGCCACAACCCTCCAAATTTTGCAGGATGTAGATGGCACGATCAAGCGACTAACTTATATCCTCGAAAGTGTCACCGCAACAACTGAAGGACCGACCTCCCAGAAGCTTGTAGACCTCGCACAGAGTGCTACTGCCCAGAGTCAAGAAGTGTTACCTCCACTAATCACAGCCCTTAATACCTTACGTGTGCAGATAGAGACCGTGCCACCACAGTGACTTGGGACGAGTCACAAGATTGTGTTGGGGAACTATTGGAACAAGGTTTCCTACAAGCTTCGAAACTGGTCTGATTTTGTATAATTTTGATTATAATTAGTCTAGTGTAGGGGTTTTGGGGTGGGGAAAAGCCCCAAAAGCATTGTAATGGGTTAAAGGGTAAACCTGGGGTCCAAAAACCACAGTTTGCGGACCCTAGGAAAACTTATGGAAGATTGTTATAAATAGAGGGACATTTTGGGATTGTAGGGGAAAGACAAGGAAGACGATGATAAGCTATTGATGTGAATTGTGGTTTAGTAGATCTGTTTGGGTTTTTGGGGAAAGGAATTCTATTGGCTATGTGCGCAGAGATCCAGAGTCCTGCTGTGTGCAGACCCTACTGCTGTGTGCGCAGGATGGGACGGGTATTGTAAGAGGGAATTAGACAATTGATGAATAAGAAAGGCTGTTTGAGAACTGAATCTATGTGTACTGTTTATGCGAATCATTGATAATTGTTGTATTATGCGTATTCTGTATTCCACTGTGAAAGTTCTGTGTAAGTGATTTTACTGCATCTAGATATGTGTTGTTCTGTTTTATGCAATACTAAGCTACTGTCTCAAAAACATATAATTATCGAGCACCATAGTATAGTTGACCTTGCGCATGTGGATGCAAAAAGAGACCTATAGATCCTACTCAGGAAGAGGTGATCTGGACATCACAAGGCAGGACGCAGCTTTGCTTGCCTTACCTATCCCTTCTCAGGGTGCGGAAACCTGGTTCTAGCACCCACCCATACTACTTCGGGTGAGACTTTGACCTATGCAAGTAGGTCACTGCCAAAAGGGCCAGTAGTATAGGGGTTTGTTGGAAAACCTTGAACTCCGAACCTAGGTCAGGACCCCTCAAGCCAACAATCATCAATGAAATTTAGTTTAAAATATTATGGATCAATTCTAATCTCATTCCAAATTCACTCACATATACTGAAATCCTGGTGATATTATCACAACCCTAAGTCACATAACACACAATACAAACTCAAGGGTTCATGGATCTGTTGTATATATATTATACAAGGAGATACGAGGGTTTTAAATACCTTACACTATTGTATCAATCAATAACAAAAATATGCAGATTTGAACCTACTCTCAGATACCTATATAGCTAAAATTCTTCAAATTATGCACATCAGAATAATATTTTGTCTATTAACTCTGAAATTTAAAGCAAGGTATTTCTTTAATCACCACAACTTTAGGCACATGAAAGTTCTGAATTGACATAGGTGGAAAAGATAATAGATCTAAATAGATCCTACACTTATAACCATTGTTATTTTAGATCCAAGTATTTAAGCAACCAATTATCAAATCATTAGCGTGGATGTAATGAAAACAGAGTATGTAAAATAACGAACATAGATCTATGAAATTCGTAGGAAACTACACCAATGATACACTTACAATAATGAAAAAAATATACTATCCTAACATATCTCACACCACACAAAAGACTACACAACCAGAGAGGTGTCAAGTTGGGTTGGTGGGCCCTACAAATCTAGCTTGCACCCTCTTTTAGAAGATTAAATTACAGAGCAGAAGTATACATAGGTCACACCTGATATGAGATGAGAAAATTTGGCATAAAAATTGTTCTATTAGATCAAATTAGTATTTTTTAAAGCAAGAGCTAACCTCCGATCCAACTAACCAAAGGATGGGGGAACATCCCCCAACGCTTAAATCCAACAACATAAGAGTGTAGAATGGCTTCACTGCTATCATAACTCATCTTATGTATATTTTACAATGCAATTTTAGCTTTAGACAAGCTAATCCATTACAAAAAAGATATGAATTGAATCTCAACAATGTTTCATGAATGGGATATCTAGTTCAACCATGACCCAATTGAGGAAACATAAATCTCATACAAAGTTTTCAAATATGGATATATTTTGGAATTCTAGAAAAATTGTTTTTTTTAATAAAACTTCTTCAAGGAACCATTCAGATATCCAAAATAATGGTGAATTTTGGAAAATGGACCACGTTGTACAAAATTTACTATGTTGGGAGAAAAACTCATGTTCCAAAATTTTCATATTTGCCTTCATCTGCACGAAATCTAGAAGGAAGTTGGAAGTTTGAAAACTTATGGGAATTTGGGGTTGTAGCATTAACTAATTTCTAAAAATCCATTTGTATGGCCTGGGTGCATTTTGACTGATCTAGAATTGTTCAAACAACATTTTGAACAAAAACATTTCCCGGGTTTTCCCTAAAGTGTGTCGATGTATGGAAGCCCCAAATTGGTGTAGGAATGCTGGGGTAGGAATGTTGGTGCATGAACTGAATCGGTGTTGGAGTTTGATGCATGGGATATGTGTGTGAGTTCAAAATTATGTATGAAGGCATGAAATCATGTATGAAGGCATTTTTATTCCTTTTTTAGACTTGCACACAACGATTATTATTAATAATTTAAATGTCAAATCTTGTTAAAACAAGGGAACTGTGCTACATAGTAAATATCTACTTTATAAAAAGTGTAAATATTGAAAGAGTGTAATATTGAATTTCATAACAAAATCAAATTATTTGAGTGGAAGTTAAATCAAAATCAATACATAATCTATTAGATGACCAACACATTAGAAGAAACAAATGATCTTCAAAATGAACTAGATATAAAAGAACAACTTATTAATACACTCCAGATAAAATTGAGTGAAAAATAAGATTTACTTGATGCACGATAAAAAAAAAGAGATAGATGTAGTGTGTGATACAGAAGACCTCATCCAAAAAACAAATGAAATTTGTGAAACAGATGACCTCACCCAAACAACAAATTGATGAAAGTTGTGACACAAATGATATAATCCACTAGATTGATGTAAGTTGTGACACAAATGATCTCATCCAACAAGTTGTGCTACTAAATGATGCAACTAGTAGTATTGAAGGTGTAATTGAAAATTTTCATGCATCATGTGATATAATTAATTGTTAATAGAGATGATTGATGCTCAGTGTGATACAGATGACTTAATGAATGTCAGCAATAGCAACAGGTGTGAAGAACAACAAGAAAATGGTCTTTCCAAGAAGGTGATCAGACCTTGGGAAGAAATTTCTTTCAACAAATATCAACATTTCTTGGTATACAACATAGAAAACAATTTGTATGTTCCATATTTCACAAAACCAATTCAATTTGTAAGTGCAGTTTTTCTAGAAAATACCCAGAATCTTGTTATGTGTAACCATTGTAAGAGAAACGGTCATATGGAGAGTAAATGTTTCAACCTCCATCCTTGTGTTCTTTGTGCAAAGAAAAATAATATTTCAGATAAATGTTGCATGCATAAGAATACTAAAATAACAGTTAATTATGGATGGATAAACCCTTGGAAATGGAAACTGGAGTTAAATAAGTTGCAAAAGTCCTACAATCTACTTAAGACAGAGGTAAAGATAAAGTTTTATGAAGAATCAAAAAAATTAACTCTCCTAGATCTTAAGGGAGGGAGTTCAAAAATAAAATGCAGATGATTGTCTCTCCTTTTAGCTGAAAAAGGGGGGAAGATATAATGGAATTGAAGGTGGTTGTTAGACTAAACGTTTCGACAACATCAAGAAATCTTCCCATGGGAATCATCAAAGCAACCAGTGGGCATCAAAAAAATTTCCACTTGAAATCAATTTTTCCAGTGGGAAAGAGATTGGGAATCTGAACCTCAACAAATATGCCAGTGGGTATCATATAAATTTTGTTAGTGGTCAAATGATCGGGATGTTGATTGAGAGCATTTGTGGACATTATTTTATTCACTTGGATGGTCATTGGACCCAGAAAAGGACAGATGGATCGTTTTACAATTCAGATTGGAATTTGATTAAGTTGTTAACCATTTTCAGAGTTGTATTAGACTTGCAGCTGATTTACCATCATTGGTGTGCTCTCTTCATATTGGTTTTTTTTCCGGCATCCAGTTTTGGCAGTTTTTCAGGAATTTATTCATTGAGGATAAGCTCAATAGTTTCAACATGAAGACTTTGATATGGTACCAAGTTCTTACTTTGGAATTATGATTGAGTGGGCGAATGTTAGCCTCACTCTCACATAAAATAATCAATAAGTCCAAATAATTAAAATTATAAAACTTGATTAATTCCTACTTGTCTATTCTAGAATGAGTGAGTTCCTCAAACTTGGGAGTTTGTTTAGGTCTAGTTAGTTGAAATGTTATCTGATGTAGGGGCATTAGGCTCAAGAAAATCCTTTGTAATTTAATAGACATAGGGGTCTTGTGTTTTTAAAATAATATTGGTTTCTTATGTAATTATTAATGTTTTTGAGTGATTTTTAATGAGAGATATTAAATATTGAGAGAAATTTGTAAATGTTCCCGAATGATTAGAGAACATGAGGGAAGTAGGATAGTTGAGATTCCATAGGAAATGAGAGGTTTGAAACTTATTTGTAATTCCTAAAGTAGAATTGGTTCCATGATTTTATGAGTTTGAAAGGATTTTTAGGGATAAAGGATAGATTTTAGGACTTTGAGGATTTTGAGGAATTTGTTGAGATGATGAAGGATATGAACCTAAATTAGTTCATATTATTCTGTATAAAAATAGTAAGCCTCAAAGGCAAAAGAGGGCAGATAGGAGTAGAGGTAGAGATTAGGTTTTGGACAAACAAAGGTTTGTTGTGGTAAGCCTACGGGCAGTAGGAGAGAAGGGCCATTGATTTGAAGATAAGGCCAAAGACAAGAGGTCTTTTGTAATTTGATTACATATTTACATATGAATGAATTTGATTGAATGATTGATTGAATTATAGAGTGTGTGAGAGAAATGCTTAGAGTCATGAACAGGTGTGATAAAACTCTGCAATAGGGTTTAAATGGTTTTCTTCCTACCATTGGAAAGTTTGATGGAAATATCAAGGTACAGTATTATTATGAATTGAATTCTGTGTGGATCGCCTATATCAAAGGTCGATCATTGATCACAGTATGGATTAATGCTTTTGAAAGAAATATGACTTTGAAATTTGACATTCAACCCTAATGGAATAAAGGCGAGAAACATGTTCCTATTGTAATATATACATGCAGAGTGATTTATGAGTTGAGGGTTCATACACAGGGATTGTATGAAACCCGTGAATTAATTTAATAGTGGATAGCGCACAAGAGTGAGTCAAAATACTATTATACAGTGAAAGAATTGGATGGACAGAACAGGTTTCTATTAAAACGACCAACTGAATGAAGGTGGAAGATTTAATTACTGTTGATGTTGAAAGCACAATAGGGAAGGATCTCTGTTTGTCACAATAAGAAGTGGAACCATGAAACGGGATGGAACCGGAATAAATTGAAACAATGAAGACGAGTTTTGAAAACCACTAATGGTTTTCGCGTAGTTCAAGAGTGGTAAGCGGTTTTGTTCTATTGGAACGCGATCGTATCGGATCACAACACGTCACGGGCGTGAAACCGTCAGTTTCGCGTGATTTTTGAGCAATAAAGTGTGGGGGTCGATTGAACGTGATAGTCGTTCGATTATAAAGAATGGAGATTTGACGGTGATCGTGCGGGAATTTGTGCAGAAGTTAACGAAAGCTGTAGACCTAACAGTGGAAAGGTATGTTAAATGTCATGCATTTTAGTTACACAATGATCCTTGGATTGTTAAGTTGGAGTGCAGAGAAGCTTCAACCGTCAGATGTATGAGCACTGAACACGGAATGGAATGATCTAACGTGTCTGATCCTTAGAAAAATGGTACGTTGTAATAAGTGTGGGCCATATATGATTTAAGTGAAGCCTTGACATATGTGCGGCTTGTTGACTGGCGGAAATGGTAAGTTTTATGTTAAATTTATAACATAAAGCTTGGGCGAAATGAAATCCCATAAAGGCTCACATAAAGTTGTAGGCCCATAAGTAATTATATGGTTTTATTTGGGTTTTAAACCATAGTGGAGGAAATCATAAGCATATATGATTATGATTGGTGAGTTGGGGTTTTTAAACCATAGTTGTGAGTAAGGAATTTAGTTCCGAATTTAATAATTCTTTTATTTGGGTTTTAAACTAAAGTTCAAGGAAATATCAAAAGGGGTTTTGATATATGGTTTTAACCATCAATGGAAAAGGTAGCTTCCACATTTAGAGTTGTCCCAATTTGGGGATTATTTTGGGTTATGAATGAACCCTGAAATTTTATATGGAGAATGTGGGTTTTCCAGCCTTCGACTGCATCAAGTGGTATCAGAGCTGGAAGAGCTCTTTTGAAAGTTAAAGATTTTTTTTAAATTAAATCAGAATGTATGTGCGATGAATGAAATAAGGAAAGCTTAGATTTTAAATCTGATTGACAGTAATTCAATATTTGAGAAGATATGCAGTGAAAGTATGATAATGAGGAAATTCAGATTTGTAGAATCTGAATTTGAAAGAAAATGTGCTTTGAAGATTTACCAAATTATATTTTGAAAGATGTGAATACAGGTATAATGGTGATGGAAAAAAAGGAAAAAGAAATCAGATTTGAATATGAAAGACAACATGCAGTATAACAGAATATTGGGAGAATTTGTAGAAGCAATTACAAGTGGATGTTGAGCACAAACCTTGAAGGTGAAGTATTTTGATTTTGTTAAAGATTATGTTTGCAAAATGCAGATTGTAGACAATTGAGGAGCATCTCAACAAGAAGATCACAAATTTAAAGAGCAGCGATGAAGGAAGCTAATAAAGGTTTATAAGAGAAAGAAGAATGTGGCAGAACCTGGAGAAATTCCAACAAAGGTTGGATTAAAAAAAAAAAAAAACAGTTGTGTTCTTAAAAGGGTGTAGATGAGTTGAAGCCTAGAAGGAGTAGAGAGGAATGCTCAAGAGGTTCTAGAATATAGAGAACCAGTGCTTGCCAAAAGACCAAGTCCAGAGAAAAGGATTGGTGAGGTAAGTTGTAACAAGGAGGATTTGTTATTGCAGAGGCTTTAGTGTAGCTCAATATGAATGAGTGATGAACTCATGAAGATAGAATTGGAGAAGGAGATGACTACTGATAGTCATAGTAGAAATGGTAGAGGTTATGAAAGAGACCACAATAGAATGAAAGTAAAGAAAGAAGATGTCAAGACAAATGGCATACAGATACAGTTAAGGAAGGAATAGTATGAGAGAGAGTTAGCTGAGATAAGAGAACAATTTAACAAATTGAAAGTGATGATAGAAGAAGACCAAAGGTGGGGTTTTCTTGTAAGCATAAAGATAAAGTGGCATAAGCTACAAATGAAGAAAGAGAAAATGATAAATGCTCAACTGAAGGAAAAAATACTCAGAACAAATGAGACTTGAAGACTGAAAATTCAAGTGAGACCAAAAGGTCGAATGATTTTAAATATGATAAATTTTGTATGTTTGTAGGAAGAACATGTGGAGAAGGAAAAACTGCTAATATTTTCATAAAGAAAGAAAATGGGACAACCAGACCTTTTGTAAATGTCCATACACAGTTGGAGAAAAGTTTTACTTCTCAACATATTTGAAGCAGAGGAAATTTAACTTATGATGATGGCCAAAAGCTGGAAATTAAGAAATCAATTGAAAAGCTTGAGGGGATTGAAGAGAAGACCATTGAAGAATTTCTGAATTGTATAGAGGACTTGGAACAACAGGAGATTTGGTGATTAAATCATCAAATGAGACCATAAGGTCTTATGGTTTTAAAACTGACAAGTTGTGTGTGAATGCAGGTATTGAAGAAGACAATTCATATGATGAAACTGTATTGAGTAAGGCTAAAAGTTTCCAAGCAAAATATGATGATGATTATCTTTCAGATGAAGATCAAATTGAATTATGGCAACAAAAGGAGTTCATAAATTCCTTGTTTTGTGAAAAGAATTGTTTCAATGGAGATATAACAGTTATGTCTGATGATGAGAAATTTGTTATTGATAATGACAATGAGAAATTGGTTTTTTTAAATGGCAAAAAGAAGAGTGATGGACAGACAACTAAAATTATTGCAGAGATGGGAGATAAGAATTCTATTCTTATGAAAGATGAAGAGATACTATCACTAGGAAACTTGACTTATGATAAAGAAGAAGGTAGTGAAGATTGTACAAATATTTTCTTAGATGAGATGACATATTTATGAATGAGTTAAGTATTTCGGAGAAGAGGCTAGAAAAACAAAGGATTAGTGTTCAGGTTGTAAAATCAAAGCTGAATGAGAATGAAAAAGTTCATTTTTATGAACCAGACCAAAGAAACATCCTTGAAATGGATGATGTGGAAGAAAGACTAGCTGACAGTCTAGAGAATTATTTTAAGAATTGGAATCAGCATACTGACGTGCTGATAAAGGAGAAAATGTCAAAGCAGAAAATTGAAATGTTGTCGGAGGAAGAAGAGACACAAAGGTCTTATGATTTTGATGATTGTTTTATGATTGTAGGTACTGATGAAAAGAATAAAGAATGTTTGGTCCAGGGGAACAAGTTAAAGCAAAGAAAAGAATATGATAGTGAGTGGAAAACTAAATACCAGTCCAAGGAATTGTTGAAGTCAGAAAACAAATAAATTGTCATAAGTGACAATCTAGAAGAAGTTATTAAATGCAGAAAACAAGAGGGTAAGGATGGCAGGGTGGCAGCAAGAATAGAAGTTTAGAAATCAAGAAGTAGAAGTACTTAGCAATCAAAAGATATATTAGACAAAGAAATTGAATTGATAAGAAGGCTAATGGTGAAAGTGTCTTAGAAGAAGACAACAACAGGAAGGAAAAGAAGCAGCAGTAGCAAGAGAAAGAAAATAGCAGAATGTGAAAGCATAGCAAGCGGGAAGATGTAGAATAAAGTATGGAAACCTGGAAAAGTGTAGTTGAAGAATGATGAAGACAATGCAGCTTATGGACAACAGCAAAATAGAGTATGGGATCTAGGAAGACAAGGACTAAAAGCACATGATCAGGAGATCATGATTATTTTTAACCTTGGGAGTCTGATGTAGGGGCATTAGGCTCAAGAAAATCCTTTGTAATATAATAGACATAGGGGTCTTGTGTTTTTAAAATAATATTGGTTTCTTATGTAATTATTAATTTTTTTGAGTGGTTTTTAATGAGAGATATTAAATATTGAGAGAAATTTGTAAATGTTCCCGAATGATTGGAGAACATGAGGGAGGTAGGATAGTTGAGATTCCATAGGAAATGAGAGGTTTGAAACTTAATTGTAATTCCTAAAGTAGAATTGGTTCCATGATTTTATGAGTTTGAAAGGATTTTTAGGGATAAAGGATAGATTTTAGGACTTTGAGGATTTTGAGGAATTTGTTGAGATGATGGAGGATTTGAACCTAAATTAGTTCAGATTATTTTGCATAAAAATAAAAAACTTCAAAGGCAAAAGAGGGGAGACAGCAGTAGATGTAGAGATTTAGGTTTTGGACAAATAGAGGTTTGTTGTGGTAAGCCTGCGAGTAGTAGGAGAAAAGGGCCATTGATTTGAAGATCAGGCCAGAGACAAAAGGTCTTTTGTAATTTGATTACATATGTATATATGAAGGAATTTGATTGAATGATTGATTGAATTATAGAGTGTGTGAGATAAATGCTTAGAGTCATGAACAGGTGTGATAAAACTCTGCAATAGGGTTTAAATGGTGTTTTGCCTAGCATTGGAAAGTTTGATGGAAATACTGAGGTAGAGTATTATTATGAATTGAATTCTGTGTGGATCGCCTTTATCAAAGGTCAATCATTGATCACAGTATGGATCAATGATTTTGAAAGAAATATGACTTTGAAATTTGACATTCAACCCTAATGGATAAAGGCGAGAAATATGTTCCTGTTGTAATATATACATGTAGAGTAATTTATGAGTTGAGGGTTCATATACAGGGATTGTATGAAACCCGTGAATTAATTTAACAGTGGAGAGTGCACAAGAGTGAGTCAAAAGACTATTATACAGTGAAAGAATTGGATGGAAAGAATAGGTTTCTGTTAAAACGACCAACTGAATGGAGGCGGAAGATTTAATTATTGTTGATGTTGAAAGCACAACAGGGAAGGATCTCTGTTTGTTGCCATAAGAAGTGGAACCATGAAATGGGATGGAATCGGAAGTAATTGAAACACTGAAGACGGGTTTTGAAAACCACTAATGGTTTTCGCATAGTGCAAGAGTGGTAAGAGGTTTTGTTCTATTGGAACATGATCGTATCGGATCACGACACGTCACGGGTGTGAAACTGCCAGCTTCACGTGATTTTTGAGCGATAAAGTGCGAGTTTCGATTGAATACGATAGCCGTTCGATTATAAAGAATGGATATCTGATGGTGATCATGCGGGAAGTTGTGCATAAGTTAACGAAAGCTTTAGACCCGACAGTGGAAAGGTATGTTAAATGTCACGAATTTAAGTTATGTGATGATCGTTGGATTGTTAAGTTGGAGTGCAGAGAAGCGTCAACCGTCAGATGTATGAGCACTGAACACGAAATGGAATGATCTGACGTGTTTGATCATCAGAAAAAGGGTACGTTGTAATAAGTGTGGGCCATATATGATTTAAGTGAAGCCTCGACATATGTGCAGCTTGTTGACCGACGGAAATGGTAAGTTTTATATTAACTTTATAACATAAAGCTTGGGCGAAATGAAATCCCATAAAGGCTGACATAAAGTTGTAGGCCCGTAATTAATTATATGGTTTTATTTGGGTTTTAAACCATAGGGGAGGAAATCATAAGTGGATATGATTATGATTGGTGAGTTGGGGTTTTTAAACCATAGTTGTGAGAAAGGAATTTAGTTCGGAATTTAATAATTCTTTTATTTGGGTTTTAAACTAAAGTTCAAGGAAATATCAAAATGGGTTTTGATATATGGTTTTAACCATCAATGGAAAAGGTAGCTTTCTCATTATTTTGGGTTATGAATGAACCATGAGATTTTATATGGAGAATGTGGGTTTTGTAGCCTTCGGCTACATCATTATCTCCAAATAGTTAGGCTCCTAGATTAGTGTGTGGTTGAGATATTCACTCAACCAAAGTGATTGTGTCCAAGATAGACAAACTATCTTGAGACATACTCTTGATGTATTTATATATTGTATCATTATCATTATTTTGTGAGAGAAATAAAATACATTGAGGCTACAAGCCTTTTCCACCATGGCTCCTGTCTCTCATGATTTCAATTTTTATTAGTTTTTAATATCCTTTACAAAAATTCACAAAATGACGACAATAATGATTCAAACTAAACATAAGAATGAGGGATTTCCGAATAAGAGTAGTATAAGGCAAGAAAAAATGGAGGCCTTACAGGGGCTATGACCTCAGTCTTATATTTCTCGAAGGATCATTGAATCGACTTATTTCATTACTTGAGTGCTAAGGTTTGGGACCGAGGTTTTAATGATCGATAATCCCCTAGGTTCTTACTTCCAAGGCCTTTAGAACTATGGGATGTGACCCTTGGCTTATTTTTTTCAGATCTCATGGAGGTTCAACACTGATGCAGAAGATTCTAAGGTTGATGTCTGAAGACTAAAGTCTATAGATGGGTCCTATTTCCATGTCAATTCACATTGGATTAATCTGGATTTACCACATTTTCTTAATGGTGGAGATACCCCTTCTATTTCACATCAAATATTGGTTGATTTATGAAGGCGTGCATCAATATGGAATTCGGTGCTTGATACCTCGATGTCTCAATATGGGATCCTCTATTTCCATGTCACCTTACATCATCTCTAACACATCATTTTTTTTTACCAATAAGAACTTTTCATGTGTCCACCTATATGCATGCATGTTTAGCCTTTTAAAAGTGCTAAAACCACTTGCCATGTGTCACCTCTTACAAGCTGCCATGTCATCAAATTTCCACATGTACTCCACATCATCTCAAGTTCCACCTATTCTGAAACATTTCCCATTGAACAAGCTCACTGTTGTTTTCACTATTATTTTCAAAATTTCAAGGTGGTCCAATGAAAACCTAATAATTTTCTCTCAAGCTCCTTGTGAAATGGCATTATGAATGACCATTAATCATTGGTGTTCCCTCGTAAGCTTACGTTTTTAGTTATTTTCTTTAATCCTATGAGGGGCTTGTGTGCCACTTTTTCTAAGAAACCATTGTATCAAGGGGGCTTCCTGGTTTCGTACAGAGTAGGGGAGCACAACCAAACACTTGTTGCCATTTAAGCTTGGTAAAATATGATGGTTTCCATTGCGAGGAGTATCTCTTTAACTTCTAGATGAACCTGGGGCCCCTCCTAGTGTTGATTTTCCCATTTCACTTGATCCAACAACACAACCTTTTCTTTTACCACCCATTGCACCATGTCCACTTCGAACCCAGTTTTCTCTTAAGTCAGTGGGAGTTAGACAAAGTATCATATACCATTAGAAAGGTATCAAAAAGGGATATCCAATTATACTTGTTTCATGCACATTTGAACAAAGAAACAAGAGGCGAAATTATTGAAAATATAAACTACCCAAACTAAATTCATCCATGATAGAAAACAATGAGAATGGATACTTAAAGAAATAATTACATCAACGACATCATGGACACTCAAAATTCTCCCCATAAAATTTAAATAAATGAAAACACATTCCACAAATAGTATATGCAATATTTAAAGTAATATTGTAATTCAAACAATATTACATGGATCTGTGGATGACACCAATGTATTATTCCCACATGTCGAAATATACAAATTGAACAACTTATTTGAGGTCCTTTAATGATATTAAGTTTACCGTAAAATCATAGTAAAATGTTAGCACTCCCTTCTTAGATATTTTTATTACTAAGAAGCAATATGGGCACTTGGGCTACAAAATTTTAGGAAGACAACCCATGCTGAGAAATCTCTTTATATGACCTTAACCACCACTCCACTTAGAAGATTGGGATTCTCAATACCTTGACCAAAGATCAAAATATCTAATGAATATTATCTTGAATGGATAAATACCACCAAAATAAGGTCTTTAAATTGATAAGATACAAGAAAAGAGACATTAAGAGAGGAATGAGTAGACCTATGGAAATAATTAATGGAGAACCTCAATCCCTCAACAATCCTCCTCCTCCTCATTTTCTTCATCATCATCTTCATTGTACTCATCATTATTGTCGTTGTCATCTTCATTTTCCTCATCATCATCACCATTTTCATTTTCATTGTTATTGTCATTATCACAATTTTAATTGTCATCCTCATTGTCATTTTCATCATCATCATTGTCATTATCATCATCATAAAAGGAAGAAGGTCTTTCTCCACATCAGGAAATGAAGAAGGTGAAGAAAATTTGGAGGAAGAAGAATGTTTGCAGCCATTGTAACAAGCATGCATTAAGGGAATTTTGAGGTCTAAAATGGGCCTCCTAAGGAAATTATAAAATAATAGTGAAAATAATAAAATAATATTAGATTACTTCATCAAATTCTAGAGGGTAAAAAAAAAAACTATTTTTTAAACTTATCTCCTTATGGGTTTACTCAAATTTCTAGCAGAAACACTCATTGGATGTAGAATTTTATTCTTCATCCAAGGAGTACCCATATTGCATACTTTTGATGGATCCTGATACACGAAAAATGAGAAATACTTGAAAACATGATTGCAATCACGTTTTTTCATGTATTTCTCATTTCTCATGTAGCAGGGTTCATCAAAAGTATGCAACATGGGTACTTCTTGGATGAGGAATTAAATTTTGCATCCAGTGAGTACTCCACCTCGAAATTTGAGTAAAAAATTAGGGAGATAAGTTGAAAATACAAGTTCAAAAAGTAGTTTTATTATTTTATTGTTTTTTAATCTTTTGACTTTTTTGCTCCATAATTGGTGATCATCCCCAATGGTTGACATCATCATTTTGAATCATATTGGTTCTTATAAAGTTTATTTTGGTTGTACATTTTTCTTAGGAGGCCTGTTTTAGACCTAAAAATTCCCCTAATGGACATCAGAGATCCACATGTTGGTATCTCCATCTAGATCAGCACCCAAAGGAGGACCATGAGGACCCTATAAAGTCAGAAGGAACATTCAATGAAGTTGATCAACAAGAAAGCCACCTATAGGACTAAGATACCCATCAACCTGGTTGGGTAAGAAATGGGTAGCATTTTTAAGTAGTTGAGCATGGCCACATTTTATAAATCACATGTTGTGATATGTTTTAAAAAGTGATGAAGTGTTTCCCATTACTTATGAATGCAACATGGTGATATTTTTTGGTCTTTTAGTTGATATTTTGGGTATTCATTTTTATTATGATTATAATGTAAATTTGACCAATGAGTGTGTTATAAACTCTTGGAAAATATTGAATTTACCGGGGTCATGTTTGGTCTTGTAAAAGAACATGTATTTTGTAAGTTGTACTATAGGGTTTCACATGATACAGGTGTCAGTTCATCACTTATGGCTCCGTAGTACAAATTTGAAGGAGAATTGTGGTCTGTCAGGGAACTTTTGGTGCATATGAGGGAGTACAACATATTGCAGATCGTGTTCATGCTTTTGGAGGATCATAAGCTCCTCAGTGTGGAGGAATTATCTAGGTGGCTCCAGAAAGGCTCAAAAATCAAAGTCTTCAGATTTCATCGAAACGAGGGCTAGAGCATAGAGATTGTCTTCCTGATTCCAACGACACCTCAATCTGAGTTCGTATGTAAAAATTGTGCTCAGTCAAACTAGGAAAAAGTCAAAGTCAAAGTCAACATTTTTCCATGTGGCAGGTTGTACAAATGACACGTCGTAGCAAACTCAACAAGCCTAGTGGGACCCATAAAGCTAACGTGGGAGCCCAGTCAACAAACCAGGTGGATGCACAAGTAGGTGATGTGGTAGCACCATAATTCAACACATGGCAAGTAGGTGGCAGAAGTGGCATATGATGTGGACCAATGAGATTCTACCACATGGTACCACAGGGAACCTCAAATTAGGCTGAAGTGTCCTTGACATGGTGCAATCTCCATTTTTGTCTTATTCTCATAGTTTGGGGAGTTTTTATAATATGGATATATGTTTACCATATATTATATGGTTTGAAAACTATATTAAAACCAAAATTGGGCTTTAAAACCATTTTAAAGAAAAATTGGGAGTCCATGGGTTTTGAACCCAAAACCTCCCCGACAACAGGTAACCTAATATGACTATGCCAACCATTATGTCAACCACACACTTTGTCTTATTCACCCTCACACTTTGATATAAAATTCCATTCAAATGGTTCAAAGGGAACCATAGCGAATACATGAGTGATGAGGGTGTAGGAAGGCTAATGAAGACATGAATCTCAAGAAAATTCTAGGAATATTTTTAGAGTATACTTTAGGGATTATTCCAAAGAATATTGTCAATGAGGAATCTTTAAGGAATATTTTAGATTCCATAGGGGAGATTTTTTACAGTGTAAAAAAAATGTCGAGTTTATACTCATTTGAACTAGAATTTTTTCGGGAGTCTGATGGTGCAATCCATTTTCTAATTTGAGAAACATATATTTTGGCTGTGTCTAGAAGAGAATATTGTGAGGAATATAAAATATTCCCAGGGAGCCCATATATTACCGTGACAGAAATGGGTCATGTTTATACTCCTATTTCACAATTTTTCACAAGGAACGCAATGGCGCAAGCTTTTCTTAATCTGAGTAGCTGATTTTTAAGTAGTCCCCAAATTTGGAGGCATAACGTGCGTTGTTGCCATGTGTTCTTTTGGTTTTTGCTGAGATTATGATTTGATTATGATGCAGGAGCACTGGAATTAGCCAGCAATGTGAAGATTTGTTCACATGTTGTGGCTAAACAGAGTGAATATCATTGACTGTTTGGTCAAAATCAGTTTTATTGAGAAGGTTGGACTTCTCAAATAGTTAGTTACTATAATAAATAAGAGATTGTCTTATTTAGATTTAGAGATAAGATTTGTTAATATAGGTGTGCACGGGAGCTAAGAGATAGAGGATGGATGTTAGATTTCTAGAAATAGAAGATTGTGTTGTTAGAAGAATTAGTTAATAATAAAGATGTTGAAAAGGCAAGAGATTAGAGATGTTTTTTTTTGTGTGGAGCGAGAGCTCAGAGTTGTGGTGGAATGTGTTTTGTGTGTAACAATGGTTATTTTCCTGTGTAATTGGGAAAATTCCGAGACTCTGTCCGTTTCTATATTGTGAATAAATTTTAATGTTAGATCCATCGATGTATGACGAGTCCATAAGATTTGATGCATTTGTTTTCCTTTGTAATTGCTTGAAGGAGCTGTGATCTGTGTTTTATTTTAATCTGCAAGAATTGCTGTATTAAGGCAAACTCGACATAGTTTAAGTCCGTGAATGTAAAAGTCATTAACACAGAGAATTTGTGAAGTAAAGCACTATCGAAACCTTGGAGCGGATCAGAAATAATATATTGGTTGATTGTATGTGTTATCAGGTCCGTGTAACATCGCATCGGGATCGGAGAGGCTTCCATATCACACCATATAGCAAAAAACCCAGACGCAAAGTGTTATAAACTAGCTTGAAGTGGAATCGGGTCCGTGGATATCGCAAAGACTATAGGAGGCAACGTCGAACTACAACGATCTCCGATTTCCGATTGATATCGCATCGGAGAAGTTGTTGAACAATATAAATTATAGCACAGTGTCGATTGTCGATTGCGAATTGATTCGAGTCACATTGCATCGGGATTTTTAAAACTGTCGATGGTTGGAGAAAACATTAGAATTGCCGACTTGCGAATTGATTTGAGCCGTCGGATCAACCAGATCTGGAGTTGCTGCGATATATTTGAAACTGTTATAAAAGGCATTCAAATGCTGTTATAAAAGGCATTCAAATGCTGTTATAAAAGGGTTTTAATGTTATAAAAAGGTTATATCGGGATCAGAAGGAGAACTTAATTATTTTTTTTTTAAATTTATTAAATGGCTTCGGTTTCGATATATTAAAAGGGTGATTATTGATTGTGGTGATCCATTGTGGGTGTTCATTAAAATCCAGTGTTGTTGCTGCGTCAAATTTTGGTATCAGAGCAGAAGAAAGAGGTGTTTGCTGTGAAAATGCCACCAAGAAGAGGAATTGGTTGAGGGAGACCGGAACCAAACGCAGTAATGTTGGAAGAAGTGCGAAATTTGCGTGCACGAATGGAGACAATGGAGACAGCCCAAAGAAGAGTGCCTGATGATGGAGCTGAAAGTTCTTCAGAAGAATCTGATGCAGATGTGGAAGAAGTAGAAGAAGACAATGAAAATGTCAAATTCATCAATATGTTGGCAAAAGTTGGAAGCAAACCCAAGATGGAGATTCCTATGTATGAAGGGAGTCTGAATGTGGAAGAGCTTATGGATTGGATAAGATCCATAGATCAGTACTTTGACTATGAAGAGGTTGAGGAGAATAAGAGGGTGAAATTTGCAGTCACTAGATTGAAGGGTCATGTAACCATCTGGTGGGATGAGGTACAGACATCAAGAACGAGAAAAGGGAAATCTAAGATCAAGCAGTGGGATAAAACGGTAAGTAAACTGAAAGCCAAGTTTTTGCCTAAAGACTATCATTTGAATCTTTTTAAGAAAATGAAAAATCTGAAGTAGAAAGGAATGTATGTTAAGGAGTATACAGAAGAATTCTATAGATTAAGTGTCAGAACAGGGCATGTAGAAGATTATTTGGAGAAAATAGCTAGATATGTAAATGGGCTAAGGTATGAAATACAAGATGAGATTGGCTTGTTAAGTCTGAAAACTGTTGAGGATGCCTATCAAGCAAGTCTGAAGGCAGAAGAGAAAATATTGAGGAAACATAATCAAAGGAACAGAGGAAAGAACTCAACGAGAGGTAGAGGAGCTGCCAGATCTAGAGGAACACAACATTAGCATGAAACAGGAAGTTCAAGTGGCAGATCACCACAGAAGGGTGAATCCAGTAGAGGAAGATTCGTGCCTAGAGGAAGAGGGCGAGGAAGAGATGTTAGGTGTTATACGTGGAGAATGGGGACATATGTCGCGGGACTGTCCTCATAACAAATCAACAAGCCATAGGGGTGAAAATGTGACTGAGGCAGAGCCAGAACCACCTCGACTTGTGGAGAAAGAGGAACCACCTGAAGAAGGTGAATCAATGCTGCTTAGAAGAAATTTTCTTAGATCAGAAAAGGAGGCTGGAGAACCTACGCAAAGGAAAAATTTGTTCAGAACTACATGTAAATAAAAGGGTAAGTGTTGTAAGGTTATAATTGACAGTGGGAGTACTGAAAATCTTGTGTCCACAAAGATGCTGGAAAAACTTGGGTTAGCAAGGATGACGCATCCTACACCTTACAAAGTATCTTGGCTATAGAAGGGCCATCAAGTTATCGTGACAGAGCAATGTAATGTGGAAATGCAGATCGGCACATACAAAGACATGATCCTATGTGACATAATGCCCATGGATGTATGTCATGTGTTATTGGGGAGACCATGGAAATTTTACCTGAAAGAGATTCACAATGGGAGAAGGAACACATATACCATAGAGAAGGACAAAATTAAACACACGTTGTTGCCAGTGAAGAATGATGTTGATAAAGGACTGCCCAAAAATAATATTATGTTGATAAGTGGTAAAGAACTGCTACAGGAGGTCGATAAAAGTGAAGAGTTTCATTTCGCTATCGTAGGGAGGCCCCAGGTAATCTTAACCTCTACTAATTGAAACGATTTTCTTGAATAAATTCAAACTGTGTTAAATAATTTTATGGATATCATCGTGGATGAATTACCGAATGAATTACCACCGATTAGAAGTGTTAGCCACCATATCGAATTAATACCAGGAGCGAGTCTACCTAATAAAGCTGCATATAGACTAACTCCCCAGGAAAATGCAGAGATTGCAAGGAAAGTACAGGAACTGATGAACAAGGGGCTGATTCGAGAGAGTCTGAGCCCGTGTGTTGTGCCAATAGTACTTAGTACGAAGAAGGGAGGAGAATGGCGCATGTGCACCGATTCCAGAGCTATCAACAAGATAAGAGTCAGTTACAGATTTCCTTTGCCCATAATGGATGATCTAATGGACTGTTTAAGTGGATCCAGGTACTTTACTAAGATAGATTTGAAAAGTGGGTATCATCAGATCAGAATTTGGGAAGGCGATGAATGGAAAACGGCCTTCAAAACAAATAGTGGACTGTATGAGTGGTTAGTGATGCCTTTTGGGTTCACTAATGCACCCAATACATTCATGAGACTAATGAATGAGGTCTTGAAGGAGTATGCAGGTAAATTTGTCGTTGTTTACCTTGATGATATTCTGGTTTTCAGCAAAAGTAAAGAGGAGCATTTAAAACATCTGAAGTTAGTTCTGAAAACTCTACAGAAGGAAAAACTACTAATCAATTTGAAAAAGTGTAGTTTCATGAAAGAAGGGCTGGTGTACTTAGGATTTGTGATTTCCAAAGAAGGCTTGAAAATGGATTCGGAGAAGGTACAAGCAATCAGGAACTGGCCTACTCCCAGAAGTGTATTTGAGGTAAGAAGTTTTCATGGACTTGCTAGTTTTTACCGAAAATTTATAAAAGGGTTCAGTCAAGTTTGTGCACCAATCCTTGAGACAATCAAGGAGGTCAATCAGCCATTTCGATGGACAGAAGAAACAGACAGGAACTTTAATTTGCTGAAAAAGAAGATAACACAAGAGCCAATTCTAGCATTTCCAAATTTTGAGAAAGACTTTCAAGTAGAAACCGATGCAAGTGGAGTAGCAATTGGTGCGGTACAGAGTCAAGAGCAAAGACCGATAGCATATTTTAGCGAGAAACTAAATGATGTGAAAAGGAAATATTATTCATATGATAAAGAGTTTTATGCTATTGTTCAGGCATTGAAAAAGTGGAGGCATTACTTACTGCCAAAGGAATTCATCTTATATTCAGACAATCATGCTTTGAAATTTATTAATAATCAGCCAAAGCTAAATCAGAAGCATGCCAAATAGGTGGAATTTCTACAAAGTTTCACTTTTGTAATAAAGCATAAAAGTGGTAAGTCTAATAAAGTAGCAGATGCATTGAGCAGGGTAAGTTTTCTTTTGCAAGAGTTTAAAGTGGGTGTTGTAGGTTTTGATGAAATGATAGAAATGTACAAGGATGATGAAGATTTTAAAGACATCTACGCAACAGTTCAGAATCCGGTGAGCCATAACAGAAGTAAATGGATGGACTACCTTATTCAAGGAGGCCTGTTATTTAAAAGCAACAAGTTATGTATTCCTAAATGTTACATGAGAGAGAACATAATTAAAGAGAAGCACATTGGAGGGTTGTCTGGTCATTTTGGACAAGATAAAACCTTTTCTCAGGTGAATGTTTTTTATTACTGGCCTAAAATGCAAACTGATGTTAAAAAGTTTGTTGAGAAATGCAGGGTATGTCAATATGCCAAAGGAAGGAGTCAGAATACAGGTCTATATCAGCCATTGCCCATACCAGATCGACCATGGGATGTAGTTAGTATGAACTTTGTTCTGGGTTTACCAAAAAATCAGAGAGGAAATGAATCTATTTATGTTGTTGTAGATAGATTTTCTAAAATGGCACATTTTATTGCTTGTAAGAAAACTCATGATGCAACATACATAGCAAATTTATTCTTTTCAGAAATTGTAAGATTGCATGGTTTACCTGTAAGTATTGTATCAGATCGTGATACTAAATTTGTAGGGCATTTCTGGAGGACACTTTGGAAGAAACTGGGGACTAAACTCAGTTTTAGTTCAGCATACCATCCTCAGACAGATGGACAAACTGAAGTAGTGAACAGGAGCTTGGGGAATATATTAAGAAGTTTGGTACATCAGAATCCAAAACAGTGGGATTTGGCATTAGCTCAAGCTGAATTCGCTTACAATGATACACCAAACCGAAGCACTGGAATGAGTCCATTTCAGATTGTCTTTGGAATGCATCCGAGAGGAGTATATGAACTTAGGGACTTGGGAAAATAGGAAGCTAGGAGTGCAAGTGCTGAAGATTTTGTTGAACAAATGCAGAGGCTATAGGAAGAATTCAAAGGTAAATTGCAGGAAAGCAGCAGTAGATACAAACAGAGAGAAGATATGAAAAGAAGAGAAAAAGAGTTTCAAGTAGGAGATTTAGTCATGGCATATTTGAGGAAAGAAATATTTCCTACAAAAACTTATAACAAATTGAAAATGAAGAAGATAGGACCTTGTAAAATCAAAAGGAAATTTTCAGCCAATGCATATGAGATCGAGTTTCCGGAAGGGATCATAATATCCCCCATTTTTAATGTCGCAGACTTATATCCATTCAGAGAGGCAGAGACCAAATTGCAGAATGAAGTTATAGGAGATGAAGTTCAAACTGTAGATTGGGAGGAACAGGTACCAAAAGCATCCAAGAAATAAGTTGAAGCTATCTTGGATCAAAGAATATCCAAGAAAACTCGAGGGCAGACATATTTCCAGTATCTTGTCAAGTGGAAAGAGCAACCAATGGAAGATTCCAGTTGGTTAACAGCAGTTGAATTACAAATATATGGAGTAAGTCCTGAAAGTTTGAAGGAAAAATCTTTTCTTCCCCGGGAGTCTGATGCAGGAGCATCGGAATTAGCCAGCAATGTGAAGATTTGTTCACATGTTGTGGATAAACAGAGTGAAATTCATTGACTGTTTGGTCAAAATCAATTTTACTGAGAAGGTTGGACTTCTCAAATAGTTAGTTATTATAATAAATAAGAGATTGTCTTATTTAGATTTAGAGATAAGATTTGTTAATATAGGTGTGCACGAGAGCTAAGAGATAGAGGATGGCTGTTAGATTTCTAGAAATAGAAGATTGCGTTGTTAGAAGAATTAGTTAATAATAAAGATGTTGAAAAGGCGAAATATTAGAGATGTTTTTTTTGTGTGGAGCGAGAGCTCAGAGTTGTGGTGGACTGTGTTTTGTGTGTAATAGTGGTTATTTTCCTGTGTAATTGGGAAAATTCTGAGACTCTGTCCTTTTCTATATTGTGAATAAATTTTAATGTTATATCCATCGATGTATGACGAGTCCATAAGATTTTATGCATTTGTTTTCCTTTGTAATTGCTTGAAGGAGTTGTGATCTGTGTTTTATTTTAATCTGCAAGAATTGCTGTATTAAGGCAAACTCGTCATAGTTTAATTCTGTGAATGTAAAAGTCATTAACACAGAGAATTTGTGAAGTAAAGCACTATCGGAACCTTGGAGCGGATCAGAAATAATATATTGGTTGATTGTATGTGTTATCAGGTCCGTGTAACATCGCATCAGGACCGGAGAAGCTTCCATATCACACCATATAGCAATGAACCCAGACGCAAAGTGTTATAAACTGGCTTGAAGTGGAATCGGGTCCGTGGATATCACAAAGACTATAGGAGGCAACGTCGAACTACAACGATCTCCGATTCCTGATTGATATCGCATCAGAGTAGTTGTTGAACAATATAAATTATAGCACAGTGTCGATTGCCGATTGCGAATTGATTCGAGTCACATTGCATCATGATTGTTAAAACTATCGATGGTTGGAGAACACATTAGAATTGCTGACTTGCGAATTGATTTGAGCCGTCGGATCAACCATATCTGGAGTTGCTGCGATATATTTGAAACTGTTATAAAAGGTGTTCAAATGCAGTTATAAAATAGTTTTAATGTTATAAAAAGGTTATATCGGGATCGGAAGGAGAACTGAATTTTTTTTTTTAAATTTATTAAAGGGCTTCGGTTCCGATATATTAAAAGGGTGATTATTGATTGTGGTGATCCATTGTGGGTGTTCATTAAAATCCAGTGCTGCCGCTGCGTCAGATTATGATATCCATGTATGCCACATTGTGTGAGGATCATTGTATGCCACTTTTTGTGAGATTGTTCCTTGTTATGCTGAAGGAGAACATATTGTGAGTGAGAGTTATTTGTAGGAGAACGTCTCGTGGAGTGACATGCCATAGTAGATAAGGGGGTTCATCCTTGTATTGACAGAGATTTATTCATTTACTCATCGTCTTCTTGCAACAACTAAAGAAATGACTTCCCCACTCTTGACCCAGGGCCCGAAGATGTAATCCATACTGGACGAACTTCATTATCATATCATGTTTTTATATGTGCTTCATGATTATTTGTTCATTGTTTCATGTTGATGGTTTCTTGAAGTTGCTAGAATATGAATTTCTCATTATTTCAAAATAAAATGTAAGTGTCAACAATAGGCATGTATGATGGGTATTTTTTTTTGAAAGAACTCACAAAATATCTCAGATCACATCATCATCCCCAACCTTCACCTCCTCCGCCTTGTCATCATCATCATCATCATCATATCGATCATCTTCCTCATAATCGTTGTCATTGTCATCATTGTGTCATAATAATCCTTTGAATTATCTTCATCACAATAATTTTCATCCATTTCATTATCATTGTTATCATTATCACTGACATTATTATTTTTTGGATTTTTGATGTTTTTAAGTCAATAATAAGTAAATAATTTTTTTGTTGTATGTTAAATAATTTTTAGAATTTTTGTTTGTAAAAGGGAATTCAAATTTTGTCACTAAATACATTCTTATATATATGGAAAATCTTAAAGTTTAAATTATTTTCATTTAATATTAATAATTTTTATTTGAATTGATTTTTAAGTGTTTTTTAAAATTTTGACATTTTTGAATTTTTTTTTAATCATCATAATCAAGAGGGAATTGGTAACTAGAACACACAATCATTTGCACCACCAAGGAACACGCCCCATTATGACCAATTTAAGTTATTTAGTTGATATAATATCCCGTAAACCATATCCAGCAAGCTTACAAGGATTCAAACTCAAGTGGGTAGCATTAACATTGTTAGTTGCAACCACTCAGGCTACCCCTAATAAACTATTAAATAATGTTGTTGTTAGTATTATGAGTTATTGGTGATGATGATGATGATTAAGTCCATTGAGACCATTTTTTATCTATCATACCTTAAGAAAGGTAAATATTACTTATATTTCTTTAGAATTTTATGTCTGTTCAAAAAGCAATAAGAAAATCGTTCCAATATTATCATAGTTTTGTTGACTTAAGAGGTTAAGAGTGTCAATATCATAATAAATATTTTTAAATTGAGTTATAATTTAGGTGCACTCAAGGTAATTTAGGAGAAAGTTTTTTCAATTTTCAATTGTCTTAGTGCCACAAAGATTATAGATTCTTACATCCCACTATGTTTTGGGAATTAGTATTAAAGGTGATTTTTTTTTTTTTTTTGGTATGCTTGGCAGGACTACATCTTCATCATGTCCAATATATCAGCCCGATCGGGGCAGGGAATTGAACCGGCGACTTCACATCAAGGAGTGCATTAACAGTGCACCCAATCACCTTCTATCCAAGACCTCGTGGACAAAGGTGAAATATTTTGAATTTTAGGAAAAAAATATTAGAATTGAATGTCTCTTTATTTTAATTAACAAATACCCTCTATAATTTAAAAATTCAAACATATCAAGATTATAATATTATTAAAAAAATCAAGTCTACCAAATTCCAAGTTTATAGATTAAAAAAATTTATTGACATATTTTTCTTATTAATTTTATGGTAAATCCATTGAAAATTTAGAAAGATTGTTAGAATTGCATATTTTAATAATTGAGATTGTAAATACAAATATTTTAGAAGTATTTAAAAATAAATTGAAAAATTTAAACTAATTGTGTCGAGGGGCACTCTCCAACCTAGTATGGAAGGGATGTTGTAATGTACAATTATGTTATGTTATGTTATCTAAAATTTTAGCTTGGTTAAATAAAAATAATATAAAATTAATAATTTACAGTTGGAAGTTTTTGGAGACGAGATTTTGGTAACAGATAATTTTGACCATGGTATTTTTTATGATGAAACTTATTTAAAGGCCTAAGAAAACCCATTATTAAATGCAAGAGAGCTTAGATCCATTTTAACGTTGAATTTTACCTCTCTCAATGCTTGGTAAATCCAAATTTAAGATGAATATATATATAATTTAAATAATGAAATATTGTCGTACTATCCATAATTATATAACAAAATTCCAATAATAATTATACAACATTTAAAATTATTCCATTTCAAAAACTCAAAAAATCCATTTAAAATAGAAAATGTTTGTTTTCCTACGTGAAATTTGTTGGGAAAAATACTGAGGGGGGGGGGGGTGAATCAATATTTTAAAACCCACTTAAACTTTTACTTTTCTTTTTTTTATTTCTATACACATCTTGACTGAAGCGAAATAGTATATGTACGCAACTTTAATTCATGAAACTAGTGTATATCTAGTAAGCTTATAATTCAGATAAATATTTATTTGTTTAATTTAAACTAGTACATCATTGATTCATCGCACATTTAATAAGCAGTAAACATGTGCAGTAAGAACAAAGTAAACCATCACACATAAGCAACACGCATGAACACCAAGATTTAAGGTGGAGACCCAATGTGGGAGAAAACCACCATTGTTGTCATCTTTTTCTTCAATATTTCAATAAAGAACACAACTTACAATCTTGTACTGGCGCAAAATCATACCATCACATAGGCACCCACCTACAGAAGGCTACAACCTTCACTCATTCTCCAAATTCAACTATAAGGGATCTTCCACCCCCTGATCTCATTTACCAGCACCCACTGGAAGGGAGCTCCAATGTAAATTTTTGTAAATTTTCTATGCTTGATGCAACTTTACTTTTTATCCCCAATATCAGTCAACAATCACATAAACAAGAAAATAAAATGCAGATAGAACATACTAGTAGATCGACAGAAGACAAGCCAAAAATATATATGTGTGTTGGTGCGTTAAAGCGGTCAACATGATGCTTCAACCAGTAAAGTCTCAATATGGTCAACCAACTAGAAGTGTCACACAACCCTCACAGACAGCCAGATCAGTCAACCCAAAGTCAACAAAAGTTAGCATTGTCCCAGTCAATGACCAATGCAAAACAACAGCAGAAAAAGTCAACGTAGTCGAGTCAAATTCAACGGTCAACTTCTATTTCAGTGCCAAAAAATGCAGACTTTGGAAATCAGAATTTTGACCAAGTTTTGGGTCAGTTTGAAAAGTGTTGACCAAAGTCAACACTGGTCAAATCTGTGCTAAAAAAACCCAAGGTTAGAAAATAATAATATTCTTGCTGCAATTTTCCCACGTGTGAATGAAGAAAAGAATCCAATAGATGATCAAACCAATCATATGAGGAGAGAGAATGTGATGTGATGGATGATTGAAAATGACCTCCAACGTTGACCTATTTATATCCATTAGTGAGGGTGTTGTTGGGCAGTGAAAGAGGTATGAAATTACTATGTATTTTCTCATTATTTTACCATAGACATACTCCTTTTTTCCTTGGAAAGGTAATTTATCATAAGAATTACAATAGAATTGGAAGGGTTTATGTTTAGTACAAAAAGATGACTAAAGGTTACTTTTTGATTGAAAAAACAGGAATTCGACGAGGTGAAAAACTGTACCAAAGGCGGGGTTGAAAATAATGTAACTTCTACTCCATCAGCGTTGAACCATATCCAGCCAAAGGCAAGGAGATTTGAATGAATAGCCCAGAAAAGGCAGGGGACAACTCGGCCTCGGTCAGAGTAAACAAGATGATGACTAAACAAAGAGAAGCGAATCCCTCAGGATCCTTCGATCCTGAGGGATCGCTGTTCAAACTCATTTTATTCCTTGATTTGTCCATCGAGATTTGACATATAAAGCAATGTCCTTTAGTGACAAAGGGATGGTGTTGTTGAAGTCAGTGAGTTAGTCGAAAGGCTTTGCATTCAAACATTTCCTCTGTAATATAATGTTTTATTGAATCTCGGCTTTGAGAGAACATTCTCTGTAATGCTTTATGTTGGTTTAATATAATACATGCATTTCATCCATCTTCTAAAGTTCTGAATTAGCCTAGCAGTATTCCACTGGCGCTAAGGGCCCGACTCTGGTGGAATCACTTCGCTGTTTGTATTTTTAATCCTTGCTTACTGTCGTGTGAAGTGTGTTTAATGTTTGTTTCAATTACAGAACTGGTTTATTGTTGTTAGATCAAATACAGAGTCATTGCTATTTCATCCTTCACAAGAAGCACGTTCGTTGTTCGGTTATCTTGTTATTATCATAAAGCTTTGCTATTCTATATCTGATTTGAGTTGTTGTTCCATTAGTTTATGATTTGTTATAATTGATTTTTGCGTGGGAAGTGGCTATCGACAGGATTGAAGCATGGAAATCTAGTAGCTTGATTATATTAGAATTGTAATTGTTGTTCATTTCATGTTGTTGTTCCATTTATGTTCATTGTTTATTCATAGTCTTCGATTAGCAAACAGATGATTTATAATTACATGTTGTTGTTCCTTTCCAGATTTCGTTTCTTTTAAGTTACTTTCATTGAATTTGCTTTCGTTTCGATTGCTTTAAAGATCTCCAACTGTAGAGGATAGAGTTTATTGCTTCCAAGTCCCCAGATTGGTTATCTTGCATCGATTTCTAAGGGAAAGAGTTACTGCTACTGCATCCCTGATCGATGTTTTGCAAGATTGATGTAGTTTAATCTTTCCATTCATGTCACTGTAATTAGGTTTCTTTACACGCGCTTTGTTACTTTTGCATTTAATATTTTGTACTACATCTTCACAACATTGCTCTTAGATAATTGCAACCTCAGACAGAGTACACTCTTAAAATAAAAAGTCGCTCCCGGATTTATGATTAATGTAGGCTAATTAGGTGTTCAAAAGATGCCTTTTTATGACTCGACATTTTGGCGCCGTTGCCGGGGAGAGTGTATGCCATTTTAAAGGAGTAATGCACAACTGATTTTCTTCTGCTTGCGAAGAATTGGGTATTAAAGACGGAAGGTAAGAACCTGTGCACTGGGCAAGAAACACACTTGCTCGCAGCCCGCTTCACAGCAGAAGTAGGTAAGATTATTTCTCTAGGTAGGAATGAAGGTTTGTTTCCTTGAATGAATAAACCAACTAAGCGAAACAAAATTCCTCCTAAAATTGAAAAACCTAAGGGACCGGTAACCCTTGGGCGCACAACATTTATTGACGAAATCCTTAAAAGAACTGAGTCTCAGCCATCAGTAGGATTTAAAAGAACTATTTCTAGACAACCTACTAGTTCCCTTCAGGATATGGAGTCACCATCTGAAGCCTTTGCTGAGATACACAGTCAAACAAAGGGAATTAAGAAAGATTCCCAAGAAATTGAGAATCCTTGCATAAGTTTCCTTCAGGAAGGGAACTCTAGTAATCTCCGAGAAGGAGAAGGGGAAATGGGAGAAACCAGAGACTCAAAATCTCCTATTAAAATTGCCCAAACAATAAGCAGCCTAGATAAGGGAAGTGTTGTTCAACTTATTCAGAACCAAGGTCATGAATCACCTCAAAGAGTAGGTCAACAGGAAATACTTATTATCCCAGAAAAATGGAGTGCTGTCAAAGACATTCCCGCCCCTGCTCGTCAACCTAGAAATTCCTTGGAAATTCCAGAGGGATATTGGCATATCTTCGATCAAATGGCTTAGAACCAAAATCAGAACCAGCAGGCACCCTAGCAAACCTCTACGTTGCAATATCCTATAGTAGATACTGCAGTCAATGCACCTACGAAAGCTATCCCCCTTCAACATATTCCCACATTTCATGGCTTAACATCAGAGGACCCAGATGCATTTTTGTTTGAATTTGATGTTCTTTTCAGAGGATATGATTACACCATCGACGCAAAAAACTAAAACTATTCCCTTCTACATTAAAAGGGGTAGCCTTGCGATGGTTTATGGGATTAGGTGGGGGTGTCATAACTGATTGGGATCATATGAAGGCTGCATTTTTACAGAAATATCAAGATTATTGCAGGTCTCGGGAACTAAAAGATGAAATATTCCAAATGACAGCAAAACCAAATGAAACCTTGGAAGAGTATGTGGAACGGTTTCAATACAATCTGCAGAGATCCCCTTATGCATCTTTACCCTTACCTGATAATGTTTTGAAAACCACATTAATTAGGGGAATGAAAGATCAATGGGTTGAGACATTGAATATTATGGGAAAAGGTGATACATATCAGGAAAGTTATCCTAACATCATTGATTTGTGTATTAGGAGTTCGAGGGGAAATACAAGGTTGAAATCAGCAGAACGTGATATGATTACAAGGGAAAATAAGACCTCTAATGAAGGTGTGATTCGTGTAGAGATTGGAAATCTGCTAGAAGAATTTAAGACAGACATACTTGGGACTCTAACAACACAGTTCGATATTATGCAAGCCAAACAAAAACACGCAGAAGCAGAGCAAAACTTGGCAATATTCTGTCCCAGATGTAGAAAGAAACACAACCACGAAGAATGCCCATTGGATGTGATTAAATTCTGCGCCATTTGCACGAAAGATCACCCTACAGAGGGATGTCCTTCGCTTCCTAACCTAAAAGCAGTTTATAAGGAGGCAGAAGAAGAATAAGAAGTGGTATGTCTGCTTAATCAACACCGACAATGGCAGTCGCGACCATCAGGTATGCCAAATGATCCATTTTCTTTTTAGCCTCCTCAGTATAATGCTCAACAATATAGTGGGATGTGGCAAAATCAACCACCTTTCTCCAATTGGTCACAATAGCCATTTCCTCCCACATCTTGGCCAAATCAAACAAACCAAAATAATTGGCCTAGCTTTCCTTTCTACCCACCATTTTGGAAAAATAACTATCCTACACAATGGTCCCCCTCTACTTCCCAGAGTCAGGCCTGGCAGTCAAACTGGAAAAAACCTACAAATCAGCCAGCCGGATTAATTCCTCTCTCTCAACCTACACTGCCAGCTCCTTATACAAACCCCCAGACCAACTTAAGACCACAACTCCCAGCCCAACCCAACCCAAACCCAAACAATAGGCCAGTCCAGCCTGTCCAAATAATGGAACCCCCAGAAGTAGAAATTGAACTGAGGGAGTGCAATGATCTTCAATTAAGGTCTGGGCGCATAGTGGAAACAGAGAGAAACAATGATGTCCATATTGAAGATCCGTTACTTGTAGAACAAACAGTGCAAAATGAGAAGGAATTTCAACAACAAAATCAACAACGAAGTCAACAACAAGTAACAACTTCCTCTCCACCATTCCCAGAATGATTAATTATACCTTGTCCATTAGAACAACCTAATTTTGATCTTCTGGGAGAATTAAAAAATTTGTGTATAAAAATCCCTCTCCTCCACGCTATTCAAGACATTCCTATATATGTAAAAACTATTAAGGAATTAGAGGAGAACAATTACCAATCCTACTGTCCAAATAGTTGGTACCTTATCTGACTTATTATCAGGAATGGAAACACCTATCAAATACGAAGACCCAGGAAATCCTATAGTGACAGTACAAATCAATGGGCAATCATTTCCAAATGCCTTAGTTGATTTGGGAGCAACAATCAATATTTTAACAACCACCACCTGTCAAAAACTTGGCATTACATCACTAGAACCAACAACAACCTTGTTGGAATTAGCTGACCAATCGGTAGTCAAACCAGAGGTTATACTACAAGATGTAATGGTATCTGTAGATTCCTGGGAATACCGTGCTAAATTCCTGGTTATCAACCCAAAGAACCGACTAGATGGACACCCGTTAATCTTAGGTAGACCTTGGTTGGCAACTGCCGATGCTTATATTGGATGCCGACAAGGCAACATGACAATAACAAGGGGAAATTATGTCAAGGCCCTATATCCCCTAGCCCAGCCAAGTCTATCAATAATCAAAACAAGAAAACCTCATGCATCATATTTTATGGAAACTATGAGATCACCTCTAACTATAGAAAATTCTCTTGATTTTAAAGATCAAATAGAGGATGATATCATTAATAGTTTTATCAATAAATCACAAACCAGATCTCATTTGAAATGTCACATGATCAAGGTAGCATTCGATAATAAAGAAGAAGAAGATCCTTTCAAAGACATTCTTGATCAAGCAATACCTACTACTTCTGTGTACAATAGCAAGGTTGTAGAAATTGAGCCTCGAAAAACTCTAAACATCAATAAAAATCTCATTGTTGAACAAGAAGAGAAATTGGTCGAATTATTACGAAAATACAAAGCAGCCTTTGCATGGGATTACCCCGATATGAAAGGAATTGATCCTCAATTGTGTACTCACCACATTTATATTGAAAAAGATGCAAGACCCATTCACAAACCTCAAAGAAGACTAAATCGTCACCTTAAAGATATTGTGAAAGATGAATTACAAAAACTAATGGATGTTAATTTCATCTACCCAATATCTGATAGCAGGTGGGTCTCTCCATTAGTGGTGGTACCAAAAAATAATGGAAAGTGGAGGATATGTGTA
The DNA here is from genome assembly GCA_034641835.2 of Pinus albicaulis. Classification (NCBI taxonomy): domain Eukaryota; kingdom Viridiplantae; phylum Streptophyta; class Pinopsida; order Pinales; family Pinaceae; genus Pinus; species Pinus albicaulis. The sequence goes on along the minus strand of CM076574.1, from coordinate 1,323,826,447 downwards.
GATTACCGTGAACTTAACAAGGCAACACAGAAATACCACTTTCCCCTTCCTTTCATTGACCAGGTATTAGACACATTAGCAGGGAATAAATTCTTTTCTTTCCTCAATGGCTTCAGTGGGTACAATCAAATACAGATTGCCCCTGAAGACCAGGACAAAACTACTTTTACCTATCCATGGGGGACATTTGCCTACCGAGTCGTACCTTTTGGCCTATGCAATGCCCCTGCTACATTCCAAAGGGAAATTCTCAGCGTCTTTGCAGACTTAATAAATGAAGGCCTTGAATTATATATGGATGATTTCACACCCTATGGGAATGATTTTGAGCATGCATTGGAAAACCTAGAAAAGATATTGCAAAGGTGTATTGACACTAGGCTTTGCTTAAGCCACGAAAAGTGTCTTATGACGATGACTGAAGGAGTTATCTTAGGGCATTATATTTCAGCAGCTGGAATTCAAGTAGACCCAACTAAAATTCAAATAATCTTGTTAATTCCCACACCCACCACACAAAAAGAGGTACGTAGCTTTCTTGGATTTTCTGGTTACTATAGAATATTTATAGAACATTATTCTCGAATAGCTGCACCTTTATATGCACTGACTAGAAATGTTGATTTCATTTGGACAGATAAATGTGACAATGCCTTTAATGATCTGAAAAATCTTGTTTCAACAGCCCCAATGCTGAGGGGCCCAAATTGGAATTTTCCATTCCAAATTTCATCCGATGCCTCAGACACAGCAATCGGAGCAGTACTTGGGCAGGAGGAAGACAAGAAGCCATATGCAATTTATTATATTAGCAAAAATCTATCCCCTGCTGAATTAAATTATACTGTGACTGAGAAAGAATTTTTAGCTGTGGTTCATGATATAAACAAGTTTAAACATTATATAACTGGGTATCCTGTAGTACTATATACTGATCACTCTGCCATTAAATTTTTAGCAAATAAACCTGTTACAAACGGAAGAGTGACAAGATGGTTGATTTTACTGCAGGAACTCGATATCACAATCAAAGATTGACCTGGGAAAGAGAACCCTGTAGCTCACTTTCTGTCAAGAATGCCAAAGCCAACAAATACAGAAGCAGTTGAAGACCAATTTCTGGATGAACATCTCTTCGCTGTTACTATCAGAACATTGTGGTATGCTGATATAGAAAACTATTTGGCAATAAGTAAATTACCTAAACATTTATCCCTTAATGAACGTAAGCAAATAATACACCGTAGTACCCACTTTTCCTGGATTGGGGGCTACCTATTTCATACAGGTGCAGATATGCAAATAAGGAGATGCGTTAGGGAGGATGAGGTATTTGACATCTTGAAAGCATGCCATGATGGACAGTGTGGCAGACATTTAGCAGATCATAGAATTTCCCATAAAGTTTTACGAACAGGCTATTATTGGCATGCTATATTTAAATATGCTAAAAAATTCATGCAGGCCTGTGATAGTTGTCAAAGGGCAGGTCGCCCTGGGCAGTCTGATGAAATGCCTTTGAACCCTCAACTAGTGATTGAACCATTTGAACATTGGGACCTTGACTTTGTTGGTCCTATTAGCCCTCCATCAAACCAAAAAACGTACATCCTAGTTGCAACTGAGTATGTCACCAAATGGGTTGAAGCAGAGGCTCTTTCAAAAGCTACAGAGGACTCTGTAATACAATTTCTTTTCCAAATCTTTGTGCGCTATGGCCTCCCAAGAAACATAATCACAAATGGAGTACCACAGTTTTTAGGTAATAAATTAGCTGAAACATTGCAAAACTATCACATTCAGCACAAGATTACAACTCCATATCACCCACAGGCCAATGGCCAAGTAGAGAGCACGAACAAAGTAATTGAATCTATATTAACAAAAACTGTTGCCTCACACAGATGAGATTGGGCCTACAGATTGCCAGAAGCATTGTGGGCATATCGAACAATGTGGAGACCTACTACAGGATATTCACCATACCAATTGGTATTTGGAAAAGAACCCATCTTTCCTATAGAATTTGAAATTCAAACATTAAGAACAGCTCAAAAGGTGGGTCTAAATCTGAATGAAGCCCAGGCTAAAAGACTGTAGCAAATTAATGAGTTAGATGAAATTAGGCTCTCTGCTCTTCAACACACAGCATTAATTTAGCAACAGAGAGCCAAATGGCATGACGCCCATATCAAAGAAAATATCTTCCACGAAGGAGACTGGGCACTCCTATATGATTCTAGGTTTCAGGATTTCCCAGGAAAACTCCAGACATGATGGCTTGGACCCTATGAAATACAAAAAGTGCATGATAACGACACTATTACATTAGTTACCATTGATGGATCTGGACATTCCTTTAAGGTAAATGGTCATCGAGTGCGATTGTATCATAAACCGCTTTCCCGAGAATCCTTTTACCAACAGTTACTGGAAGATTCTACCATGGAAATTCTCGCTGAAGGGGAGAACTCCTCCTCGGCACCAGTTTGATAAATCATTTCTTTTTTAATTATGTACATAAATCATTTTTTCCGTTTCTTGATTGTTGTTTTATGAAATTCGTTTTTTAAAAACTTCTGTTAATATCACTTCTTTATTTCTTCATCGTTTGTTTCATGAAATTCGGTTTCTTTAAAAGAAGAAAAAAGAGATTTTTTTTTGTTTATTTCGTTTGTTTTGCTGTTCCTTTCCAAAGGAACAAAACTTCTGTTGTTCCTTTAAAAAGGAACAATAGTTCCACAGAGTGCTTTTGCTATTCCTTTCTAAAGGAACATCACTTCCGCAGAGTATTTTTTTGTTGTTCCTTTCGAAAGGAAAAAAAGTTCCCTAGATTGTTTTTGCTGTTCTTTTTAAAGGAACAACACCTTTTTGAGTGGATTGTCTTTTTTGTTTTAAGCCAAAATTTTGAATTTTTGATCACTTTTCCAAAGGAAAATATATCATTTACATACAATCATACAAATTAAAGCTTACTGTAATCAGAAAATCAAAAGAAATTTTCATTTTTAAGGAAATTGTCTAGTAATGATAAGAAAAAAAGGAAAAGGGGCATGATCAATAACATAAATTTGCTATTTTATTACCATTGAATTAATCTGATCGATTATATTTATCATGACCGGTTCTTTCCCATATGCTATAACTTTCTTTGATTTTTATCTATGGAATAGGAATAAGGGCATATTATTTTCTATTGAGATGTTCAAACTTCTTGCACCATCCCTACTCTTAAGGAGTGTTGAGCCATCCTTTATGAATAACTAAGGAAAAGTGCTATATGAAAAAGAAAAATATTTACTTATGATTTTGCAGATGGAGGATAGGGGGTCTCATCAAGAGCTAACCTACTGTGATCATAGGGAAGGCAGTGAAGTGGCATTCCCATCATGGCCACCAAACCAGGGAAATGGTCCAATAGACAATTGAAAAAATCAAGAAGTCCTTGGAACAGGAGGTCTCATCATGAGCTAGCCTGCCCACCTTGCACTTCTTCCCGGTGAATGGCATTGTGGTTTATCTGGTCACCAAGCCAGCACAATGGCCTCCGTCATGATATTGAACAAAAAACACTTCCTCAGTATAAATAAAGGACAATGGTTCCGTGGGTAAGAAAGCAACTCTGTCAAGGTTATGGACACCTGTGGGCAACAGAACTCTGCTGATGGTATTGGAGTCACATTTATACACATCAATAGTTATATTTAACCCTTTTCCTATATCTCTATTTAAATATCAAATGAAAATATGAATTCTTTACCTCTACTTCCGAACCTATTATACATGAAAATCATTAAAAATTGATCATATTAGTTCGAAATGGTAAATAATGCAATCGTACATATGTTTATATTATGCTGTCCCTTCTCCTCGTATTTGAATCATTACAAAATGATTTTCTATTCATTATCGATTCATCACATGCATTGATTTCAGTAATTACTATAATTTGATTGAATGTATCATAATTGCGCCTGCTTTTTACTGTTGTACAACTGCTGTGCCATACTTGCCTCTCTCAATTGACGGTCGAGGATGACCTATCATTTATTCGGGGGGCGCGAATGTCTGCATGTAGATCAAACCTCGATATTTATTTACCTGTATATGAACTAAATCCCTGCATTTTAGGAAATAACAAATTTTCAACGAACCGTGCTATGCTATTCCACTGTGATTACTGTGTGTTGAGAAAAATTAACAGAGTGTAGAGACGATGGGAGGACGGCCAATTCGCAGTGAACCACAGGTGCTGATCATTTCTGATGCTGCACGAGCAATTTTAGAAAGACTGGGGTGGATTACATATTTCATGAGGATGCAACAACCCCATGAAGCAGTGGCCACCAAATTTTTATTGAACTTGCAGGAAGGATAATCCATGGTCAGAGGAAGACAGATAGCTATATCTAACGAAATAATTGCAGGAGTGTCTGGCGTCCCAGCGCAAGGGACTATTTGGACTCAGAAAAAGATTAGGATTCGAGAAGCCATGAAGATTTTTCAAGATGACGAACAGACATTAGTTATCAAAGTTAAAGGAGTTCAACCAACATCATTAGGAGAACCATGGACAGATTTGGCCAAGATTGTGTAGGCTTACATAACGTGTGACGGAAGAAAGGATGTGGTAAGACCTCGCCACCTTAAGCTACTGGCTGTATTAAAACAAAAATGCACCATTAATTTGCCTACATTTTTAATTTCTTTGCTGCATGATACTGCTCGTGGTATAATAAAAGCTCAACATGTAGATATGGTGGTCAGCCACCATTGTCTAATTTGATTAATAGTGAGTCGTAGCCTCGCCTAGCAATAGACTAGCTGGGAAGAGTTAATATTTTCCATTGACGGAGGGTTAGCTTTACCTGCTCCAAAACGGAAGAGGATGGTCGGCTCAATAGCTGAGCCTTCTACTCACAGATAGTCCCTCCGATTGAAACGAAGTAGGAGGATGGTGGAAGGACTTCCGGGCAGCAGCAGCCAGCCCCTGGAATTGCACAGCTCAGAGGATGAACAACCTCCACAATTGGAGGGAGTAAGCCCTCGTAATGACGAGGAAGAGGAATTGGAAGGAGAAATTCGCTACTCGGACGAAGAAGAAATAAGTCGCCACACCGGTAGTGAAAAACAATCCAGTGCAGAGGAAGGAGATAATGAGGAAGAAGAAATCAAAGGAAATACCTAGGAAGAAGAAGTTGAAGGAGAAATTTGGTATTCATATGAGGAGGAAGGAAATTATCACACCTGTGAGGAGGATGAAGACAATCATAGCAGCAATAAGGATGGAACATAGCCTCCCAAAAATTCTATCATAAGCCCTTTACAGGAAGACCAATTGGCCCAGATTTTGGCCAATATGAGTGATTATGTACGGCCTCATAGCCCCTTGGACCTCAATATTGATATTAATCAACTACCAGAGTACTCTGCTGTCGATAAAGAAACAGCTGGAGAAATGCTGAATGAAACAACAAACCTTAGCGAAGCTAGGGTTGCTTCTCCTGAGAGGCGTGAACAGGAGAAAGAGAACAATGAAGCTGGAAGCCCCCAAGAGATTGCAGATTTAACTGAGAATATGATTCCTGAATAATTTGACCAAGGGCGTATGAATGTGGAAGAAGAACCACAAGGAGAAGATCAAGAAGAGAATTTAACTGAAGGCACGACTAATATAAGCCAAAACCCTATTAAGCAAACGGGTTCAGATAAAGGAGCGGTTGTTCCATTAAGAAAGAGGAGGAAAACAACTGAGATTGAGAAGCTTCGTAGGGAACGAATAAAGCTTCATAAACTAGTAGAACAGCTCAGGCAAACCATTAGGGTTCTGATAATGAAACAGATGCTTAAGCGAGCCCCTAAGAGAAGAAGCATTGCTATCAAAAGAATTTTGAAAAAGAGAAAGGTGATTGCTAATAGGAACCCCCAAGTTACAAAAGAAACCATACCTGAGCCTAATTATGAGGATGCGGAGAAACAAACGGTTATTCCAACACAAGTTGTTCCAGAGGAACCTATTCTAAGTGAAAATATGCAATCTAGCAGTCAGCACACTTTTAGTGATCTGACACTGGTCAGACTCCAAGAAGAATTGACACAGGCCCGAATAGAAAGGCAGAGATTGGAGGAAGATACTGTCTCAGGAAAGAGATATCAGGAATTGCAGCAAAAAATGAGAATTATTCATGAAGCAGAAGCTGAAGCTCATGAAAAATGCTGGAAAGCAGAGGTAAAGGCTGATAAGGTAATGAACCAACTAAAACTAGCCTACAATCAAATGGACACTCTCTGCTCCTTGTATACTGATGTCTTAGCTTGTAGATGCCCTGCCAAAAACTATGCTTTGTTTTTACTAGAAAGATATTTACAATTAAAAATCAAGGCATTTAGGGCAAGGACATCCATAGAGCTAAAAACCATAGATGACTTGGTATCATGCTGCAAACTTTATCGGATCAAAGTACAACGCCTTTTGTGTGAATTTTACTTGCATAATCTAATACTTGAAAATGACTGTGAATCAAACCCTAGCCCTTTTATTGGAGATGTTCAGTTTCAGGCATTCATTTCCTTTGTTGTAAATCAATTAAAATGGCTTAAAGCCTATAGTGCCTTTCAAAGGCAGGAAAATGAATAAGATATGTGGGTCAGAAGTGAACCTCAGGACCCACTTCAATTTTGGGCTAGACAGAAAAGTTTGATGACAAAGGAAAGCGTTACCCAAACCCTGGGTCCTATCCACAAATCAATTATTTTGAATGGAACAAACTATTTCTCATCCATTAGAAACCAAGCTTATATAGCAGCCAAGGTCCGGTGGAGAACCTCGAATCAGAATGTGCAAAATAAGGAACCATTTAATTATAGAAACTTTGGGCTAGCTATAGACTGCTTGATTTCCTATAGCCATCTCGTTTTAAAAGAAAGACCATACTGGTTAGGATGTAGGTTCCGCAACCCTATTGCATGGTACCCTGCTTTGGACTACAAAGCTATTTATGAACTTCGTGAAGGACAAACAGAACATGTTTTTGAGGAATTAGCTGCACTACGTGGTTTTAGGCCTGTCGATGACAAACCTTATCCGACTTATTCTTTGACTGCTCTCCATGTGAACTATAGTTTTCATGAGGGCATGAAAAAGATTAAGCAGGGGGGTATGTTGGGCAGTGAAAGAGGTATGAAATTACTATGTATTTTCTCATTCTTTTACCATAGACATACTCCTTTTTTCCTTGGAAAGGTAATTTATCATAAGAATTACAATAGAATTGGAAGGGTTTATGTTTAGTACAAAAATATGACTAAAGGTTAGTTTTTGATTGACAAAACAGGAATTCGACGAGGTGAACACCTGTACCAAAGGCGGGGTTGAAAATATTTTAATTGCTGCTCCATTAGCGTTGAACCATATCCAGCCAAAGGCAAGGAGATCTGAATGAATAGCCCAGAAAAGGCAAGGGACAGGCCGGCCTCGGTCAGGGTAAACAGGATGATGACTAAACAAAGAGAAGCGAATCCCTCAGGATCGAAGAGAAGAAAATCCCTCAGGATCCTTCGATCCTGAGGGATCGCTGTTCAAACTCATCTTATTCCTTGATTTGTCCATCAAGATTTTATATATAAAGCAATGTTCTTTAGTGACAAAGGGATGGTGTTGTTGAAGTCAGTGAGTTAGTTGAAAGGCTTTGCATTTAAACATTTCCTCTGTAATATAATGTTTTATTGACTCTTGGATTTGAGAGAACCTTCTCTATAATGCTTTATGTTGGTTTAATATAAGACACACGTTTCATCCATCTTCTAAAGTTTTGAATTAGCCCAGCAGTATTTCACTGGCGCTAAGGGCCCGAATCTGGTGGAATCACTTCGTTGTTTGTATTTTTAATCCTTGCTTACTGTCATGTGAAGTGTGTTTAATTTTTGTTTCAATTACATAACTGGTTTATTGTTGTTAGATCAAATACAGAGTCATTGCTATTTCATCCTTCACAAGAAGCACATTCGCTATTCGGTTATCTTGTTATTATCATAAAGCTTTGCTGTTCTGTATCTAATTTGAGTTGTTGTTCCATTAGTTTATGATTTGTTATAATTAATTGTTGCGTGGTAAGTGGTTGTCGATAGGATTGAAGCATGGAAATCTAGTAGCTTGATTATATTAGAATTGTAATTTCTGTTCATTTCATGTTGTTGTTCCATTTCTGTTCATTGTTTATTCATAGTCTTCGATTAGCAAACAGATGAGTTATAGTTACATGCTGTTGTTCCTTTCCAGATTTCGTTTCTTTTAAGTTACTTTCATTGAATTTTCTTTCCTTTCGATTGCTTTAAAGATATCCAACTGTAGAGGATAGAGGTTATTGCTTCCAAGTCCCCAGATTGGTTATCTTACATCGATTTCTAAGGGAAAGAGTTACTGCTACTGCATCCCTGATCAATGTTTTTCAAGATTGATGTAGTTTAATCTTTCCATTCATGTCACTATAATTAGGTTTCTTTACACGCGCTTTGTTACTTTTGCATTTAATATTCTGTACTACATCTTCACATCATTGCTCTTAGATAATTGCAACCTCAGACAGAGTACACTCTTGAAATAAAAATTCACTCCCGGATTGATGATTAATGTAGGCTAATTAGGTGTTCAAAAGATACCTTTTTATGACTCAACAGGTTTTTGACACAATTGCTGGGGCTTCAATCCTACATTTCATTTCAGGCCGACCTACACATATTTTGAATAAATTAAAAATAAAGGTTCTGCTCATCGGATCAAGATGATCTTTGGATCGATCTTGCACCTTTTTGAAAGACGAATCCAATAAAAATATTGGCATATTCATCTGAGCATCAAAAGATGTAGTTTGGACCTAGTTGTCCAAAATTAACACTCCCTCTCAACTAGGGAGAACTCCATCCACCTGTGCCATCCAGCCGTAACTTGCTTTGTTGGCTTCTTTATTTCAGAATAAAAGTGGGTAAATCACAAAGACATAATTCCCGGCTGACAGATTTAGCCTAGAGATACGAAACCTCTATAGGACTTAAAGAGTCACATACCAACCCGAAGTCAGTAGGAGGTTCGAAACCTCACTAGACTTGATCCCAGATCCAGTGTTTCGACATGTGCCATCCTATACATAGAGAGTACGAAAATCTCAGATGCATCGATCAGTCTTTACTGATAGTCTCTAGCTTTTCCCACCTCCCTAGCCAAATGAGAGGTACTTCCCATGAGTCCATGACTCAAATGGGTAGGATGGATACAAGGCACAGATCATGAGAGGTGAACCAACTCAACATCATAATGGTGGGGCAGAAGCACCACAAGGTTCGGCAAGCCTAGTCCCGTGTGTGCTTATAGCTTCGAGAAGCTATCCCCAAAGCCCCCAAGAGCTCCCAGAGCTCATTGTCAACCAAGACCCTCAGAATAGGGTCATTCCACGATACTAAGATTCTCACGAAAGATTAGGAACTTGACCTTCCCTAGGGGCTCTGTGAGAATATCTGCGACCTGCTCATCATTTCCTGTATGATCGAGCCTTACGGTGCTTCGCTATACCATATCCTAGATAAAGTGGTAACTAATATCAATATTCTTGGATCGATCGTGGAACATGGGATTCTCGGACGATCAAATCCCACTCTGGTTATCACAGACTATCACGGTGGTATCTAGCACATGCCTGAACAGCTCACTGAAGAGATTTCGCAACCAAAATCCTTCATAATAGGCCATACTCATTGCAATTTATTCGAGCTACGCGGTGCTCAAAGCCACTGACTTCTACTTCCTTCTCATCCATGATATCAAAGTAAAACCAAGTGTGAAGCAACATCCCGATGTGCTCTTAGGATCCACCATACTGCCAGCCCAATCGACATCAGTATATCCATGGAGTGTCACACTCCCGACAGTGTATCTTAGCCCATGTTTTATCGTGCCCCGAAGATATCTCAACATATTCTTGGCACCAACCTAGTGAATGTGATAAGGATCAACCATGTGTTGACTCAAATTTTTCACTGCAAAACATACGTCCGGATGAGTTTTCACTAAGAACATCAGGGCCCCTACGAGTTGACGATACTCAGTAGGATTTTCTAGCACGGGCTCAGCAGTGCTGCCACTCAAATTCTTAAAGTTGAGCTCCATCGGTGTTGACACAGACTTACAGTCCACCATACAAAATATTTCAAGAAGCTTCACAATATATTTTCCTTGAGAAAGGAAAATCTCACTAGGTCTCTGCCAAACCTCTAGGCCTAGGAAGTAATGCATCAGTCCTAGGTCTTTCATCTCGATCTCAGTAGCGAGCTCCCTCTTACACTGATGAATGAGAGGGTCAACACCTGTCAGGAAGAGGTTGTCCACATAAAACACCAAAATGAGAGGCTTTTCTCTATCAACCTTGAAGTAAAGGTTCAGATCAACATTACTAAAAGTGAAGCCCCACTTTATCAGGTAGCTATTTATCCTCTCGTACCAAGCTTTGGGTGCTTGCTTCAACCCATAGAGGTCCTTCTCCAACCTGCACACATGGGTGTCCCGATCCTGGACTTCGAACCCCAGAGGTTTCTCCACATACACCTCTTCCTTTATTGCACCATGCAAAACTGCGGTCTTCACATCCATCTGACGAAGATTACATCCTTGCGTAGCAACAAGGGATATGATAGATTGGATGGTGGTATATCGGGCCACAGGTGCAAGTATGTCATCATAGTCTATGTCTTCCTTTTGAGAGAAGCCATGGGCAATCAATATTTCCTTGAAATTTTTAGCACTACCATCAGATCCATGCTTGACCTTATAGAGCCATTTCGAGGTGACAACTTCTTTGTCCTCTGGTCTTGGAACCACAACCCAGACATAATTCTTCATAATGGACTCATATTCTTCGTGCATAACATCCTTCCAGAGTTGATGCTTTACGACTTACTCAAAAGACCCAGGCTCAGATTGAATGATTATACTCATGGTTACTAGATACCCTTGGTTTCTATTCGACTTCTTGCTTTCACGGAATGTCCCCCTTGGGCACATATGATTCTCGGCATCCTCGAGAGTGTCCCCGAGCCATGATGGTATTTTCCTCATTGAATGAGGTGGATCAATAGGGTCCATCGGTCCTTCAACATTGGGCATTGTCTCATCCTTTGGTTCTTCTTGATTTCCAGGCTTTGCTTCATGATCTTCCTCAGCTCTCGAAATATTGATTACTTTCCCCAAGGAGGCATCTTCATCAAAGGTAACATCATGGCATATCTCCACTTCCATTCAACCATGCACATAGAATCTATAGGCCTTCGAAGTTTTTCTATAGCCCACAAACATTCCTTTCTTCCAAGAAGCGTCCAGGTTTCTCCTCTTCTCCTTCGATACATGAAAATAAACATGACATCCAAAAACTCTAAAATGTGAGACGTCAGGTTTCTTACCAGAGATAACCTCTTCGGGATTTTTGGAGTCTAGAGTGGAATACGGGCATCGGCTTCATATGTACGTCCGTGTTCATAGTTTCTCCCCACAGAAACTTCGATAGACCTTGGTCACATAGCATGGCACAGGCAGCTTCCACAATGGTCCTATTCTTTCTTTCATCAATGCAATTCTGCTTAGGAGTATATACAGTTTTGGTCTCCCACTTGATGCTAGCTTCTATGAAAAAGTTCTTGAACTCATTTGTCTCATATTCAGCACTGTTATTGGTCCAAAATATCTTGATATTCTTCCTTGTTAGATTTTCCACCAAGGCTTTGAAGGTACAGAACCACATGAAAGCCTCATCCTTCTTCATCAAGAAGTATATCTAGGTTTTGCGAGAGGAATAATATATGAACGTCATTAAATAAGAAAATCCTCTCAAGGATGTCATGAGCATCATACCAGATAGATCAGAATGTATTACTTGCAAGACATCAGATGTATTTGTGACACTTGAGGGGAAAGGTCCCCTTGTATGCTTTCCTTCAGCACAGCTTTGACATACACCTTCATGATCATTTTTGAACTCGGGCATCCCCATCACCACCTTCCTTGCTTCGAGAAGGGATTTGTAGTGAAGGTATCCAAACCTCCGGTGCCATAGTTCAGTCTGTTGGATAGTATCGTATGTCATCGCTCCCACTGGACTTCCTCCAACCTAGTAGAGTGTATCAACTCTAAGCCCAATTGTGATAGCTTCCTTGAAACTCTTCTTCCAGATACACACCTTCCCATAAATGAATGCCACATTGAAACCTTTGTCTTCCATGGCCGAAATAGACACAAGTTTCTTCTTCAAATGAGGTACATATATTACATCTTGTAGGCAGAGAACTTGACCTTGAGATAAGTGGAGGGTCATAGTCCCTGTCACTTTTACAGGATATGTGGCATTATCTCCAAGGATAATTTTCATATTAACATCCTTCTCAACCATGTTATAAATTTCTTCCTTAAACCTAGTGATGTGCCCTGAGGCACCATTATCTATCAACCAAACATCCATAGTGTCAGGTGGAGATGCAACAGAGAGGGTAGATACAAGAATGAATTCATTTCTTCTATCATCAACAACACTAGATTCCCCATACTTGGAATTTCTTGACCTTTTGTAAGGTTTTCCATTTCCACCAGAGGTAACCTTCCTCTTTCCTTTGAACCTATTGTTCCTTTGATTGACATTCCTCCAGTTGTTGTTGCTGTCATCATCATTAGGAGAATCCTTCTTGTAAGGGAATTATCTAGCATAGTGACCAGGATTATGACAAGTGTAACATTTACCTTTCTTCCCTTGGGCCCCTGCTCTTCCTTTGTTCCTTGGACCACCAAAGTTCTTCTTCTTAGCATGAGAAGCGAAGGCAACATTTCCTTCATTTTAATATTCCTTCATCCTTGTTTCTTCTTGTATGCATCTTGATAGTACTTCGTCAAAATCAGGTATGACATTGTTATTGAGAATGGTAGTGTTGAATACATGCCATTCAGATGAGAGACATCCAAGTGCAGTGAGAACCATCTCTCGATTAGCTATTGTCTCCCCAATAGCCAGAAGATTATTCCTGATTTTGGTCAGCTTCAAGAAAATATGATTGGACAGATTCATCCCTGCCTTTCTTCAGATTCTTCAGTTGATTCTTAAAGAATAGGACTTGATTTGCATTGTTTGCCTTAAACATGTTGACCAACTTATCATACATATCCTTATATGTGCCCAGCTTAGAGATTTAGGCAACCAGAATCTTATGAATCGAGTCCATGATCATCAGCTTTGTTTTGATTTCCCCCTTCTTATACTTTGACTTGGTGGCAACAGGTGCAGTGGATGGAGGCTCTTGGATTTTATCCTGCACATAGTCCATGACATCTTGGTCTTCCAACATAAGATCGAATGTCATCTTCCAGGCATGGAAGTCTTCCTTCCCAGTCAATTTGTCATCAGCTTTAAAGCCATTATAGTTTGAGGTACCCATGCTCTTCTTCGGTGATTTCTACAAACTTAGGCTTTGTCTTCACCTCAGCTCCGATACCATATAAAATTTTGTAAGTGTTCAATGCTTGATGCAAATTCAATTTTTATCCCCAATATTAGTCAACAATCACATAAATAAGAAAGTAAAATGCAGATAGAACATACCATTAGATCAACAGAAGACAAGCCAAAAATATATATGTGTGTTGGTATGCTATGGCGGCCAGCAGGATGCTTCAACCAAAAAAGTATCAATATGGTCAGCCAACCAGAAGTGTCACACAACCCTCATGGACATCCATATTAGTCAACCCAAAGTCAATGAAAGTCAACGTTGTCCTAGTCAGCAGTCAATGCAAAATAGCAGGAGCAAAAAGTCAACACAACCTGGTCAAAGTCAATGATCAATGTCGATTTCAGTGCCAAAAATTACGGACTAGGGAATTCAGAATTTTGACCAAGTTTCGGGTCAGTTTGACCAAGAGTTGACCAAAGTCAACGTTGGTCAAATCTGCGCTAAAAAAACCCTAGGTCATAAACATAAATCTTCTTGCTGCAATTTTCCCACATGTGGATGAACAAAAGACTCCAATAGATGATCAAACCAATCAGAGGAGGAGAGAGAATGTGATGTGATGGATGATTGAAAATGACCTCCAACGTAGACCTATTTATATCCATCAGTGAGGGTGTGTGACACAATTGCTGGGGCTTCAAGCCTACATTTCATTTCAGGCCGACCTACACATATTTTGAATAAATTCAAAATAAATTTTCTTCTCATCGGATCAAGACGATCTTTAGATCGATATTGTACCTCTCTAAAAGAGGAATCCAATAGAAATATTGGCATCTTCATAGTTGGCATCACCAACTACTACTGTAAAGAAGCTTTGACTTCCTCATTGAAATCTTCGTTGTTGTCCGGATATAATCAAGATTCAATCCTTTTTCCACATAAATTATCAACCCGAGGGCGTTAGTTATTTCAAGACTAATGTCAAAATATATGCAGATACAAGCACATGGTCTGCTGTGAATCACAACTTTAATCGATAACACAAATAGCATCGTAACATCAAGAAATAAACTATAGAAATAAAAAAACATCCTCAACAATAAACGTAACTTTAACAACAATTAACAAATCACACAAAACATAGTTCTGAAAGGAAAATACAGAAAGAAAAACACAACACCTGATCAAAAGAGTGGGCCCAAACCTTGGATCAGGGCTACAGAAACTCAAGTGTCACGGGAGAAACATCGAGCTGCTATGTATTGATTAATAAAAGAAGATTAATTACAAGATTGGTATCTATGTAAAAAGGGGTCTGTCGATTCGCAGCCCGTAGGCTTCTTTATACCATAACCCTGAGATCCCCCAATTTCTCCCAACAAATCCATTGTTACAAAAATATACATTGTTACAATGACAACCGGATTGCCCAGCAAGAAACTGTAAGAAGCCCAAATATAACATTGATACATCCATGGATGTTACGCTGTAGCAACAAATAAGGCAGGTGCTGGAAAATGATGGGATGTGCCCTGTCTTGCGGCCGTAACGTGCCCATTGTAGCCAAATCGGAAGAAATATAGGAGTTAATACATAAAAAGGTAAAACCTCCATGACAAGTCCATAATTAATCAAATATCCCACAAAAGATAGGAGAAAGGGTTTTACCTCATGATTTTAAGATGAATAATGGCACAAAGAGATAGAAAGGTAGGATAAAAATGAGATAAGAAAGTATACAAATACGATGCCCAACATCTCCCCCCGACTAATCTATCTGCATGTCCTCATGCAGCTCGTCGTCTCCTCAGGTCCAGGTTGGACTGACTGTGATCGGCATGAAGTTCTGCAAGGCCGTATTCTACAACCATCTCTGTTCCTGGTGGCTTATATCCCTCTTTCAAAACAACATCTTTCCACCAGTCTGGTTTAACGTTATAAGCAAGAGTATACTGTTCAACTGGCAACCATAAAAGGGGAAATTGAAATCTCAATCCCATCCATCTAACCCCATAGGTTTGAATACATGCCACATAACGTGGCATTCTTTCCAAGGCACATGCAAAGTTAGGAGCTCCAAATGGTTCTCTTCCCCTGACAGCTAAAGAAGACAACATCCATCTTTTCTGACAACTATCCAGGGCTTCCTGGTGAAATGTCGTAATCTGGCTGACACACAGGTCAGCACACCACTTTTGAGTTGCCATCATGTGTTCCTTTCGGCCCTCAATCTGTAGAAAGGTGTAGTTTTTATTGTAATTTTTTGTAGACTGACCATGCTCTCTTCTTACCATTAATGGTTTTCCTGCTTGATTTTATTCAAATGTATCCCAGGCCTTTCTACATTTAATATGATTGATGGTATAGGAGGTCAAATCCCTTAAATGGATGTCCCCCACGAATGGAACGGGGTTAAAGGACTGATCATGCTTTAAATAATACCCATGCATGTAGATCTCACATATTAAATGTTTTCCTATAACATCATGAATTTTCAAAATACAGAGAAATTGAATGGGGTCCTGAATTTCGTACCTAATCTCCTTATATATACTTTCAAGACAAAAGTAAAGAAACTACTCATGAAGGAATAAGGCATAGCTATGTGCAAAAGGTATGTAGGCCATTACATGCTATGCTAGGGAGAATATCTTCTCCTTATCTGTCTTTAGCAACTAAATTTTCTCTTCCAACTCTTCTATCCTAGCCTTCTGTTTGGCCTGCTTCAGCCGAGCCTTGTATAATTGATCTCTGTACCCTGTAATGACTCCAGCAGCATATTCCCAAACCCTAGCTGTTTCTTTCTTGTGGTCGCTTGCTGCAGACTGCCATTTCTGAATTTCGGCGGCCAATACGAATTCCCGACCTTCAAACAATTCTTCGATTCGGCCAGTCTGGGTGGTTGCAGTGGAGACTTCAACTTTTGGCTTTATTGACCTCCATTTGTAAACCTTTACCTTCCTTTTTAGCCGTGAAACTTGCTTCTTAAAACTCCAAACTTCTCTTTTCAGTCTGATGGTTTCACTGAATTGCAGCTGGTACCTCTTTTTAAGAGGTAACCTTCTTTTCTCACACTGTTCAACCCATTCTTGTTTAACAGCGAATTCAGGTTCTGGACCTACGATAGGCTTAGAAGGCGAGGGAATGCTACCGGCATCTTCTCCTGATTCTTTCGTCAAACCCTTTTGGCCGATCCCTCGACCCACAGGTCCTTCTTCTACATTTCTCCCGGAAACTTCTACTGTCTGGTTGGAAAATTCACCAACCCCTTTGTGTTCCGATATTTATACAGGAACTATTGTTCCCTAGTGAACCTCCAATTGTTCTAGTTCAGTAGTGTATAGGCCAATCTTGGTCGTGTCAACAAATTTTAATACTAGGGGAATAACAACTTCTTCCACCAACCGTTTAGGCAAGCGAAATCCCCTTGCCCCTCTGGACATTATGGACTGGAACGGAGAACAGGGAACGGATCCCTCGTCATCATTCCTGGGTTGGACCGGGACTTCATGCATTACTACCTCAACCGCAGTCAATGCTGGTTCTTGTGGAGCAGTGTTGATTTCCTGGCTCGATTCCCTTCTTTCCTCCTGCCCTTCTATTATTACTTCTTCTTCATGGGTTGATACTGGTTCTTGTGGAACAGTATCGACCATCAGACTCATTCCTTCTTCTTTTTCCCTGAGAATCACCTTTGTTTCCATGTTTGGTACCAATTCTTGAGGTCTAACATCGCTTCCGCAGTTCGAATCCTCCAGTTTCGGGCGAATTGGGGGTGGTTCTTGTGTAGCACCCCCAATTGTATCAACATTCATTTTTATTAGGGAAAGTGATGTTGTTTCTTGCAAAAAATCATCACTTTCCATTTCTCTGTCTACAATTCCATCCCTTTGTTCTTCATTGGCAAAGGTTTCCGACTGTATCATAGTATCAATTTCCTGCATAACATCCATAATCCCTTCCTTTATGGGTTCCTCAAGCGAAGCTAGTTCTTGTGTGACATCTTCATCTATGCTGCTAATCAGCTCTTCCATTATGATTTTATTTTCCATGGCTTTTTCCAATGAGGCTGGTTCTTGTGTGACAACCTTGCCCTCGTTGCCGATTGCTTCCTCCATACTCATTTCTTCAGGTTCCTCCTGATAAATCATCATCTCCTCTTCCTCAGGCTCTTCCTGATCTATCTCTATTTCCATTTCCTCGAGTTACTCTTGATTAATTTCCTCTGAAGGTTCCTCTTCCACCTGACCAGCCGAAGAGGCTAGCTCTTCTTCTCTAGCAGTGACCATAGATGCTACCTCTTCTTCTGAGGACCCACAGAGTTCTTCCCAAGAAACCCACAACCTACTTATTGCATGCATGACCAATAATCACACCAATCCATGGTTAGAGAGTACTACCATCATCTGGTGGGAGCGCCGAGTAGCCTGTGCTGTATGTTACAGTTGTTTTAATATAAATAATGGCATGTTTAGGGCATGCTCTTGATTCTGTGGAAATAAGAGGTGCATTAGAATTATAAAATGATAGTTGAATAGAGCTGAGGCCCGACCCTCGCTGGTAATGTATTTAATCACGAAGCCTGCAACTTCGTTCCATGGATACAGTACAATTCTGCGCTCGTATCCCCTACCCAATTGAACTACACTTTCTCCTTCATGCAAAAACAATTTAGGAAACTCCGAGAGAGAAACCTTTCGGGAAAACCATTTCTGCCCCTGCTGTCTGAGCCCTCTAACCTCTGCAATTGCTTCCTCTATAACAGTTATTTCTAGACCTCTAACCTACGAATGATCCTACTCTAAATTGAGTGAAAATTTCATTGTAATACAACTATCAAATCCCTGCAATCTGTCAAAGTAGACGTCCCAAACTACGTCGACAAAAATTTGCCAAACCTTTGGATTGCTGCGAACTGAAACTGTGTTTTTAGGCTCATGTCGCACAGCTAGCCCACCCATACTGTGGAGACTTGTAGCAGCGATTTCCTATAGCAGCAAACCGTTGGGCAAGGTGGGTACCAGATTTGGAGGAACAACATAGTGAAACTGAACAGGTGGTAACGGTAAATACAATTAGTAATTCTAAAAAATCGAGAAAAATCATAAGGAAATATGATAAGTGTGGTAGAATAGGAATAATAATTACTCGTACAAGATAAATGAGACATTTTACGAATCCCAATAGGTTTAAATAATGGTACCTCATATTGATGTGATCCGTAAGGTGTACCATAAGTAAGATGTCATTCTTAAATTATGGAGTAATTATTACATTGTCCTTGGCATGACGACACCCCCCCCCCCCCGACTTAAATTTTGACGTCCGCAGCATTAAAATATTCACGTGGGATATTTAATTAAATTAGCATGAGTCACGTGAAAGAGTACCTGGCGGCCTACCTGGATGATGGGATGGTGTCACAACATCGGTGTAACAACATCGATGTAACAACATCCAGTGTAACAACATCGGAGTAACAACATCGGTGTAACAACATCAGTGTAACAACATCCGATGTAGAAGCATTGGTGTAACAACATCCGGTGTAACAACATCAGAGTAACAACATCGGTGTAATAGCATCGGTGTAACAACATGCGGTGTAGCAGCATCAGAGTAACAAAATCTAGTGTAGCAGCATCAGAGTAACATCATCTGGTGTAGCAGCATCAGAGTAACAACATGCGATGTAGCAGCATCGGAGTAACAACATCCGGTGTAGCAGCATCAGAGTAACAACATCCGGTGTAGTAGCATCAGAGTAACAAATTCAGTGTAACAGCATCAATGTAACAACATGCGGTGTAGCAGCGTCGGAGTAACAACATTCGGTGTAGCAACATCGGAGTAACAAAATCCGGCATAGCAGCATCGGAGTAACATCGTCAGTGTAACAACATCGGAGTAACAGAAACCAAGTAACAACAACATGAGTAGCAACAACCGAGTAACAACATCTGGTGTAGCAGCATCAAAGTAGCAGCAACCGAGTAACAACAACATGAGTATTCCTTGATTTTTACTCCTTAGTCGTAGCTCCTGCAAAAATACAAGAAGATAGAACAAAATTCTTTATTATTATTATTATTTTTTATTTTTTATTTTTTTTATTTTATTATATATATATAGATATATATATTCACAAGGGTGTAGAGGAAATATTCTCTACACTAATAACCTTCAAACCATATTTCTCAGAGAGTTGTTTAATAAAAGCATCCTTAGAGGCCGGCTGGTGGTATAGTCTCAAGCGATGTCCATTGACTATAAAGGAAGTACATGTATCATAAATTGTGACTAGTCTGACTGTTCCATTATCAAATACAGCATTCACCTCATAAGGTCCCATCCACCGAGTGCACAACTTTCCCTTAAAATCCTTAAAACGAGAGTCATAAAGTAGTGCCCAATCTCCACTTTGAAACACCTTGTTTCTAATAAACTTATCGTGCCATTTCATCCTCTACTGCTGAATAGCAGTAGTTTGCTGGATAACCATTGAACGTATTTCATCAAGTTCATTGAGCTAAGCCAATCGGTGTTTCTGGGCATCTAATAGATCTAATCCAACTTCCAAAGCTGTTATGAGCGTGATGATTTCAAATTCAATTGGAAACAACAGAGATTTCCCATAAACCAACTCGAATGGTGAAAACCTGGTTGTATTCCGTCATGTTGTTCTGTATGCCTATAAAGCCTCTTGAAATTTCTGAGTCCAATCCCAACGATGGTATGCCATAGTTTTTGTCAAAATATCTTCTAATGTCTTATTTGTGCTTTCAACTTGTCCATTCGCCTGGGGATGGTATGGTGATGTCACTCTGTGCTTGACCCCATATTTTTGCATAAGCTTTGCTATCTTGTGTGATGTGAATTGTGCTCCTCCATCTGAAACAACCTCTCTTGGAGTAACGTACCAATCAAAAATTTCTTCAAATAGAAAATCTGAGACTACCTGCTCTGTTGCTTTCGCAACTATTTTGGCTTCCACCCACTTAGTAACATAATCAATACAGACCAAGATGTGGACTTTCTGCTAGGAGGGTGGGTTAAAGGGTCCAACGAAGTCAATCACCCATTTCTTGAAAGGTTCAAGAACTAGTTGTGCCTACAAAGGCATTTCATCTGCTTTACCAGGGTGCCCCATACGTTGGAAAATATCACACCTCCTGACATAATTCTGAGCATCACAAAAAATGGAAGGCAAGTAATATCCCATTTGCAACACCTTATGGCCTTTTCTTTTGTCTGCAAAATTCCCTCCACAAGGCCATCATGGTCAAATTTCAATATTTCATAAATATCATATTCAGACACATAGTGCTGGATATGCTTATTTGCTCCTGTAAGAAAAAGGTATCCTACCATCCAAGAATATTGGGCACTATGATGAATAATATTTCACTATTCCCTATATGAAAAATGAGGAGGCACTTTCCCTGTAGCAAGATAGTTAGCAATATCTGCATACCACGGAGGTTTAGTAGAGACTGCAAAAAGATGTTCATCAGGGAAATTGTCTTCTATTGGTGTGCATTCATCATTGTTATCCATTCTACATAGGAAATCAGCTACTACATTATATTTTCCTGGCTTATCTACTATTGTAATATCAAATTCTTGAAGCAATAGTAACCATGTCGTAACACGGCCAGGAGTAATGGGTTTATTCATCAAATACCTGATTGCTGCGTGATCAGTATGGACAATAGTATAATACCTGGTGATGTAGTGTTGGAACTTATTGATGGCATAAATGACAGCTAAGAATTCTTTTTCTATCACCGTATAGTTTAATTAAGCAAGAATTAAATTCTTGCTGACGTAATAAATTGCATACGGTGTTTTATCTACTTGCTGTCGTAAAACAACCCCTACTATTGTCTAAGAAGCATAAGTATGTATGTGAAATGGTAATGCCCAATCAGGTCCTCGAAGGATTGGGTCCGTGCGCACCAGCCCTTTAATCTTCGTGAAAGATGTCTCACAATATTTGGTCCATAAAAATTCTGCATCTTTTGTTAGCAATTGAAATAATGGATGTGCTATTTTAGCAAAATTTTCTACAAAGCACCTATAATAACCAGCACAACCAAGAAATCTATGTACCTGTGTGGTTTTTTTGGGTACCGGAAAATGTACTTTAGCCGGATCAACTTGAATTCCAGCAGTTGAGAGAAAATGTCCCAATACTACTCCTTCTTCCCTCATCATATGGCATTTGACTGTACTCAATGATACATGGGTCTGTTCACATACCTTCTCCAAATTTTCCAATCCCTCCTCAAATGAATTCCCATACGGAGTAAAATCATCCATATAGATTTCAACACTATCATTGACCAGATTAGAAAAAATTCCCAAGATTTCCCTTTGGAAGGTAGCAGGAGCATTACACAGGCCAAATGGAAGGACCCTATATGCAAAGGTTCCCCATGGGCATGTGAAAGTTGTATTATCCTGGTTTTCCAGGGCTATCTGGATCTGGTTATATCCACTAAATCCATCTAGGAAGGAGAAGAATTTCTTTCCAACCAAGGTATCCGGGACTTGGTCAATGAATGGCAAAGGGAAATGGTCTTTTTGTGTTGCCTTATTTAATTACCTGTAATCTACACAGATCCACCATTTACCATTATTTTTGGGAACGATAAATAGCGGGGATACCCATTGGCTATTTGAGATGGGATAAATGAATCCTACATCCAACAATTTTTGTAATTCTTCGTTAACAATATTTTTGAGAGCAGGGTTCATCCTCCGTTGAGGCTGTCTTACAAGGCGGAAATATTCCTTAATGTAAATACGATGAGTGCATAGGCCAGCAGGGATACCCTTCATTTCGGTATAATCCCAGGAAAAAGCTTCTTAATGTTCTTGAAGGACTTTCAAAATCTATTTGGTCTAGGATTCAGATAGGTTCGTATTGATATTAAGTGTTTTCCCTATCTCAATTTCGATTGGAGTACTACCATGGAATGGGGTCACATGAATATCTTCTTTTTGATCTTCTGTTTCCATGTTTTCCTGTGCCTCACAACTCATAGCAGATTCCAGAATATATTGAGTTTGATTGGGAACAGAACTGGAATAATTAATGAAGGCGTTAATGGCATCATCTTTAGTTTCTATTTTAAATCAAAGGGCCTCGCCAATAGTGAGAACTAGTCTAATATCTTCATTTTCAAGTTCAGGCTCTTCTGCAGGTAGAGGTTTCTGACTGGTTGATGATTTTTTATATGGGCTTGGCTTCGCAGGAGAATAAAGCTTAAGGTCCTTTATAACAGTCCCATTTGACATGATCATATGTCTAGACCGACACCCTATATAGGCATCTGCAGTTGCCAACTAGGGTCTTCCTAGGATCAATGGGTGACCACCCACTGAAGATCAAGTCTGCAATATAAGGAGGTCCATAGGGTAATGCCATGAGTCTACTGAAATGATCACATCTTCTAATTTCCCTACTAGTTTAATTGTGGATCTGTCTGCAAGTTCCAGAATAGTAGGGGTTGATTTAATGTTTCCAAGTGCTAGCGTGTTCATTGTTTCAGTAGTGATAATGTTGATGGCTGCTCCCAAATCCACCAGTACATTTGGGATTTCAATCCCATTAACCTATACTATTAAAATTGGGTTCCCAGGATCTCCGTATTTTACAACCACGATTTTCCTAACATGATATCAGATAGTCTTCCCATTACATGTATAGTTAATGGATCCTTAGGTTTTCTACTTGGTTTCTTTGAGCAGTATTCATTCAAAGTATTTGCATAAATAGGTACATCCCTCATATCTTGTAAAAGAGGTATTTTAACAAAAAGATTCTGTAATTCTCCTAAAAAATCAAATTATGCTTGAGGGTTTAGTTTTCTCAAGGTCAATCTTTCAGGATATGGGGGAAATGTTAAATGACCTTGATTAGGAATAGCTTGGGGAGGTGTCTGGTTTATTATGTTTTGATCTACATTCTCCCTCAGTGTTCTTTGTTCTGGTTCTGTATTTTCACCATCAAGTTGTTCTGTGATAATGGGTGAATTAGGTGCATTTACTACCCAGCCAAACCATAGATTTATCTCATTAAGCCTTGTGGTAGAAATGTTGTAGGATGGAAGGTTCATCGTTTCTGTTTGTTGAACCCCTTTTTTATTTGGATTTGGGTTGGGTTGGAGAGGAAGCTGAGGTATAGTGGCTAGGTTTCCTGGGGGCACATTGGAAGGAAACTGAAGTTGTTGCTGAGGCATAGGCCGAGGAAATTTTCCAGTGGGAGGGGCTCCACACCAAGTATGATTCCATGAAGGATTTGGACTGGCTGGAGGGACCCATTACTGCCAAGGGGGATACTGGTATTGAGGCCACATGGCTAAAAATGGTGCATATTGAGGACCCATACTAAAATTATGAAAATACTAGGATGGGTCTTGGAACATTCCTGGATTCACTGCCAGTGGTCGATATTTCCATGGTTTCTTCTACCCCATGAAATATAGCTGGTCCACTAGGCCTTCCTCACTTTCTCCTTGAAAAACCACTTTCAGCCCAGGCAAGGAGGGACATGCACTAGTTGCATGAGACTGTTCACAGATTGCGCAGGCTTCCACCGTGTTCAGCGGACATTCCTTCAAAGGGTGTTTCTTTCTGCACCGAGGGCAGAATATGGCCATGATTTTCTCCAGCTCCATCTACTTTTGTTTTTCCTGTAGAGTGTCCATTTGGGCTGATAGCGTGTACTCAGGATATAGGTCCTCAAATTATCTAACATATTCCCAATCTCTACTTTTGTGACCCCTCCACCGGAGGTCTTTAACGACCAAATACCCTATCCACTTCTAGCAACCCCCTTGAACATTTGATACAATAATCACAGATAGTTTCAAAATTCTCTTTTGAAATATCTCCTTTACCCACTATATTCAGGAGTTGCAGAGAGTCCTCTCTAAGTGCTCTGAGAAGGATGATATTTAAAATGTCTTTATCCAGGTCACTGTGTCCAGACCTCTGCAGTATGTATTTAAATCGTTCTACACAGTCCTCCATATTTTCATATTCCTTTTGGGAAAATTTAAATATTTTCTCCTTAATGTCACGAGACTTGCAATAATCTCAATATTTTTCCAGGAAATCTTTCTTCATTTCGTCCCATGAAGTAATCGTGCTTCCCCCTAAGCCCATAAAACATGTTAGGGCTGTTCCCTTTAGGGTATCAGGGAATATTTTCAATTTCTGAGCATCAGTCATATAGTCGTATCCTCGACAAACAACATCAAATTCAAAAAGGAACGTGTCAGGGTGCTCTGAAGAGAGCCCATGAAAACTAGGCAAGGGTGTCAAAGGTATGAGTCTCATTGGTGCATCGCCTGTAACATTTCCTATAGGAAAATCAATGGATGAAATTACAGGTGCCATAAAGATCTTCCAATACTCACTTGGAATTTCAGTTGGTTGCGCAGCCGGTATTTGGAGTGATTCAGCTGAAGATGGTCGCACTGTACTTCCCTAGTCCCTTGGTGACTCACAGTCCTTCAAAAATTCCCTTTCCAGATTAGAATCTCCTAACTCAACAACAAGAATTTTCACAGCGCTACCTTGGTCTCTTGGGGATGAAAACCCTTTTTGGGGTTCTTCTTCCCAGTTAGAGTTGCTCAATTCTTCTGATCCCTTACTTGCCACTTCTTCCCCTTCTGCTGTTGATAAGGGTTTCTCTTCCACTGGTACCATGTTTATTAAACCTCTGTTGTAGATGGAACATCTTCTAGTACCGTGGATGGCACTGGTTGCTCCACAGATTTCCCTTTGGATTTCGTCTGAATCTTAACCCTAGTAGCAGCACAGGATGACGCCTCAGATCTAGATTTTTCAATAATTTCCTGAATATACGTCTTCGTCCCCAAATAATTTCCTTTATTTGGGGGTCTTCCTCTACCCCTCTTTTCCAGATCTTTGTTCATACAAATTGTGGAAAGGGTTCATTAAAGAAAATCAATCAATAGCTCAGGACCCGAAGTAGGACAGATAACTTCCTCCCCAGGATGAGAGAAGAGATTCACATGAAATAAAAAAAAAAAGAAAAAGAAAATAAATCAGAGTTCAGGACCTGGAGCATAGTAATAACATACCCTCCCTAGGACGAGAAATTGGCCCCTAAAAAGAAAAACAGGAAAAATGAAAATAACAGGAGAAAAAAAAAAAAATTGAACTATGGCCAGGACTTAGGGCAAGGTTTTATAAAACACCTTCCCCAAGACGAGGGTTTAAATTTTTACAGAAAACAAAATGATACAAGAAACAAGAAATAAGGAAAGAAACAATAAAATACAAAGCACTTACGCTCAGGACTTGAAGCTGGGCAATACATTCCCACCTCAAGACGAGACATTGACTCTAAGATCTACTGCAGATCCTGTTCTTGCACCTGTTAGCCTTCCCCGGCAACGGCGCCAAAATTTTGGTGTCCAAATATGATCAAGATTCAATCCTTTTTCCACATAAATTATCAACTCGAGGGCATTAGTTGTTTCAAGACTAACGACAAAGTATATGCAGATAAAAGCACATGGTCTGCTGTGAATCACAGGTTTAATATATAACACAAATATCATCGTAACATCAAGAAATAAACTGCAGAAATAAAAAAACATCCTCAACAATAAACGTAACTGTAACAGCAATTAAAAAATCACACAAAACAAAATTCTTAAAGGAAAAGACAGAAAGAAGAACACAGCACCTGATCACAAGAGTGGGCCCAACTCTTGGATTAGGGCTGCAGAAACTCAAGTGTTACAGGAGAAACAACGAGTTGTTGTGTATTGATTAATAAAAGAAGATTAATTACAAGATCTGTATCTGTGTAAAAAGGGCTCTGTCGATTCACAGCCCGTAGGCTTCTTTATACCATAACCCTGAGATCCCCCAATTTCTCCCAACAACTCCATTGTTACAAAAATATACATTGTTACAATGGCTACCAGATTGCCCAGCAAGAAACCATAAGAAGCCCAAATATAACACTGATACATCCATGGCTGTTATGCTGTAGCAACAAATAAGGGAGGTGCTGGAAAATGATGGGCTGCGCCCTGTCTTGCAGCTGCAACACGCCTGTTGTTGCCAAATATGAAGAAATATAGGAATTAATACATAAAAAGGTAAAACCTCCATGACAAGTACATCATTAATCAGAGGAAGAGATGGAAGCAGCGACCAGGGTTTCGTTGTGTAGAGTCGCTGAGGTTCATATTTCCCTCATGCCGAATGGAGAAAACAGAGGTCAAGGGCATCGTAGTATTGTGCAGGGTCAGGATCTGCCTACATCTGCAATCTATTTTCCCTTTGCCATAGGAGAGGCATCGCTCAGTTTGGTAAGTCGCTTGTAAATACAATTGCGGCTTATTCCCCTGGAGAGGCCCCAGTAGAATATCGGTGGAAAGAATCATCGGAATGGGCATCTATCCTCCCACAGAGGACTTTGTATAGTCGATATGGTGGATCGGGGCCAGATCTGAGCCACATGGTTAATATTCCAATGGATCGGTTCTTTGTTTCAACAGATCTGAGGGTAGATCTCAATATGGCCACTCTGGGCATCTTCGCGGACAGCCACAACCCGATCTTGATCGCCAAGAGTACTGGGTTTTTGTCCCAGCATAGATCGGATCCTGAAGAAATCATCACAGTGAATTCTTTTTCCTTTGTGTTATTTTTAAACTCCGGCCACAGGATTTTTGTGGGCGACCTACACCAAGCATGTGCCACAGGTTCTTGGCCTGCTTTTGATCTGATCAATTGGTTAGATCTAGGAAATTGGAGACCCATCAATGAGTTGCGACTGGATCATTTTAACTTTGCAGTGACTATTGACAAAACCCTTCCACATCGTTCTGCCACAGTTTTGTCCCACGGCTTTCCCATGACAGGCAGAGAGATCCGGCCGTCAAGGACTAGACCGGCCGATGCACATGGCTTTGGAGCGCAAGGGTCCCTGTGGCTTAGAGTGCTTGGAGGCAGGGTGTTCTCTGATCTGGGATCCCCGCCCCTCAAAATCCTCCTGACCGATATCGACAGGGTTTTTTTTTTGGTTCGTCCGCCCTTTCCTTTGCATGCGGCAAGAGCATAGGTACCCAAGCCTGTTATGCAGACCCAAATGCTGAATCAGAAGAATGAAGAGGCAGAAAGGAGGGATCGACATAAATAGGAAGTGCTCCCTACTCCAGCAATAGGTAAGAACCAGATCCTGCAGTACTCTTCTCCTTTTCAAATTTTTATTAGACCTCCTGTGGGTAACTCTCATATAGTCTGGGTAAACGATGACTCCTATATCCTACAACTCAAGCATAAAATATGGGGATTGATGGGGTATCTTGTACCGATCCAATGCCTGGTCAATGGGCACCGCTCCCTCCAAGACTGCAGGCTCTTAAAAGGAATACTCCATTAAACTGGAGATGACCATTACCCTAAACTTGCGTCTACGAGGGGGTGCGGTTCAGAGCATCCCAAGATCTGTAGGGGGAGACAAAAGGAATACACCCATCAGTCATCAGCAATCAAATGGAGGCCCCTCCTACAAAAACATCCTTCAAGGGAAAAAAGCGGCGGGCTCACCTCCAGAACAGGCTGGAAATACACCGAGACCCTACATAGTAGAACTTCAGGAACAAACCCCAGCACTAAAAATCAACAGTACAGCAACAGAGGAGAACACAAAGACATATGAAGCCTAGGCACTAATATGCCGCTTTAATTGCTTCTGGCCCAAACCCATGGACCTTTTTCACTGGATTTTTACTCAATGGTCTCTAGAATGTGAAATACACCTCTGTTCCAAGGGGTTTTTTATTGTTAAATTTCAAACCTCGGAGGAAAGAGATATAATAATCAGAGAAGGGCCTTGGTTCTGGGGGTCCACGGGGTTGTTTATCACCCCATAGTTTCCAAATTTTGACCCCAACACCATGACAGTTTCCAGATTACCAGTATGGGTGAGACTTCACAACCTGCCTCTTCACTTCTGGAACGAACATGTTTTAGAAAGCATCGGAAACAACCTTGGACGGTATATCAAAACAGACACGGAAAGGCTAGAAAATAGAATCTTCACTTTTGCTCGGATCTGTGTAGAAGTGGATCTAAGCAAAGGTTTACCAGAGAACATCATGCTGATCTATAAGAAACAAAACTGGTTGCAATCACTTGATTACGAGAATACTGCGTTCAGATGCAGGAATTGCAGGATGACAGGACATCTTCAAAATACATGCCCAGAGGTTAAGAAAACAAACAACAAAAAGAAACCGAATAGGAAGTAGAGGAAAGGTTGGTAGTTTCCCCCTCCTGAGTCAGAGGAGGATGAGCCAGAAGAAGAAGAGGAACCAGCTCCATCAGAAAGCAAACAACCTACACAGGAACCTGAGATGCAAACAGTGGACACGACTGTTCTCATGGATCCACACCGTCCAACGAAACAATCAGACAAGAATGTTGTGGACCCAGGCAGTGGAGGAATTAAAAGACACCATACATTAGAAACATCAGATTCAGACAAGGACACAGGAACCCAACATGTCGAAAATCAGATTGTCCTTGCCACTTGTGAGCCATCTCAAGGAGAATGGCGCAAGGTTGAGAAGAATAAAGGGAGAAAAACGTGATATCTAGAAGTTTCCGCTTTTCTCCTCTTTCTTTCTTCCCTTTTCTCTTTCTTTTTCTTTCATTCTTTTTGAATGCAAGGTAGCTTCGCTACGTCACATTGTGTGCAAAAGCACATGAGCCCAATGGGCAACTTCTGAAAATGCTTCAATGCATATGCTATGTGTAACTTTTCATTTATATATATAAAAGGTTACCGATTTTTTTCTGTGGAAAAAAAAGTACATCATTAATCAAATATCCCACAAAATATAGGAGAAAGGGTTTTACCTCATGCTTTTAAGATGAATAATGGCACAAAGAGATAGAAAGGTAGGGTAAAAATGAGATAAGAAAGTATACAAATCTGGTTCCCAACAAGCTCCAACCCTCAGCACCATCGTGGACCACGTTTCATAAATTTTCACACTGGAACCACCTGCTTTAACACATCAGAACTTGTAGGCCACTTTTAATCAAATTTTTAGACTGAAACCACTAATATCATTTAAGCCCAATACCATAAATAAAAAATGAAACTAATCATTTTACAAATCCATTCAACCAACCACTTAATCGTTGAATCAAACAACCTCTAAACCAATCAATCACTGAATGAATCAATCACCAAACCAAACAGTCACTCAACCAATCACCAACCCAAATCAATCAAAACAATGAGATCATTGTAACCAGAATATCAGAACTAAACCCAAAGCACTGCATCAACTTAATAAATCAATTGTAACCCTGATCAATATATGAAATAATATGTATGCTACTTTTCTTAAATAAACTTGCATACATATGCGATTTTCATGAAGGAAACCTCCGTATAGATCTCAACATACCGAATTCTGAATTACTATCAATTTGAACCAGAAAATGACAAGCACACAAATATACTGAAACATTCTGTTAGATCACAGATATTTGAACCTCAAACAATTAGCTTTATTATGAAAATTATTCAAAAACTCAATACTCAATCAATTCAACTTTATAAATCGCTATTAAGCCCATATCAACTTGAAGACTTCATCGTGAGATAATAGAAATAAAAAAATGCTGTATAGACAGATCAGACATATTCTTCAACAGAAGCCATGAATTTCATACATGCTTTTCATAAGACATTTTCATGCGTATACATGCTTTTCAGGAAATAAACCCGCATATAGATATCAACATACTGCATAAAATATATGCTACTTCTCATAATTGAACCTGCGTGTGTACGCGCCTTACCTGTTTCAAACCCACGTATAGATATGCAATTTCCAACTCACACTTGCACAACTCATCAAAACTTCAGACATACCATATCATGTGATATAGAACAATAAACATAAACAAAAAAATCAGATCTAATCGATCCATAAGTAGTTCATACAATCCATAGTCATTTCTGTTGGGAAAAATACTGAGAGGGGGGGGTGAATCAGTATTTACTGCATAATCAAATCTTTTTACTTTTTCATTCCTTAAAACCCATACGCTACTTTCCGTCAGCAAACTAGCGTATATACGCGGACCCCCTTTATGAAACTAGCGTATACACAGAGATCTAGATCTGTCATTAAATCTTCACTTATATTATTCCATCATTCATGCATCAGATGTTCAATAAACAGTAAACATGTGCAGTAAGAACAGAATAAACCATCACACAAAGGATCACACATGAACACCAGGATTTTTTTAGGTGGAAACCCAAATCGGGAGAAAACCACCGCTGCAGTTGCTCAGCCTTCAATATTTTATTATAGAGAAAACATCTTACAACATATGTGCTGGCGCAGACTTGACCAGCACGCAGGCACCCACCTGCGCTCGTTTACCGGCCTCTCCTGGAAGGGAGCTCCAACCCCCTGACTCGTTTACCAGCCTCTCCTGGAAGGGAGCTACGACCCCCTGATCTCGTTTACCAGCCTCACCTGGAAGGGAGCTACAACCCCCTGACTGAAGGCTACAACCTTCAGCACCACCTTGGACCAAGTTTCATCAATTTTCACACTGGATCCAACAACTTCAATAGAACACCACTTGCAGGCCACATTTCATCATATTTCCAGACTGGACCCTTTCCAAACTTTTAAGCACAAACATTCATCACCAACAGATACTTAACAACACAGATCAGATAGCAGAAACATAGCAGAACGGATCAGATATTTCATACCCTTTGCTTCAGCAAACCCTAGTTTGCATACGCGCTTTCACTTCACTGATGTCGCGTATATACGCGCTTCCGTCCACACAAACCAGCGTATACCTTAGTGTATATTTTATTGCGCATACGCGCTTTCTCTTCGCTGAAGCCGCGTATATACGCGCTTCCTCCGCGGCGAAGTAGCATATAGATCTTCAATCATTACAGAGCAGCATACTTCATCAGATCAGATATTCAGTTCAGATCTACCCTTTTGCTTCAGACAGATGTTCGCCTAGATGCTCGCCTCATCACAGATCTAAGCCTTCCATAATCAGATCTAGCAAATACAAGAGCAATTCAGAACTAGATCCCCTTCTTCATCATTGGTGCATCATACATTCAGATTTATCATTCAAGTGTAACCCTTTCATTCAGATATACTTCAGAGAGAAGTATTCATTCAAGCTCATACATCTTGCACCACCCCCATGATTTGCACAATGAAATTCTTCTCCTTATATATGTTTATCCTTTTTCAATACCATGAGCCCCTTTTTCAATACCATGGGCCAAAACAATACCATGAGCCCAAAACAACCTGGACGGGGTCAATTAGGCGGATCATTACCCAATACCATGGGTCAAATTACCCTTGGTTTTGCACTTTTTAAGCGCTTTAGCCCATACGCGACTTGGCACGTTATTTTCCGCGTGCATACGCGACTTCCCCTAGGCCAATCCGCGTATACAAAGATACATACTCTTTTCATCATATTTTGAGCACATTCTGAATTCTTTTCTTCATTGCCTTCTGTACACACTGTAGAAACATCATATTTTCTTCATCAAGAACATATTCTCTCAAGCACAACTTCATCAAGTAAGTTGTCATCATCTTCATCAAGAGGGTTGCCTTTCAAGAACAACACTCAGCATCTTATCATCAACACACATCATATCACATCAGATTTACATCATTTACCAAGTCCATCAGGTCAAGAATAACTTCATCAGGTGGATTTCCATCAAGGACAACATATGTCAACAGTCGTATGTCTTCATCTCCATTTAGTGGGTTGCCATCAAGGACAACACTCTGCATCATATTTCCAACAATCTCCCCCTTTGGACTTGATGGCAACCACGATGGTGTTTGGTTACCATAGCAGATAGATACCATGTCACTCTCCCAAAAATGTCACTCTCCCAAATATTTGACATCATTATCTTCTCTTCATTCAAACACCATGTCACTCTCCCCCTTTGACATCAAGGGCAAAGGGCGGATCAAATACCAACACTCTCCTCCTTATGTGGAAGAAACATTCTGCAGATCTGATATGTGCTGAAGTGGCCAAGCTCCCCCTGAGTTCATGCTGAATCTTCAAACATATTTGTTAATGAAGTACATGACTCTATGAACTTCCTATCACCAAATATTCATACTTACATCCAATATCCAACCAAGTGGATTTACATATAAGACTCAAGTACCCAACCAAGTGGGTTTACAGAATTTGACTTAGCTACCCAACCAAGTGGGTTTACAAAAAGACAAGTCCTTACATGACTGAATATTACAATTTTTACATCATGGGTCTCAACAAGACCTTTTCACCAAAATATAAATATGACCATTTATGACCAACACCAAAAAGTCCTCAAGAAAGAGAACATATTTCAGAACCATAATAATGCCAACACTGCATTATACTCAGCAAAGCTAATGCTCCCCCTGAATCTGTGCAACCAAGCAATCTTTCCAAATGACTAAGGCTCCCCCTTAGTTTGTGCATCCCGAAAACTTCCACCAACAAATCATCAAGGCATCTTCATCAAAACATTAGAAACAGAATTATGAGAACTGGAACACCACCAGAGATACCAAACAGCACTGCAGCTGTGCTGAAGAGAGCTGAACCAACCAAAAATTGTCAGCCCAACCAAAAATTGTCAGCAATCAGTCATACGCGGTTTTCTTTGCAGGAACTCGCGTATATACGCGACTATGTTTCAGGAAACCCGCGTATCCAAAGACATCTTCTAAATTTCAACCAGATCTGATTTTCTGTGAGGCAAAGACAGAGTTCAGCTTCTTTCTGAGACATTTGAATGCTTCCCTGTACTACAGATAGATAGAACTATGTAGTTGTGTCTTCAAACGTCATCCAACGGTTGTGGCATCAGTACAATAGTAACCAAGCCTTCAGATTCTTTGCAGCATCAATACA
This sequence comes from Pinus albicaulis, assembly GCA_034641835.2. NCBI lineage: Eukaryota > Viridiplantae > Streptophyta > Pinopsida > Pinales > Pinaceae > Pinus > Pinus albicaulis. The sequence goes on along the minus strand of CM076574.1, from coordinate 1,323,792,952 downwards.
ATCTTTCCAAGAGAGATTCTCATATCAGAACAGCATCTTCACATAGGTGTCAAGCAATCATTCATGTGGTCCAACATCACCATGATCTTCAAGATTTAACATGAAGTAACATATGTAGGCAAAAGATCTCTCAACCATAGAACACACTCTGCATGATTTATTTCTGAATCAAATGACATCCAACTCATCCATGTGTGAGTACAAAGGATATTTATCAGTAACCACGGCTCAAAAACTCATCATAATAAATTATGTATCAAGACATCATCATTTGAGCATGAGTATCACAAAGACCAAAGAATAAGCAATCATATTGCCAACAATGCAATCATTAGTATTCAACCTGCTGCTCCCCCTAAACCAGTGCTCTTCCTTAACTTGTGCAATCTGAAACACCTTCAACAGCAAGCCATCAGCAACAAACTCTGCATGATCTATCCTTGTCTCTGAATTATAAGACTTTCATCTCAACAACGAATGCTCTTCATCATAAAGCTACCAGGCTTCTTCCATAATCTTCAACACAAGAACCCATGCATTTTTTCATTGTCATGAGTATAACCAGAATAATGCTAACAGTGCAATCATCAGCAGTCAGATTGATGCTCCCCCTGGACCTCTGCTCCAGATCTTCAGCTATCAGATAAATTTCCTCATTATCAATGCATACGCGTCTGTGTTAGCTGGAACTCGCGTGTATACGCGAATTTGTTTCATAGAACCCGCGTATGGAAAGTGAAATATAGAAAATTTCACACCTTCATTTCCTCCTGCAAATTTACCTTCTGTTCCTATCTTTTCTTCACACCAGATGCTTTGTCAGAAATACATATAACTAGAATGATCAAATCAACCATGAGAGACATCATGCATTGCTCCCCCTGTGACGATACATTACTAAATCTTCTAATGTATCCCACATCATTCCTGCAGTCAATCAGAGAAGTAAGCTTCCAGAAGTGAATGACTGCAGTAGGGTCTGAATTCCCTACGTTTCTGATCGGTCCTCCTTCTTTTTCCAAATTTTCTTGAGCTTTCCAACTGTGTGCTGAAAATTGTCCACTTTCCCAGATCTGTTCATCCTGCATTCCTTTTCTACATGTCCATACTTATTACAAGCATAACATCTCATGTGGCCAGAGAAATAAACATAAGAATCATAATGAGTATTTCTATTCTTCCTCCTTTTACAATCAGCTGCTTTATTTCCATACTTGTTACATGAAAAACAATATCCCCTGAAGAAGCTAGAGTACCTTTCTGAGTAGAACTTGTTTGTTTGTGGCTGAAATGATCTGCTCCTGCAATTTGCTGCAACATGCCCATAATTATGAAATTTAAAACATTCAACGTTCTTGAATGAATTCTTTTGAGAATTCATAATTGTTGGTTGATTTTTTGTTTCTTTCAACACATCAGGTTTTGCATTGAGATCTTCCGAATTTTTGGCACTTCCTTGTGAGCTAGATTCTCCTTTAACAGTTTCATGGAAACCAAGACCATGTTTGATAGCAGGAGACCTTTGATTACTCAGAATATTGTCCAGAATATTAGTACTATCATGAAACCTCAACATTTTTACCTTTTCTTCCAATTTACCTTTGAGAATGTTTACCTCAACCTCCAAGGCTTGACATTGCTTTGTCATGCTTTCTTCTTTTCTTCTTCCATCTTCAACTTGATCCTTCAGATTTAGGATCTCTTCTTTCAGCCAATTTTCGTTTTCTTCACATGTTTGTTCCAGCTCTTCATTCTTCTTATTTGATTTTTTCAGATCCCTTTTGAGAGAGATAATTTCTGCTTCAAGGCCTTCCTTTTCAACAGATTGTAGAGGTTCCTTATTCTCCTTACTTGATGCTTCTAGCTCTGCTTGCAGAAAGATGATAGCAGCTTCAAGTCCTTCATTCTTCTTGCTTGATTTTTCAAGATCTGCTTCTAGATCTTTAATTCGATTAGATGCATAAGTGTGAAACCTTTGATACTTGTCCACCTGTTCATTCAGCATTTCTATTTGATCATTCATTTGTGAGATCATCTCTTTAGAGATAGTTTCTTGCTTATTGTATGAACTTTGTAGTTCTTCTTCTTTAATCTTGAGAGCTTCTTCTAGATCCACAACTTTACTTTCACTATCTTTACTATTGTTTGCACAAAGAAGAGTATTACAAGTGGCCTTCTCCTTTTTCTTCTTTGCCATGAGTGCTTGTAGATCTTCGTCAGAATCCGTTTCATCTTCTTCAATTTTTGCTATACATGATTTCTGAGGTATCTCCTTTCCTCGAGTAACCTTCTTCTTTTGCTTCTTAGCCATGAGCACTTTCAGATCTTGGTCAGAATCTTCTTCATCTTCACTGGACACTTCATCATCATCTTCTTTTGCATAATAACTCTTTCTCTTCTCAAATTGTTTCCCTTTACCATGCTTTTTTCTATAAGGACATTTAGTAGCATAATGACCAACTTTTCCACATTCAAAACATTTGAAGGGAAGCTTACCTTTGAATCTTCCAGTACCTAGTTGGAGCTTTCTCACGAAATTCGCTTCTTCTTCATCGGATATATAGCTAGATTCTTTGACAACTTCCTTTTCCTTTCCTTTTGTAGATGCCTTAAAAGCAGCTTCTCTTATTTGAGAAGGACCTCCTTGTCTCATTTCAAAAGTAGTCAGAGTACCATGTAATTGAACAATAGTAAGTGTTTGCAGATCTTGCCTTTCTTCAATAGTTGAAACTTTAGAGTCAAATTTTGAAGTCAAGGATCTTAAGACCTTTTCCACCAGAGTAGTATCAGTTATGGTTTCACCCAAATTTCTCATTCGATTTACAATATCATCCAGATGAAGAAAGAAATTGGCAACACTCTCATCACTATGCATCTTCAAATTTTCATATTCAATTCTAAGAGTTTGGAGTTTTGCACTTTTTACCTTTGTGTCTCCTTCATATCTTAGAATGATTTTGTCCCATATTTCTTTTGCTGAATGTAGCTGCATCACTTTAGCAAATTCTGGTTCAGACATGCTTCCTAATAAGACATTTACTGCTTTGGCATTGATTTCATACTTCTTCCTTTCTGCTGCATCAGTAGGAATACTTGCCGGGTATTCATAACCTTCTTCCACGATTGCCCATACATCTGCACCAAGACTTTGCAGATATGCTTTGCACGTAATTCCTTCCAAAATATCGATTGCTTCCATTGAATAGAGGTGGCTTTATAGACATTACTCCTTCTTGACTTCCCATTGCGACGGATCTCCTTCAAGCGATCAAGCTTCTGCAGAAGGACCACGCTCTGATACCAATTGTTGGGAAAATACTGAGAGGGGGGGGGGTGAATCAGTATTTACTGCATATTCAAAACTTGTTACTTTTTCATTCCTTAAAACCCATACGCTACTTTCCTTCAGTAAACTAGCGTATATACGCGGATCCCCTTTATGAAACTAGCGTATACACAGATATCTAGATCTGTCATTAAATCTTCACTTATATTATTCCATCATTCATTCATCAGATGTTCAATAAACAGTAAACATGTGCAGTAAGAACAGAATAAACCATCACACAAAGGATCACACATATTTTTAGGTGGAAACCCAAATCGGGAGAAAACCACCGCTGCAGTTGCTCAGCCTTCAATATTTTATTATAGAGAAAACATATTACAACATATGTACTGGCGCAGACTTGACCAGCACGCAGGCACCCACCTGCGCTCGTTTACCAGCCTCTCCTGGAAGGGAGCTCCAACCCCCTGACTCGTTTACCAGCCTCTCCTGGAAGGGAGCTACGACCCCCCGATCTCGTTTACCAGCCTCACCTGGAAGGGAGCTACAACCCCCCGACTGAAGGCTACAACCCTCAGCACCACCTTGGACCACGTTTCATCAATTTTCACACTGGATCCAACAACTTCAATAGAACAACACTTGCAGGCCACCTTTCATCATATTTTCATACTGGACCCTTTCCATACTTTTAAGCACAAACATACATCACCAACAGATACATATCAACACAGATTAGATAGCAGAAACACAGCAGAACAGATCAGATATTTCATACCACAGTCTTCAGCAAACCCTAGTTTGCATACGCGCTTTCCCTTCATTGATGTCGCGTATATACGCGCTTCCGTCCACACAAACCAGCGTATACCTCAGTGTATATTTTATTGTGCATACGCGCTTTCTCTTCGCTGAAGCAACGTATATACGCGCTTCCTTCGCGGCGAAGTAGCGTATAGATCTTCAATCATTACAGAGCAGCATACTTCATCAGATCAGATGTTCAGTTCAGATCTACCCTTTTGCTTCAGACAGATGTTCGCCTAGATGCTCGCCTCATCACAGATCTAAGCCTTCCATAATCATATCTAGCAAATACAAGAGCAATTCAGATCTAGATCCCCTTCTTCATCATTGGTGCATCATACATTCAGATTTATCATTCAAGTGTAACCCTTTCCATTCAGATATACTTCAGTGAGAAGTATTCATTCAAGCTCAGACATCTTGCCCCCACACCCATGATTTGCACAATGAAATTCTTCTCCTTATATATGTTTATCCTTTTTCAATACCATGAGCCCCTTTTTCAATACCATGGGCCAAAACAATACCATGAGCCCAAAACAACCTGGACGGGGTCAATTAGGCGGATCATTACCCAATACAATGGGTCAATACCATGGTGGTTACCCTTGGTTTTGCACCTTTTGAGCGCTTTAGCCCATACGCGACTTGGCACGTTATTTTCCGCGTGCATACGCGACTTCCCCTAGGCCAATCCGCGTATACAAAGATACATACTCTTTTCATCATATTTTGAGCACATTCTGAATTCTTTTCTTCATTGCCTTCTGTACACACTGTAGAAACATCATATTTTCTTCATCAAGAACATATTCTCTCAAGCACAACTTCATCAAGTAAGTTGTCATCATCTTCATCAAGAGGGTTGCCTTTCAAGAACAACACTCAGCATCTTATCATCAACACACATCATATCACATCAGATTTACATCATTTACCAAGTCCATCAGGTCAAGAATAACTTCATCAGGTGGATTTCCATCAAGGACAACATATGTCAACAGTCGTATGTCTTCATCTCCATTTAGTGGGTTGCCATCAAGGACAACACTCTGCATCATATTTCCAACAATTTCAAGTATAATGATCCCGATCCATGATTATATTACTAGGCGCATACTTATTTCATATTAACCATTCATTAATAGCCCATACCATGCAATAAAACTTCAGATCAAAATAATCATCAATCACTCTCACATATGCACACTTTCACACTTTGGTCTTCACCTCATTATATAGCTTGATCCTTAGCCAATACCACATGTCAAAACCACATTAGTGTTGGTGGTAATATTTGACAAGATCAAATAGTCGTTATTCCGCTCAATATTATGGACTAATACCATGGTAAATACACTTAGTATCTAATGAATCATAGTGCGCTAAATGTACGCACTTTTTATTCTTCATATCCACGTGTGTACATGACTTTGCCTCATATAACCCGTGTATATTTCTTCAAATATTTACCTTCATAATTTTTCTATCTCTGACGTGCATACCTTTTTCCAATCATTATGTCGCTTTGTTTCATCACTTTTTCATATTTGAAATGATTTTTGAACTCATATGGTTACCACATACTTATCCTGTTACAAGTGGGTTTCCATGAAGGACAACACATACATCATAATGCCAAAAATCTCCCCCTTTCGACTTGATGGCAACCACAATGGTGTTTTATCACCACAACCTGTAGATACCTGAAAAACACATTAATCTTTGCAATTCAAACACATATTCTCCCCCTTTTACATCAAGGGAAATGGGCTGACCAATCCTTCCCCTGAGCACATGTTGAATCTGCTGAAATATTTTAAATGAAGTACATGACTCTATGACTCATCTGAATATGACCTTTCCTATCACCAAGGACTCAAACTTACATCAACTACCCAACCAAGTGGGGTTACATAACATCATCTTCCCATCTTGGGATTACAAACATAAATGACTTGACCTTCAATAGTCTAAACATGACTAAGTATTACAGGAATAATATTATGGGTCTTTACATGAACTTTACAAAAAATGAAAAATATGACTTTTATGACCAAGACGAAAATATTGCAGCATATAATTCTTCAACCAACTACATAGGTTTCTTCAACAATATTGCAAAAATAATGCCAAAAATGCATCATTAGCAGTAAGGATAATGCTCCCCCTGAACCTGTGCTACTTGTTCAGCATCAGATCTGACCATATCAACTCATACATCAAACATAAAAGAATAAATGTCAACTCATAGATCATTAGTACTCAAAACCAGTTATAACTAATCAACAACAGACTGTAATTATACACAGCAGAATAGGAAAGCCAAATAATAATTGATTGAAGAATACCATATTTTTTTCTTGATTAGAGAATGATATATGTGACTGTTTGTATAGGAAATCACATATATATGTGAATCATGGTTTTTTGATTAGAGACAGATATATGTGACTGTATGTATAGGAACTCACATATAAATGTGACTATCTTTTATAAAATACGCGTATAGAAAGAAAATTTCTAAGATACCACTTGTGCTGGAAAATATGAGAAAACTGATCAACAGAGAGATGAAGTAGAGATTATTCCCAGTTTTAGTCTGAGATATTCAAATGCTTCTCGTGGAAGAGGTTTTGTAAATATATGAGCAACGTGTTCTTTTGAGGGAACATACTCTAGTCTGACCTTTAGTTCAAACACTTGTTCTCTTAGAAAATGGTACTTAATTGGAATGTGCTTTATTTTGGAGTGCACAACAAGATTTTTCGAAATTCTAATAGCACTTGTATTATCACATAGGATGGATATGAGTGGATAACACTTGATTTGAATATCCTGCAATGCCTGCGTCATTTAAATAAGTTGTGTACAACAAGATGCAATAACAACATATTTTACTTTTGCAGTAGATAAGGTAATAGAACTTTGTTTCTTTTTGAACCATGATACCAATTGGGGCCCCAAGTAAAATGCACCTCCACTAGTGCTTTTCCGATCATCACATTTCTAGCCCTGTCTGCATTTGTGTAAGCATGAAGAGTAATTTCTGCATCTTTAGGATACCATAAGCCAAAGTCTTGAGTTTCTTGTAGATATTTGAAAATTCTCTTAACTACTTGAAGGTGTGTTTCCTTTGGAATTGCTTGGAAGCGTCCAACAATCCCAACTTCATGCATGATATCTGGTCTAGTACATGTTAGATAAAGTAAATTTCCAATCTTAGACATGTATTCTTGGTGATTCACTGTGGGAGATTCATCACGTGTGTTGAGGCTACATCCTGTCATCATTGAAGTACATACTGGTTTTCATTCTTCCATCCCATATTTCTTCCGAATCTGCTTGAGATATTTTTTCTGTGAGAGAAATATGCCATCCTTTACTTGATTTACTTATTAACCAAGAAATTATGTTAGATCCCCAAGTAAAGACATTTCAGATTCTTATTGCATAACCAAACAAATTTTTTGACTCATAGATTCTTCATTGCTTCCAAGGATGATATCATCTACATAAACAACAATAATTAGTAGTTTAGCATCATCTATTTTTGTGTATAGGTTGTTATTTGTGGACCCTTTTGTGAAACCTTACTGTTGAATATACTTGTCAAGACGATAATGTCATGCACGAGGAGCTTTTTTAGCCCATATAATTCCTTTTTGAGTTTTCAAACAATTTTTTCATCATTTATTAGAATGAACCCTTCTATTCATTCAATATATACTTCTTCTTCTAGATTTCCATTAAGGAATGCATATTTTACGTCCATTTGATAAGCTTTGAAATGACGAAATCTTGAAAATGCAAGAAACATTTTTATGGCTTCAAGTTTGGCTACAGGTGAAAATGTTTATTCAAAGTCTATACCTTCTTGTTGAGGATAGCCTTTACAAACAAGTCTAGTTGTATTTCGAATGACTTCTCCATTTTCATTCAATTTATTTTTGAATATCCATTTTGTCCCAATAATATTTTTATCATGAAGCTTTGGAACTAATTCCCATGTATTATTATTTTCAATCTAATTGAGTTCTCCATCCATGTCCTTGACCCAACATTCATCTTTGCTAGCTTGATTTACGTTTTGAGGTTCAATAGTGGATAACAAAGCTAGATAACTAGGAGATCTCACATGAGTTCTTCTAGTTTTTACCCCAATTTCCTTTTTTCCTAGAATTTGAGTTTCTGGATGATTCTTTTGAACATATCTGGATGGAGTCTTTTCCCTATTGGTTGTGTCTTCTTTTGATTCTTAATTAGTTTCATATTCTACATAATTTTGATTTGATGTGGGAAAGCATTCATCATCATAATCTTCTGTTGTTGTTACCTTTTTGGAATTTGTGCATGCTTCATCAATTACAACATCAATACATTCAATAATCTTTTGAAGTCTTTTATGAGTAACCAAGAAGAATTCCTTCATCTTCTCTAGCTTCAAACTTACCAATTTTTTCATCATTATTTTTTATGAAACATTTACTTCCAAAGACTCTAAATTTTTTTACAGTAGGAGGCTTACCATACCAAAGATCATAAAGAGTTTTATCATTTTTTACTGGAACATGAGATTTGTTGAGAATACTTACTGCGGTATGTGTTGCTTCACAATAGAATGTGTTAGGTGTTATGGACTCATCAAGCATAACATAGGTCATTTTCTGGACTTTTCTATTCATCATTTATGCTACCCCATTTTTTTGAGGAGTTCTGGCTATAGAAAATTTCCTTTTGATGCCATGTTGTTCACAGTAATAAAAAAATTCATCTGATATGAATTCTCCTCCTCTGTTAGATCTCAGGCATTTTATTTATAGATCTAACTCATTTTCCACTAATTCTTTAAAGACTTTGAATTTATCAAATTCTTCATATTTTTTTTTAATAAACCAATCCAGCACATTCTAGAGAAGTCATCAATAATTAAGATGAATTTTTTTTTCCTCGAGCTTACTTTTTCTTTATTGTCCCACACAAATCAGTATGAATACTTTCAAGAGGCTTACTTGTTGATCCTTATTTGGCATTGAATTGTACCTTGGTTTTCTTACCGAATTGACATGAATTTCATATGGTACTTTCTGGCAAGGTGATGTTGGGAAAATCACGAACAACTGTAAGCTTGCTTGATTTGTGTAGTTCAGGGAAGCTTAGATGTCCCAACCTTATGTGCCATATCCAAATTTCCTCCGCTTTTCCTAAGTAACATTGTCCTTGACCGCCTTTCAAGGCATAAAAATTACTCAGAGTTCTTGTCCCCTTTATTATGGTCTTCCCTATGTCAATTTCACGAACCACACATTATTTTGATCTGAAAACAACCTCATTTCCTTGGTCAAACATTTGGGTAACACTTAAAAAGTTATTATTCAATCCATCGACAAACATAACATTACCAGCTTTAACCTTTTATTTTATAAAAATAGATCATTTACCTTTAATGAAAATAGGTGAGTCATTTCCAAAAGTAACATTCTTTTCTTTCTTTAATTTATTGTATGAAATGAGCTTATATTTATCACCTGTCATGTGTTTTGAGCATCCACTTTCAATGTACCACTGCTTTTCTTAATCTTCTTCTTATAATGATATACCACAACTTTCATATTCTAAGTTCTTCCTTTTTCATACCTTAGAATTTGTTGTTATTTGCTCCTTTTGAGATGATGGTTGTATTTTTCCCCTGCATTCAGATTCCTCATGTCCAAATTTATTGCAAAATGAGAATTCAATTTCATCTTGAAGACGTGATAAATTATTATCAGAAATTTCCTTGATTCCTGTCTCATTTCTTTATTTTCTTGCTTCTCTAGTCATGATGGTTTTATATGCAACACATTGAGCAGCCTTGTGACCAAAATTATGGCATGAAAAACATTTTCCATTAAAGTAGAAATTTATGTGATCATAATATCGTATGTTTTTGTTTACCTTTTTATTGAAGATTATTTTGTTGTTTATCCTTGAATTAGAGCAAACATGATTTACATGTGGAGTATTTTTATTCTTTTGCTAAAAGTTGGTGCTTTGTTGAATTCTTTTTGTTGCATTGAGATAAATTCTTGTTATTGTAGAGGAATTTTCAGTCTTTGATGATTTTCCATCGTATCCAAGACTTGTCTTCATAAGAGGAAAGTGTTGTACCTTGCTGTTTCATCTAAGGTTTCATATCCTTTAGAAAATCTAAGACTTAGAGTTTTTATCTTCTCAAGTTCCTTCCTTGGAATTACTATTTCAAATTCTAGCTTTTCATTATGCTTCTCCTTGTCTATGAGTTGTTACTTTAAAGTATCTATAGCTATTTTATATTCTTCTAAACATACTTTAAGTTGAGTGATTTCTTCAAAAAAATATGTGTCTTCTAAATCATCCATGAATTTGTCACAAGACTCATTAGTACTTCTTTCAAATCCCATAAGTAATTTAAAATCTTGATCAGACTCTTCCTCTTCACTATTTGACCAACCATCACTATCTTTATGAGTATAATAACTTTTCTTGTTTTCAAATCATTTCCTATTTCCTTTTGAATTTTATTTTCCTTTTTCCTGGTTTTCTTTATAAGGACACTTAGCATCATAAGGACCAACTCTACCACAAGAAAAACATTTTAAGGGAAGCTTACCTCTGAAAATTTCAGTGCCTTTTTGCAGTTTCTTTACAAATTTTAACTCATCTTCTTCTGATATATAACCTGATTCCTTGTGGTCTTCCTTTTCTTTTCCTCTTGTAGTTTCTTTGAATGCAGCTTCTCTTATTTCTAATGGACCTCCTTTTCACATTTTTAAGGTTGTTAAGATCTCGTGAAGTTGTACAACAATAAGGTTATGTAGATCCTGCTTTTCTTCATTGGCAGACACTTTTGACTCGAATTTTGGAGTTAGAGATATCAAGATTTTCTCTACTAAAATTGAGTCTTTTATATCTTCACCCAAATTTCTCATATGTTTCACAATCTCATATACTCGTAGAAAGAAACTTGCAATAATCTCCTCTTTATGCATTTTGAGAGTTTCATATTGAATTCTAAGAGTTTAGATTTTAGCACTTTTTACCTTTTCATCGCCTTCATAGCTATGGATGATCTTGTCCCATATTTCTTTTGCTGAATTTAGTTTCATAAATTTGACAAATTTTGATTCTGTTAGGGTTCCCAATAAGGTATTGACAACTTTTACAGTTGTTTCATATTTATTCTTTTATGACGTATCTGTAGGAATTGTGGATGGATATTGATAACCTCCTTCAAAGATTTCCCATACATCTGCTCCAAGAGACTTTAGATAAGATCTTGTTCTTGTCTTCTATAGAAGTAGATTACTTTCGTTGAAGAGTGGTGGCTTGATAAATGTTTTCCCTTCTTGATTTCTCATCTTGGTGGATATTCCTTCACGCGATCAAGCTTCTTCTGAAGGATTTGCTCTAAAACCAATTGCTGGGAAAAATACTGAGAGAGGGGGAGGGGGGGTGAATCATTATTTTAAAAATAAATTAACTTTTACTTTTATTTTTCTGATTTTTGTACGTGACTTGATTGAAGAAAACTAACATATGTGTGCGACTATTATTCAGGAAACTAGCGTATATCCAGTAAGATTATAATTCAGATAAATATTCATTTTTTTAAACTTAAAACAGTGCATCATTAATTCATGAGACATTTAATAAGTAGTACACATGTGTAGTAAGAATAGAGTAAACCATCACAAATAAGCAACACACATGAACACCCAAATTTAAGGTGGAAACCAAATGTGGGAGAAAACCATCGATGTTATCATCTTTGCCTTCAATATCTATTATAAAGAACATTGCTTACAATCATGTACCAACGTAGAACCATACCAGCATGCAAATACCCACTTGTAGAAGGCTAAAACCTTCACTTGTTCTGCAGCTTCAACTGGAAGGGAGCTTCAACCCCATGATTGTGTTTACCAGCACCCACTGGAAGGGAGCTCCAACCCCCTGATCTGATCACCAGCTACTACTGAAAGGAAGCTTTGACTTCCTCACTAAAATCTCCAACCCTTAGCACCATCGTGAACCATGTTTCATAAATTTTCACATTGGATCCACCTGCTTCAACACATCACAACTTGTAGGCCACTTTTAATCAAATTTTTAGATTGAACCCACTAACATCATTTAAGCCCAATACCATAAATAAAAAATGAAACTTATCAATGTTCTAATTCATTCAACCAATCACTTTATCGTTGAATCAAACAACCAATGAACTAATCAGTCACTGAACCAAACAATCACTCAACCAATCACCAACTCAAATCAATCAAAACAGTGAGATCATTGTAACGAGAATATCATAACTAAACCCAAAACACTGCATCAAATTACTTAATCAACTCCAACCCTGATCCGCCATATTGTTGGGGCCTTTGTTTGAGTAACACAATTTTAAGTTGCGGAAGGCTAGGTGGCAGGAAGAATAGGTGGCGGAGCACCATTATGAAAGGAAAGGAACTGTTACGGTTGTGGAGAGTCTATAGACAAGTGCCAGAACATAGGCAGGAAACAGCACAGATGGAAGAAAGAGGGATAGTGAACAAACAGAAGGAATCCTAGAGGCAGAGCCAACCGTGGAGGGAGACGAGAAGTAGCGGAGTGCAAGGGAACAACCGAGTGAAGAAGGGGTGAAGACTGACAGTGCCAGTCGGTAGAAGTAGATAATCAAGGAAAAAGAGAGTTCCCTTGGTGATCAGCAGATGGAGAATTATTATGGGGAGAAGATAGATTTTTGTGCCTTGGGAACTCTGCAGAGCCTAAAATGTATTATGGTGTATTAAGTTTAACTCTATGGAGTATAATATGTAATGTGTTGATGATTTACTATAATAGAGCAATGCTGGGTTGTGGATTATACGATGTGTATGAATTTCAGCTGTGTGTTTAGCTATTTCAAATTTTTTTTGGATGTTCTTGTTGGTAATTTCTAGATGGTAACTTGTATCTTGACTCATATGCGATGAATGTGCTCTGTGTATTGTAATGTTTTGTTAGCTGTTAGTAGTCTCCCTTCGGTAATATGGTTCTAGATCTCTATCTTAGTAAGGTCATGGCATGCCTCACGTGAGACTCCTTTCTCTCTTGAGAAGGGTGAAAATGTTGGCATTGTCCTTGATTATAGCAGAATCTTGTTGGCCCTGAGCCTAACTTGGGTCTTTCCCAAAAGTCACCCTTTTTCGCCAACAAATGGTTTCGTTGCTGGGACTTGAAAATTTACTCGAGAGCTAGATCATGGTATCGAAGAGCTATGAAAGGGAATTTCGTATCTGGTAGGGTCATCATGTAGATCCGTTCATATCGCAACAGGCATAGCTCCGACATCAGAAGGAAATGATTTTCAAGGATCAAGTTATGTTTTCTGATTCAGCGAGTGATTTGTGCGAAATTTTATGGGTAAAATTTCCTAAATAGCTCCATAATTGGTTGCGAATATTCTATATTAAAGCACTTTTTGGAGGACTGCATCGATCCCATCACAATTGGATGCATACAGACTTGAAGACATTACACATAATAGATACGGAGCTGACCTGAGCAGTAGAATTTTAGGTGCTGATTACCTTAGAGAGATATATGGTAGAGTTTGCAACTGAATGCTATCAATATTTTACAAAGGCAGAAGATATATTTAAGTTTGGGTTGCGGGGAAAGTTGTTGAGGGAAATATCATTGTGGATTAAAGCGTCAATGGTGGACGAGGGACTAATGCTTTTCCAAATTCCCGCGATGGAAGCTTAAACCTCTAGTATTGGGGGAAGTACCTGAAGGAAAGATGATATGAACAAGGGAAAAATGAGAATAGGGATATGGATGTCGTGACCTCCAGTAGGTTGAGGGAGTTAAGAGCACATCAGAGGGCGATAATTGTGGAGAAGTGGTGGTAAAGGGAAATACAAGAGTTTGAGAAGCAGAAGAGGATTATACAACAAGGAGAATAGGTGCCACAGATAACAGGGAGGAGAGAAGATGACGTAAGGCCAAAAGGAATGGATGGGTCCACCAAGGAAGTTAGACAAGTTCATAGGAGCTATTCCCGAAGAGAAAGGAAATAATTCCAATGAAGAGGAGGACACACGCCCCGAGGATGAGTTTGATGTAGAGTTGCATGTTGTGATGGAGCAACTATTATGAGAGAGGCCAGAAAAAATAGCGCAAGGTAATCCTATTCCCCTAGTTTCAAGTAGCACTAGTACCAACCTTCCCCCAATACTTTACCAAATGCCTTATAAGTTTTTGATAAAGTTGCAAAAGTCTAGCAAGTTGTGTAGTGTTCAGTTTACAGTGCAGATAGCCGCTAGCAGTAGTACTAGTAGTATAATTTCTCAGCCAAGTAGTAGATGATTCATATTAGTCCCACCCACACAAGTAGAAATGGTGGGATCATTTACTCGATATCCATAGTCTTTTGGAAAGGGTAATGATGATGTATAGCAGCATTGTTATCTGTGTGAAGAAATTTGGAGAGCACGTGAGACACTAGATACAGTTAAATTAATTTAATTGGAAACCACCCTAAGAGAAATATCATTACGATGGTTTATCAAATGGTAAGAAGTACACCAGAACCTAGCTATAGATGATGTTAAAAGAGAGTTTGTACAAGAATTCAAGCTCCCTCAGAATAATCAGCAAGGATTGTATGAACTATCAAAGATTAAATAGAGGGAAGGATAAATAACCTGGGATCTAATGAGAAGGTTCAAATATGAAATCGGGAAACTGAGTTACCCGACTGATCCAAATCACCTGTTATCACTCCCACCTTCATAAGCTTCACCTCTCATTAGGTTAGATCATTCATTTGATGAGAAATTCACTTAATCATGTTAGTATAGGTCATAGACACTTAATTAGTCTTTTCATTAGGGCCATATCCACAATAATCCACCTTTGGTTCACTTGCAAGCCATCAAATCGGAAAAATGGCGACCTGTCCGTTTTTACACAATTCCGCAACAATATAACTATAAAGGTGAAAATGATGCCTTTTGAGGAGGGTAAGAAAATTTTTTGACCAAGTTTGCTTTATCATCCTTCATCATATCAATTTTTAAACCTACTGGTGAAATTTTGAAGAAAAAGGAGAAGTCTGAATTTTTTACACTTTAGTTCCGCAGCGCCAGCTAGGCTTGAAGCCCAGATTTGACTGTGGAATTTATGAAGATGAATTTTTGACAAAAAAGGTGGATTAAAATTTAAATTAAATCTTTGGAAAATTTTGTATTAGTTATTTAAACCTATAAAATAGATCCATGAAAGAAAAGAGAGCTAAGAGGTGGCAGAAATTGGTAAATTAAATTTGCTACCAAAAGTTGCTACGAAACTGCCTTGTTTTCCCCTATTTTGGCAACTAGTTGAATATTAATGGAATTTTGTCTTGAAGTGGTGCATTCAAGGTCAGTTGATCACTTGTGGAGGTAAAATATGGTTAGGAAGTTATTTTCATACAGGTTTGGTCCACAAAGTTGTCCAACTCATCTTCAAATTATCAATTCATCATGGAGGTATTTCATCATGTGTGATGGCAGCGACTCCTTAAAAGTAGGAAGAAATGTTTCATGAAGCCCTCCTAACATTTTTTAAAGGCTCATGGAAGCAGAAAGTCAAATTTATTGGCAAAAGTGTTTAAAACAGAGGCGCTATGAAAAGTTGCTACGAAATGAGCTACGAAATTTTCTGTACATGACTGTTTTAGTAGTCAACTTCAAGTTTTATTTATGACCAAATGAAAAAGGATTTTGGAAATCTAAAAGAGGTTTTTCTTCAGCACAGGTTTCTGCAAAACCATCAGGGTTTGGAAATTATACACTCATCTTTGAAGCCTATTTTTCAGAATTTTCACTAACTATATTTATGAAAAATGGTAAAATTCGACTTGGAGGAGGTCCTCCTTAGCATCCACGTTGCATAATGACACATAAGCACTCTAGTACACTCAGAAAATTAGTTGGTTGTAGTTGATAAGGGTTATTAAATGTATTTTTTGAACTATTAATGAAAGAAGAGTCCTTTATGTATTCAAACTCTGCAAAACAGAAATATCCTTAGGAAGTCTCCAAGTGATGTAATCATGTTTGAAATAGGTCTCTAAGGTGGGAATTCGAAGCTACCAAGGTGGAATATCATTTGTATGATTCCTTACTATATAAATGAGATATTTTTAGAGCTATAATGGGTTGGAGAATTCTTTTGACACAACTGCTATTGTAATTTTTGATAACAGTAATAGACAAACAATGAATTTTCTTGCTTTACCTGAGATTCTTGATGTGTTTCAATGGATTTATGTACCTCTTTTATATCTTTCTTCCAATAGTATTGATGATAAATTACTCGGAATTCATATCATATATGCTCTAACTTCCTTTTAGAATTGTGTCATTGATTATTCCCATGTGTTAATGTTGTTCTGTCATTGAAATGGAAAAAGCCTTAGCTTCCATAAGTATGAATGCTTGTCATTGATTTCATTTTACTGACTCCATAAGTCCAATGGTAGTTGAATATTCCTCATTTTTCACCTACAATCACATACACTAAAACACTCACAGAGTTAGCCATTTGTTTTAAGACTTAATTGAGTAAATCCTTTTATAAGTTGAGAGAGCCCTCTTAGATTAAAGAGGCTAATCTTCAGTCAAAATATGGTTTGACATAGTTACTCCAAGTTGACCATTGAAGTAGCCCAACAAGACTCAATTTGGTGATAAAATTTTGGCACCGTTGCCAAGGACGAAGGTGTAAATTTTCCCTGGGAAGAACGACAAAGTTTCAGTTCTAAGGTCTGAGAGCAGTAGACACTTAGGCACATATTGGCTATATTTTTTCTCTAGTGACTCCACACATCAAATAGTCAATTGGAAGGTGACTCCAATGCTTGAATATCAGTAGCTTGATGAAGTTCCAAGATGAGTTCCATTTCAAGAATGAATGCTAGGTATGCCCCTATGAATCGGTCTCATATCCCTGGTTTTCCAAATCCTATGCCAAAAGTCAATTGGTGAACATATCTTCCCATATTTAAATATGAATATAAAGACAATGCTTCTCTTCACTTGGTTAGATTCCATATGCATGTACGCAAACTTAAGGTTCAGTTTCCTGAGGATTGTCTCATGAAGATGTTTATGGTCACTTTAGAGGGAAATACATCGTCTTGGTATGAAAGCCTGCCAAATGGTTCCTTACATTCTCTTGCTGATTTCCATGTTGCATTTTATAAGATGTATAAAGAATCTCATTCCTCCTTGTTTTTGGTCAAATACTGTTGTAAACATTTTGTGAGTTTTATTGAATACTTAGAGAATTGTTATGAAGATGATGAGTTCATGGATGAAGAAATTTTAGAGGCCCTTCATGAAAATCCCTTTCATCACTAAGAAGAAAGGGTAGCCTCTCTCTTGGATGAAATTGAAACCCAATAGGATCTTTTTATGACAATCATGTTACATCCTCTGAGTTTGATGAACATTTGCAGCAGACTTGTTAGTCTTTTGATGATCAGGAATATGAGAATCATTTCCAACAATAGGAGGAAATATTGGAAGAAAATTTCTATAATCCTCACGTAAAGGAAGACATTTATTCTTCATGTCATTCCTTGCATTAGCTTACAACAAATGAAGAAATTTTTGAAAAGAAAATTTTAGACAACCATATGAGTATGCTTGTTGAATCATATGAAGAATTACCTCTAGAAATTCCCGTGGTACATGCTAGAGCAATTCCTTTTGAAAATGTCCAAGAATACTCCAAGTATTTCTTCCTCCCAAATGAAAATAATTATCAACATATTTTTTATTTTTATTTTTATTTGAGAATAGTCACAAGTGTTATAATGAAAAATATGAACAAGGAACACCATTAAAGGATCATATTTACTCACACTTTCTTGTTGATCAAAAATAATTATTCGTGCATACTCTCAAATATCCTTTCGCAGCTCTGCTGGAATCTTCTATAGAAAGAAATTTCAATATGATTTTCAGTTATGCAGACAAATTCAGATGGTGGAACAAGTTGTCAGATCTCAGGAATGGTTTTATGATCAAAGAAGTGGAATGTCCGTTCCAATCTAGTACTCTACTTCTTGATTGGCTTCATTTGAAGTGTGAGATCACTTGATTTAGATTTTATGCTGAGCAAGTAGAGTAGTATCATTTGTATATAAATAAGCTTGAAGATCAAGAATTTTGTCAGTTTTAGTTTTAAATTCAGCATGTGTACTTTCAATTATTTAGTAGCTATTGGTTTTTCAATGTTGAGGTTATAGGCCAGAGCAGGTTTCAAGTTTTAATTTTGAAGATGGGAGAAGCCCAATGAAGGTGGCACTGGAACTAATAGTTCTTTGGTGTACCACAGAGGCACACCATCCCCAGTGGAGCCACTGTTATCACTCTCAATTTTTCAAATTTGTTATAGGGTCATCATAAACTTCACCTTGTCTCATTAGGTTGGAGCATTCATTTGATGAGAAATTCACTTAATCATGTTATTATAGGTCATAGACACTTCATTATTATTTTCATTAGGGTCATATCCACAATAATTCACGTTGGGTTCACTTGCATAGTCATCAAATCAGAAAAATGGCCACCTGTCTGTTTTTACAAAATTCCACAACAAATATAACTATAAAGGTGAAAATGATGCTTTTTGAGGATGGTAAGAGGCATTTGAACCAAGTTTTCTTTATCATCTTTCATTATATCAATTTTCAGACCTACTGGTGAAATTTTGAAGAAAAAGGAGAATTTTGAATTTTTTACACTTTAGGTGTTTCTGCAGTGCCAGCCAGGCTTGTAGCCCAGATTTCACTGCGAAATTTCTGAAGATGAATTTTTGACAAAAAATGTGGATTAAACTTGAAATTAAATATTGGGAAAAAATTTTATCAGCTCTTTAAACCTATCAAATAGATCCATGAAAGAAAATAGAGCTAAGAGGTGGTGGAAATTGGTAAATTAAATTTGCTACCAAAAGTTGCTACGAAACTGCCTTGTTTTCCCCTGTTTTGGTAGCGAGTTGAATATTGAAGGAATTTTGTCTTGAAGTGGTGCATTCAAGGTTAGATTATTACATGTGGAGGTCAAATATGGCCAAGAAGTTATTTTCATATAGGTTTGGTCCACAAAGTTGTCCAACTCATCTTCAAATTATCAATTCATCATGGAGGTATTTCATCATGTGTGATGGTAGCGGCTCATTAAAAGTAGTAAGACATGTTTCATGAATCCCTCCTAACATTTTTTAAATACTCGTAGTAGCAGAAAGTCAAATTGATTGTCAAAAGTGTTTAAAACAAAGGCGCTACGAAACGTTGCTATGAAATGAGCGCTACGAAATTTTCTGTATATCACTGTTTTAGCAGTCAACTTCAAGTTTGATTTATGACCAAATGAAAAAGGATTTTGGAAATATTAAAGAGGTTTTTCTTCCACACAGATCCATCTACACAAACCTCTCTCAGTTTCAGGGACCCATTGTATTGTATTGCATTGTACCATCCATTTTAGATACCATCCAGCAAGCTTAGTACCGGACAGAAGGAAAGAAGAGGCAAATCGACAGTTGGGAGACAATAGCGGAAAGGGTTACACAGAGTTTCTCTTTCAAGGGAGATAGTGAATAGATTACAGAGACCTTGTAGGCAATCAAAATAATGTTGTTTTGTTTATAACTTGCAGACACTGAAGAAACACTTGTGCTAGATCAAATGGCCAAGTCTAACTATTAGGATACAGTAACATGTAGAAAAATAGACCAGGGGATAGATGATGATGATTTGGAAAATATTCGACATTTTTCATTCGAAGAAAAGGAGGGAGAGCGTGAAATAAAGGAGGAACCTACCACTGAAGGACTGCACCTGCTACCCTTAAGGACAAAGAAACAGAATATTGGAAGCCAAGAGAAACAGAAGATAGAATATATATGGGGCTATTGGGATGAAGAGGCCACCAAAGAAATATTTGACTTGTTGAAGGAGTACGAAGATCTATTCCCATCTTCTGTAGCAGAATTAAAAGGCATCAAGGGAGATTTGGGGGAGATGCAGATAATACTAAAAAAGGATGTCAGACTAGTAAAGCATAGACTTTACTGCCTGAACCCAAGTGTGAAAGAGACATTCAAAGTAGAAATATACAGAAGTTGAATGCCATATTGATTTTCTCAGTTGAGGAGGCAGAGTGGGTTAGTTCGATAGTGATACAGAATAAAAAGGAGAAATTAGAAATCATGGTGTGTGTAGAATATAGGAGTCTAAATAATGCATGTATCCACGGTCCTTTCCCAACACCATTCAACAACGAAGTCCTAGATAATGTGGCGGGAAATGAAGCATACTCATTCATAAACGGATTCTTTGGCTATCATCAAGTCTGAATAGAACAGGAGGATAAAATAAAAACCATGTTCACAACTGAGTGGGGATCGTATGTTTATCACGTGATTCCATTTGGGTTAAAGAATGCATCGGATGTATTTTCAAGGATAGTGATAGCAGCTTTCAGAGAGTATATCCACAAGTTTCTAGAAGTATACATGGATTACTGGACAATGTATAGTTTATTGAAGAATCATGAAAGCCTCCTTCGGATAATGTTCGACTGATGCAGACAGCTTCAAATCTCACTAAACCTGAAGAAGTGCATATTTGCAGTGCCATTCAAAACATTATTGGGAAATTTCATCTGTAAACAAGGAGTATGTGTGGACCCCGCCAAGGTGGCGGTAATTTTAAATATGGACGCCCTAGATAATGTTAGACAATTGATATCATTGCTTGGACACACACAATACTATAGAAGGTTTATCCACAACTATGCTTGGATAACATCACCATTGGAGAAGTTGTTGCGGAAGACACAACTGTTTACATGGAATGAGGAATGCAGCAAGGCGTTGGACATGCTAAAGGAGAAATTAGCAAGTGCATCTATTCTGACTCATTCGAACTGGGATAAACAGTTCCATGTGCACAATGATGCTTCAGGTATTTCTTTGGGAATTGTGCTAGTGCAACCAGGAGAAACCAACATAGACCATCCGGTGTACTTTGCAAGCGAAAAGTTATTGAAAATGGAGAATAATTACGTGACATCTGAAAGGGAAGCTTTGACGATGGTTTGTTCCCTGCAGAAATTCTGCTACTACTTACTTGGACGTAATTTTAAGTTTTTTATAGATCACTCTGCATTAAAGTATTTAGTAAATAAACTTGTTTTGAAGGGCAGAATCTACAGGTAGCTTCTGTTGTTCCAATATTTTACTTTTGAAGTCATCATAAAGCCAGGGAGACTAAATATTGGACATGACCATCTATCAGGATTGGAGAATGGGGAAAATGGAGGACCACATAATGAACAACTACCAGATGTAGACCTTTTCTGAATAGAAGCCATCCATGATTATTTGGTGAAAATAGCCATGTACCTGGCTATAGGACAATGCCCAAAAGAATATACAACAACTCAAAGAATACATTTGGTTGCCGAAGTAGCTGATTACCAACTCATAACGGGTCAATTATACAAAATGGGACTAGATCAAATACTACGAAGATGCGTATTAGATCACAAAAGAGAAGAAATATTGTGGGAATGTCATAGTGGAGTTGCGAGAGGCCATGTGGGAGCAAAGCCTACATGAAGAAATATATTGCAGGCAGGACTGCGGTGGCCTACAATGCACACAAACAAGAAATAATACATGAAGAAATGTGATGTGTGTCAAAGAACAGTGAAACCTTCACACCGTGACGAACTACCCCTACAACCCGTAAGAGCAATGCAAGCATTTGAAAAATGGGTTGTTGACTTTGTAGGGCCCATTACACCAGTTGTGCACCATTCACATGCAAGATACATAATCATTGTAACTGAATACCTGACTAGGTGGGCAGAGGTGGCACCAGTGAAAGATTGTACAACAGATACAACAACTAGGTTTACCTTTGAAAACATCACTAGAAGATTTGGTTTTCCAAGGAGCCTGACAAGTGATCAAGGCACACACTTTATTAATTCCATAGTCAAATCATTACTGGAAAACTTCATGATACAACACCACAAGAGCAGTCCGTATCACCCACAAATAAACAAAATGGTTGAAGATTTCAAAAAAAACTTGGAGAAGGGCTTAACCAAGATCTAAAATGCTAATCGCGATGACTGGGATGAAAGAATACTAGCCACATTATTTGCATATAGGACCACTCTAAAACGATTACACAACCAGACACCATTTTAGCTTGTGTACAGGAAATAAGCAGTAGTACCAGCAGCTTTTATTTTCCCCAATCTATTAATTGATACAACACAAATGACCGCAGAAGAATCCATCTCAACACGACTTCATGAAATGCATGATTTAGAAGAAGCAATATTTATTGTAGATTTTCATCAATTGGTGTAGAAGCAGAGACAAAAATCCTGGCATGACTGCCACATCAAATGGAAGACATTCAAGATTGGCGGCAAAGTAATGCTCTATGAAATCAAGTTCCAGAAATTTCCAGGAAAACTCCAAATGCATTGGATGGGACCATTCTACGATATAGAGATCCACGACTCAGGAGCGGTCAAGCTAGCACAACTGGATGGATATATACTACCAGGGTGGGTGAATGACATAGAATAAACAACAAAATTTTAATTTCAATAACTCTTGCACCCGAGAGGAGTCAGTAGGTTGATGTCAATAACTCTCTCACAACCGAGATGAGCTATAGGTTAGGATATCAGTCAGTTAATAAAATAGGTTATTTTCGACTGATAAGTTAGGATTCTCAATAAAATAAGATGCATGTCACGCAAAGTCAAGCATCACCCTGTTGCGGCATAGGGACCATGCCACAACCAGTTGTGGTTGGGGGGTTGTTATGGTCATTATATGACCAAGCGTGTTAGCCATCAATCAGTCATAATGAGCCATCATATAGGTGTCAGTCCATAGGGGCAGCCAAAATTCAAAAAATATTTTCCGTCATTAGTAACACCATTTCGTAATAAAGTTTCCACATCAGGAAAAAATGATTAGCCATCACGTTCGCCCAACTTTTGAAGCCACCATTAGTAGTCTCAGAGTCCACCTCACCCAATTAACTAACCACATGATTGTAGCCGCGAAGGAAGCTAGGGAAAATTAATTAGTTATGCAGTCGCATCAACATCCTTCGTGCTAGAATTCCTACTTAACCTGCATGGAGAAGAAAAAAAATCAAAGTGCCAGAGAATTCCGAATTGCAAGAAAAGGAAACTACTATAACAGTTAGTCTGACTATAGGATTAGGAGCTCAAAATCATGGAACAAAAGCATTACTTGTATATTGCAGGAGAATAAAGATGATGAATATGGTAGTTTCAGTGGTAGAACGAGAGCTAGATGGGAGAATTCAAAAATTAGAGCCACCGGTCGGCAGGAATGATAACACTACCCTGATAGACACAAATTTTACTGAATCTTTCCAATTCCCAACTTTAAAGAGGTAGGTATATATTTAGAACCATGTAAAGGAGGGGGGAAGTGAAGTGGAAAGAGTACACCCAGACTTCAAAGGCATCCAAAGGTCCACAATCCTGCACCTAAGGAGCTTACCAATGTTCGACACGACATGAGCGGCGATGCAATGCACGAACCTTCTCATCAGAAGGATTTAGAATGTGTCACTTTTTCTCGTAAGGGAGATTCCAATCCACGTGAAGGACATCCACAGGCTTACCAGATTATCAGAAGAAAGAAATGATGTATCAAATGTGCTTCAAAATACATCTAAAAGAGCGAAGAAAGTAGGAGATTGTGACTACTACAAGAAATATGAGACAAGAAAAGGGGGAAAGCAGGAAAAGATAGATCTTATCAATGTGCCCAGTGTTATATTTTCATGTTACTTAATTGTAGGGAAGACGATGAAGCAATACACCAAGGGAGAGTGTACCCTCGACACTATATCAGTTGCGGAGCATTGTATACAGGGAGCGTAGTTGAATTGGTGTGCCTTCTTGTTGCAAGATCTCTTTGAAGCTTGCGAGGATAATTTCAAGAGAGCCACGGGATTCATATATGGGTACTTGATAATGGGTTTGGTGAAGTGGAAGTGGATTCCACCTAGGAGGCGGTCCCTTGTGGATAACTGAAGATCAACAGATGGCTCTCAAGTACACCCCTTGGAGAGCGTCTCGTGACCCTAGGAGCAAGGAGATAAATGAGGAAATGTTCTCAGAATGGTACAGGAAAATGCTATATATTTTCAAAACGTATCAGAGAGTTCCCAGGACTCTGCTAGATAAGTATTTGCATCAGGTATGGTTTGGCGTCTCACACAACCACACATGGATTAGGCCCAACTTTGTTGCGGTCGATACCTTTTATAAGAAACCGTTGAAATTTCAACTAATGGAGGAAGCTTTCCACACGAAGGTCTCATCATGGCTGGGAACAACCATAGAAATCAGAGATGGAGAGCCCAAACAGTCTTTCACAGCTATGCTTTCGAACCCCCTACTGGGAGAGACGCCAGTAGAAACATCCCAAATAATATCACAATTGTAGCTACATCCCTTTATACAGAAGATGGACACTTAGGTACAGGATTTCAATAAGGAAATGGGAAATATAGGAGCAAAATCTACTGCATTTCCTTCATTTTAAGAATTTCAGACACTTAATTTCGGATCTCCATCATTGAAAACCCCTGTCCTCACTGTACTCCCTTCCACCACTTTCCATTCACATCCGTAGCCAACCATTGCCTCATTCCGCAAGAGCAAAGCAACCAAACCACCCATCCTAGCACCTAAAGGGAAGAAAGCCATAATTATGAAATATGATCAGATAATGGATCTCATAGATGAGGACCATGGACAACAATTGACCACTTGAATCCCAATCACCGAAGAACCAGAAGTAGGCACTCAGACCTCCACCATCATACCGCAATCCAACCCGTCATCCTCACATAGTGTACCAACTTCCTCATCACCGACTACACAAAATTCATCATCGAATACATCGCATAATTCCAAAGACCATTTGACCCACACTACATCCACTTCTTCCACTATTTCGGATGCAATACCCACATGCGCCATAATGGTTGTTGACACTAAATCAGAGGTTAACTCGGGTACAACACAAGTAACTGAGGTTAACTCAACTACAATAGATCTGGGTACCTGTTTAAATCTACTCATTCATACTGATTCGCCCATTTCTGATAATACGCCCACTAAGACTTCACTCAATCCATTTCAGCAATCCATGTTAGTACTACAACCATTTCTACCCAATCTCTTACCATCTTCTAGTTATCATATTCATGAGCCACAAAATATTTCATCGAGTCAACCCAGCTCTCGACAAGGCCAATCCGAATGCTCCATTCCTAGCAAGCAGCCGCTCATGGAAAGGAATCCTAGTCCTGAAATGACAAGCAATGGAGATCTTCAGAGTTGGGGACCTGGCCAACTTTTCAGTTTTATACAAGTAGCAGCGTGACAAGTAGAGACCCTCCATAATGACCTCCTTCAAAAGTATGAGAAGCAGCAACAAAAGGTCATAATGCTCACTAATGAGCATAATAAACTATAACAAATAGAGGGATAGCCTCGAACAATAGCTTGACCAAATCATAGAGAAATTCTAGGAGCGGTGGTCGGCGATCACTAGTTTAGTCAAAGCCACACCAGCAGACATTTGCGCTTGCCTAGTGGTCGAACGATCCATCCACATAAAGATAACATGTGCCAATTTTGGAAATGCAAACCAGGACCTAAGGCATGCCCTTTCAACTAGACCTGCATTACCAGACCCCTCCACAGTGTACGCAGAAAAGGTATCGCAAAGGTAGGAGAAAATGCAGAAGCTAAAGGAGACACTAGGAACCACTGTTACAAAGGCATACAACCTGCTCGAGCAAATTCATGAATCCTCGAACTCACTCACTATGAAGGCACAACCCGTCTCAGAACAACTACATAAACTTTTTGTTGAGATCAAAGGAACAATTGATCCAGCCAGGCGCAAATAGCTATATGATCAAGTTGACGCGTTGCAGCTACAAATACAAACAATCAAATAAATCTCAGCAAAAATGAAGCAACTCCTCCGAGATCTAAGACAACCGGTCAAGTATAAGGCAGAGACTATATGAAAAATGTTTTCCAAAGAAGATCGCAAGTTTAGGGCACCGTTTAATGATCTACCCCAACCAATTGATGCCATGCATGCTAACAAGGTGGTAAGCAAGAGAGACCCCATGGTGAAAACATGGCAAGAAATGATCACTAAGTTCATGCAGCTCAGGATAGAAGCCATGAACAAGGTTCCAGAGTTGGGACCTTTGTTAGAGGAGGGGGAGTTAGAAAATATGGAGCTGGAGAAGGAGACAAAAAAAGAGGACTAGCCAAAGACAATAGCCGATGGTCAAGTGGGGACCAAAATAGTGGAAAAAAATTGACTCGGGATGATTCAACAACTTGTGGTTGGGGCCTGTTCGGGCCTTTGTTTTGAGTAACACAATTTTGAGTTGTGGAAGGATAGGTGGCGGGAATAACAGGTGGCAGATCACCATTATGAAAGGAAAGGAGACATTGCAATTGTGAAGAGTCTACAGACAAGTTGTGGAGCATAGGCAGGAAGCAACATAGATGGCAGAAACATGGGATAAAAAACAAACATAAGGACTTCCAGAGGCAGAGCCAACCGTGGAGGGAGACGGGAAGAAGCGGAGCACAAGGGAAAAACCGAGGGAAGAAGGGGCAAAGAATGAAAGTGCCAGTCGGAAGAAGTAGATAAGAAAGGAAAAAGAGAGTTTTCTCGGTGATCAACATACAGAGAACGATTCTAGGGACAAGATAGATTTTTGTGTCCTGGGATCTCTGCGGAGCCTAAAATATATTATGGTGTATTAGGTCGAACTGTGCGGAGTATAATATGTAATGTGTTGATGATTTAATATAACATAGCAACGCTGGGTTGTGGATTATACGATGTGTATGACAATTAGCTTTGTAGCTTTTTGTTTAGCTATTTAAAAAAAAATTGATGTTCTTGTTGGTAATTGCTAGATGGTAACTTGTATCATGATTCATATGCGATGAATGTGCTCTGTGCATTGTAATGTTTGGTTAGCTGTTAGCAGTGTCCCTTTGGTAATATGGTTCTAGCTATCTATCTTAGTAAGGTCATGGCATGCCTTGGGTGATACACCTTGCTCTCTTGAACAGGGTTAAAATGCTAGCATTATGATAGACTACAACATAATCTTGTTGGCCATGAGCCTAAACCTCGGTCTTGCCCAGAATTCACCCTTTTTCGCCAACACATATGAAAGAATACATATGCTACTTTTATTAAATGAACCTATGTATATATGCACTTTTCATGAATACATTCTACGTAGTAATCTCAACCTAACAAATTATGAATTACTGTCAATATGAACCAGACAATGACTAGCACATAGATATATTGAAACATTATGTCAGATCATAGATCTTTGAATCTAAAAAAATTAGTTGCATTATGAAAATTATTCAACAACTCAATACTCAATCAATTAAAATTCACACATGACTATTAAGCCCAGATCAACATGAATACTTCATCAACAGAAAAAAAAAAAATAAAAAAAAAAATACAACAATCATGTATAGACAGATTAGACATATTCTTCAGCAGAAACCCTGAATTTCATAAGCGCTTTTCATAAGACATTTCCGCATGTATACGTGCTTTTCAAGAAATAAACCTACGTATAGATCTCAACATTCTGCATAAAATATACTCTACTTCTCATAATATAACCCGCGTGTGTACACACCTTACCTGTGTCAAACCTGCAAATAGATCTACAATTTCCAAATCACACTTGCACAGCTCATCAAAACTTCGGACATACTAGATCACATGATATAAAGCAATAAACATACATCCAAAACATAGATCTAATCGATCCATAAGCAGATCATACAATCCATAATCATTTCATGTATAATGATCCCGATCCATGATTGTATTACCTGGTGCATACTTATTTTAGATTAACCATTCATTAGTAATCCGTATCATGTAATAAAGCTTCAGATCAAAATAATCATCAATCACTCTCACATATGCACACTTTCACACTTTGATCTTCACCTCCTTATATAGCCTGAGCCTTAGCCAATACCACGGGCCAAAACCAAACTAGTTTCTGTGATAAGCTTGGACGAGATCAAATAGTCGTTACTCAACTCTATATTGTGGGTTGATACCATTGTAAAGACCTTGGTATTTAATGAATCATGGTGCGCAAAATGTATGCACTTTTTCTTCTTCATATCTGCGTGTATACAAGACTTTTCCTCATATAACCCACTTATATTTATTCAAATATTTACCTCCATAATTCTTCTATCTATGACATTAATAACATGACCATCATTAGAATGATATAAATGTGAATTTTTCTTGGCGCAATTCTATATTTCATAGTAAAAATATTTCCAGAGATTCAAAAAAAAGAAGAAGTATATATAGGATTTCCTTTCACAGAATGACTGATCATATTTCCACCCAATCTGTGATAAGATGTATTATAATATTGTTTGTATCATAACTACCTTAGGGAAACAAAAAGTTTCAAGTACCCATGTTTCTATGATAACCACCTGTAGAAAGAAAAAAGAAAAATAAAAAAATAAAAAATAAAAAATAAAAAATAAAAATAAAAATAAAAATAAATAAATAAAAAAAAAAATTAAAAAAAAAATAAAATAAAATAAAAAAATAAAATTGGCATGCACCATTGGTGGTATTACGCAGGAACATCCTCACTGATATTGGCCATAGATTCCTATGTTGGAATACAACCTAGTAAGGAGAACACAATTTTGTTGACATATAAGAATAGTTATTTCTATTTTATTAAGAACACCATGTTTTGATGAACTATTGAATTTTTTTAATGATTAATAATCGTTATGATATTTTCACATGTATTAAAGAAAAAATCTTTAGACTATTGGCCATTATTAAACAATCATGTGAGCATCATGGCCTTTGGAAAAATAAACAGAGACAAGTGAATCCTAATGAAGTTGGAGTTT
The DNA here is from genome assembly GCA_034641835.2 of Pinus albicaulis. Lineage (NCBI taxonomy): Eukaryota > Viridiplantae > Streptophyta > Pinopsida > Pinales > Pinaceae > Pinus > Pinus albicaulis. The sequence goes on along the minus strand of CM076574.1, from coordinate 1,323,763,729 downwards.
GGATTATATACAAGAAAAAGAGGGGGTCTATATCAAATTTATTTTACTATAACATTCTATGGGAAGCCTATTCAAGTTGCATAGGTTCATACACTTGCATTAATCTAATTAGTTTATAAAAGAGGCCTAATACATCCATTTGAGCAGGTAAACACAAATAAGAAGAGGGTATTATTGTTTAATAAAACTCTAATATAAGGATAAGATAGTCTGCAACATCTAATAGATGATAACCATGATTCAGAGGCAAATCCCTACGCATACATTAAAACTAATGACAATGTTTGGACCAAACTGAGTGAATATACTACCACCTAAATCTAGTAGGACCTTGTCATCCAAACCCAACTTCTTTATTTGAAAAGATTCTTGCAAGGAATATTAGCAAAGTTTCTTTCTAGGAATGCTTTAGGATATTATTAATTTGTGCTAGAGAAACCCAAATATGCATATGCAAAGACATAGTAGTTTGGTGATGAGCGTATTGAGAAGAAAGTGCACAATTTAATGGAATGGATCACAAATTCTGCACGCTCAGCTCCCAATCTGTTTCTGCTGCACCCATTGGCATTGATTCTAGAGTAGGAGGATGCAAGGTAAGCTTAAAGTTAATTTTTTTGTGAATTCGCACAAAAGTTTTATATTATAACGAAAAGAGATTGAATTGAGATCTATTCCAGAAAAGGCATGGCTTGCCAAAATGGCATTAGTGAAAGAGTTAAGAGAAAAACTAGAATGTAGTCATTTTCTTCCTTCACAATGGCATATTTGTGTTATTCAATTGAAGGAACTATAAGAAAAATAGAGTTACAACATCATTACTTGACAGCAAAAAAAACCGTGTAAACATTTCCTAGCATTATTAAAAAAGGTTGCAGTCACCATATATACCATAAAGAGTTACATGTCAGATGACTATACTCCAAAAAAGGGACAAGGAACTGCAAAATTGATGATGACAAGGACCACCATAAAACTATGCCAGGAGTGCAACAAAAATGAGAGCCAAGAATTCCATTGCAACCAAGGAGAAAAAAGCCAAGATTGAATGTAATATTCCAAAATTTATTGGAATATTAAAGTTATGTTTTGTCACTTAGATAGGTGAATAAGTGGGTAGGGATATCCATAAATATATTAATGAAGATTAAAACCACTTCTCATGTGAAAGTGGATCACCTTTTCATCTTAATAAAGCACCCTAAGGTGTGAACAGGGGTTGGAACACATAGACTGGGTCAGCTTTGACCAAATAAACAACGTTGTCATAGAGGAGTGGCATTCATTATGGGACAACACAGTTTTGGTTGGAGACTCTATCCATGGATGTAGTGCCTTTAATGAGTGGGGCAAAGGGTGAGGAAGCTCACCACTTATATAAGGAAGAGGATGGAAGCCATATTTATTCATGTTTATGTATTTGATATTTCTGAATATATGGTCTATTTAGAAATATAGCTTTCTTCAGCTGTTTAGCTAAGATTGTAGTGTTGTTTATCACAGGGTGTTCCCAAGCGGGAATCCCACATCTATCCTTGAGAATCCTCAAGGGAAGAGTATTTCACTATCATTCCAGAGTCAGGCATTTGGCCAAGCTTTAGTCTCATATACAACGCAATTCTGTTTAGAGTTAGGTTGTGTTGCAGGGGTGTAGCAGTGGAGGAGAGAGATCTCCAATTTCTGAGCTAGTTTTTCATTGGAGGTATCATCCTTTTATCCGAAGCTTGTGAGGAATTTATCAGGGCTTCATTTCATATTTTGGCACTAGGCCAAGTAGTAGTCATCAGCTACAATGCAGTTTCCATCAAGGACTGCGCTATTTTAGAGAGCAGCTATAACAATGGGTTTATTTCCCTATTTGAGTGTATGAGTTTCCTGTGTGGGGATCAGCCCTTCATTTAGGAGATCTGTTGGAGGAGGATCAGCCATCTCCCATCAATGATTTAGTTGTAGATATTATTCAGTCCCAGGGCCAAATATGCTATATTTTGTATAGTGTGCATTTCCGGAAACATTTTTCGGGTTGTCTTGGAAATCTATTTTGGAGCATGGATCCGTAGTCTTATAGTTTTTGGAGAATTATATCAGCAACAATACATTTTTATATATTTCAACTGCTATTCTCTCATAGACAACACAATTTTCAGCATTCCTGTATTTCCTGTATTAACAACATTTTAGATCTAGGTGTGTGCTTTCATGGGAGGCTTGTTTCCCAACTTGAGTGATCTTTTCCTCAAGATCTTGTACCTATTTTGCTATTATAATCATAAAGGAATGGATCTACTGTTCTCTCATGCTTTGATCTATTGATATTTCTACATATTTCCAGTTTTATGCATTATATTCCTGCTTTTCCCATTTGGGAATATTACAGTGGTATCAGAGCATAATCTTGGCTCAGCCTGTGTACTTTAGCCATTATGTCATCTAAGGAGGATTATCATAGAAATGAGAATATTTGCAAAAGAGATGAATGCAAAACTCCATTATCAGGTGGAATGGAATGGAAGGAGTTCTCAAGACTTCTTCTTCAAACTATGCAAGGCATTAACAGAGACATCAAAGAGATGAGGATGGAGAGACATAGAAATTCTCCAAGAGGGCTTGTACATGAAGAAAGCTCCATATTTTCTCATTATGGGTGTGAGAATTCAGCTACACCATCAGATCTACAACGTGGTACCATGCCTACATTCTTGGCAAGAGAAGAAGAGGAAGGAGAAACACCAAAGGAGGATACTTTTGGTGACTATATCCAAGAATATGAATCTCAGTCCAGTAGATTCAAAGAGAATCTAAACTTCCAAGGGTTTTGTCAAATCAAAGAAGATAGAAGACCCAGTAACCACAATAGAAGGAGAGGGTGCATGCAACACACTTTGAGTAGATTCTTTCTACCTACTTTTGATGGATCACCCAAGAGCACAACCAAGGCTTGGGTAAAGAAGCTAGACACATATTTTCAGTTGCGTCAAGTTTCAAAAGGGGAGGCCATAAGAGTAGCAGCGCTGCATCTTGAAAGTAATGCTTATGGCAGGTGGTTTTATGAATTTCTTCATTGAATAATATAAATATAGCTACTTATGCAAAGTTCACTAGGAGATTAGTGAGAAGATTTTATCTAAAACACTCTAAAACTTCTTTGGGAGAGCTATCAAAACCCAAGAAATGAGAACCTTTGCATGAGTTGGAAGGATCCATGAAGCCAACTCCATTTCAGAACATTATTGAGGGGGTTAAAGATCTTCAAAATATTTTTCCAAGGGAAAAGGCTCCATTTCAGCAAGAACCTTTTTCTCAAGAAGAAGACATGAGGATTCCTCCTTCAAGAGGAGATCAAGCCAAAGGATCTCTTAATGATGAGGTATTCATCAATGATGAGGAGAAGGGAGAGGAAGATCTAGGAAGAGCCTCCAACGCTGTAAAAGAAGGAGGAGATCTACCACCATTTGGAGATGGAGATGAAGCAATTTCTTCAATTGGAGGAGCTCTTGTATCTTCGCAAGAAGTTCCAAAGGATCTTACATATGATCAGGAGCAGCATGTGTCTATGTTGATAGGCAATGAGACAAAAGAATGGAGGAAGTGTGTTCCGACATTGAATACAGTATTGGGGACACACATTATGATAGATCATTCCCTTGTGATCAAGACTTTTGACACCAATGAGATGTTGGGTGTAGATGGGTTGATTACATTTGAAAAAGACACCTTAGACTTTGAGATATTGCAAGAGGTAGGAGAAGATGAGAAGGAGGGCCAACATCAAGTGATTGGGAACATACAAACCCATCCTTTTCAGGAGGTTTATGCATAGAAGCAGGAGGATGATTTGTGCAGTGAGGGCAGGGAAAAATCAGTCCACTCACATATACAACCTGCTCTAGGCCTTGATGTTTCATTACATGGAGGAATTCCACTAGGGAGACCCCCTGATTGGAAGATGATCAAAGAGTTCTCTCAAAATACTGCAACATTGATATATTTAGCTAAGGAAGGAGCCTTGGGAGGAGCTATCATAGCGCAAAGAACCTTTGATGGGTTCAAAGGAGGGATGAGAAATTTTCTAATATGGACATTTTTGTCTCCCACTCAGCTATTTGTGTTGAAAGATGATGATTTAGAAATCTGTGATGGCATGAGAATGGTGTCAAAGTGCTACTCCATAGCTTTGGAGTAGCAAATTATACTTCCACACATGAGGAAGATTTCTAAATTTGATAAGAGGTTATTAACACTCTTGTATGCATTGGCCAAACTATGGGAGTTTTGGATGGGCAATACCTTCCAAGAGGAGGTTGAATTCCATGTACTTCAATCTTGTCTTGGGCAATATTAGCTGCAAGGGAGGAAGAAAAAGTGGGGTAATAGTACTCAAACATGTGGATTTGGCATTGAGCATGTCAAAGAGGAGAGCTATGATATGACAGGTGCTTCATTTCATAATTTAACAGCGTTGTCATTGTTGGGGAGCCTAGATCCATATTGGGAGTCCCAACTATTGGTGGAATATTCCAAGAACCTCTTCACATGTAAGGTTCTTGATGGGCATGTGATAGATGGGAGGTATAGAGTGGTTGATGGAGTCATTTATTTCCATGATCAGATCTACTTGACTAAAGACTCCAAGCTGAAGAAGGAGATTCTACATGCAACATATGAGGCACTCTTTTCAGGACATGTAGGTTCCATTGAGTCTTATCACACCATCATGGAGGGATTCTATTAGGAGGATCTCAAAGAAGATGTTCACCAACATATCAGGAGGTATGTAGCCTATTGAATGAATGAGGAGGAAAGTAACCACCTTGCAAATTTGTTCCAACCCCCTTCGCTTTTGATGGAGAGATGGGAAGGTTCATCTATGGACATCTTCACTAACTTGTCTACAACATATGGTAAAGATAATGTTTTGATGCTTATTGATAAACTAAAAATGTATGTACATTTCTTTACCATACATTTGCAACACATTGCTCCACAAGAGAGCAAACCTCTCTTTGGATTTCATGGTCCTTTTGGGGCTACATTCAGTGATGGGATTGACCACTTCCTAGGGGATTTTGGGCAAGACTTGTTTTGCTTGGTTCATATTCAGTAAACACCTAATGTCCTCTACTATTTTCAAGCTTTTGAGAAGCTTATGGCAGTAAGGAAGTGGTTGGATGGCCACTCATCATAGCATGTTTGGGGATAGCAAGAAGAAGAACAACGTTGGTCTCACTTGAGGGACTATTGTTACCATCTAGTATGTCGTATGACACTTATTCCATGTTTCTTTTGGAGCCCATATGGTGATGACACTCTATTCACTATATGTAGGGAGGATTGGGAAAGAAATATTCCTAGAACCAAGGAGTGGGATCATGAGATTCAAAGTATCTTTTGGCTTCATGAAGACTATATTATTACAGCCCAAGATCAACAACTCCAAATTTATCATAAATGGAGAGAGATACAACGTAATTTGAATAATTTTATCTCTCATTTTCAACCATGCAGCCCCTACACATTGCAGAAGCAAGGGATTGGTGATTGTTTCTATGAGCTACCAAGGATGACTCACTCTTTTTGGATGATAGCATGGATATTGGAGTTTCTCATGGGGATTAAGGCACCCCAAATTTACCATCTCTCATGCCTTGAGGAGGCCAATGGACAACATATAACTCTTTCCATATATTTCCCACTTCTTCATAATGATAGCTATTTGGTTTATCTACCAAAGGCTAACTTGTATACTTGGGAGAAGACATATCCATTGGATATTTTTTAGTATCCTTGCAGTTGCTTGAGGAAAAGCAACATTTTGGAGGGGAGGACTGTAGTATTCCAAAATTTATTGGAATATTAAAGTTATGTTTTTTCACTTAGATAGATGAATAAGTGGGTAGGGAGACCGAGAAATCTCTTTATGAAGAATAAAACCACTTCTCATGTGAAAATGGATCATCTTTTCAGCTTAATAAATCACCCTAAGGTGTGAATAGGGGCTCGAACACATAGATTGGGTCAACTTTGACCAAATCAACAACGATGTCATAGAGGAGTGGCATTCATTATGGGAAAACACAGTTTTGGGTGGAGACTCCATACATGGAAGTAGTGCCTTTAATGAGTGGGGAAAAGGGTGAGGAAACTCACCACTTATGTAAGGAAGAGGATGAAAACCATAGTTATTCATGTTTATGTATTTTATATTTCTGAATATATTTTCTCTTTAGAAATATAGCTTTCTTCAGCTGTTTAGCTAAGATTGCAGTGTTGTTTAACACAGGGTGTTCCCAAGCGGAAATCCAACCTCTATCCTTGAGAAGGCTCAAGGGAATATTATTTCACTATCATTCCACAATCATACATTTGGCCAAGCTTCAGTCTCATATACAATGTAGTTGTGTTGCAGGGGTGTAGCAGGAGAGGAGAGAGATATCCAATTTCTGATCTAGTTTTTCATTGGAGGGATCATCCTTTCATCCAGAAGATTTTGAGGAAGTTATCAGGGCTTCATTTCATATTTTGGCACCAGGACAAGTAGAATTCATCAGCTACAACTCAATTTCCCTTAAGGACTGCGTTATTTTAGAGAGCAGCTGCAACAGTGGGTTTATTGCCCTATTTGGAGTGTTTGGGTTTCTTGTGTGGGGATCATGACTTAATTTAGGAGATCTGTTGGAGGAGTATCAAATATATTGTATATCAGATCAGCCATCTCCCATCAGTGATTTAGTTGCAGAGATTATTAAGCCCTAGGGCCAAATCTGCTATATTTTGTATAATGTGCATTTCCGAAAACCTTTTCCGGGTTGTCCTGGAAATCTGTTTTGGAGCATGGATCTCTAGTCTTAGTATTTTTGGAGCATTATATCAGCAACAATGCATTTTTATATCTTTTAGCTACTATTCTCTCATAGACAACACAATTTTCTGTATTCCTGTATTTCATGTATTAACAACATTTTAGATCTAGCTGTGTGCTTTCATGGGAGGCTTGTTTTCCCAACTTGAGTGATCTTTTCCTCAAGATATTGTACCTATTTTGCTCTTATAATCATAAAGGAATGGATCTATTGTTGTCTCATGCTCTGATCTATTGATATTTCTACATGTTTCTAGTTTTATGCATTATATTCTTGCTTTTCCCATTTGGGAATATTACATTAACATAGGAAGTAGCCAACTATGTCATCAACATCACATCATTTTCAGGATGAGACTGATCGAAGGAGACTAGTTTGAGATGAGAACTAGTGAAGGGGGCATTGGATTTTATTGAGGAGAGGTAGTGATCAGGGGTGCCACAACCAAAGGAACTTCATTTATAACCACAAGAGCCCCACAATCTTCCATATAATCCTCCATTGATTCAATATTTGGAGTAGAGACTACATATTTATCCACTCTAGCCAATTTGGTGTTCATGTCATCGTGACTAAAGCGAAGATTCCTTATTATCCTTTTGATCTCTTCATGTCCTGCAAAAAATCGATAATTGTCAACTTTTTTTTCCCTTATAAGCATGTGTAGGAGAATGCCAAGTTGTTGGTATTGATTTGTGGTAGCATCAGATGTGCGCTAAGTCTCAAATTTTGTGGAGACACTTAGACACATGTATTCCAGATAACCTAGAAATCGTTTTCGGATATTCCACCTGAGACAGTTTTATTTAATGAATTAATGAATTTTAATGAGACCCTAAGTCTAAAGTTAGGAAATTAAAATAATTAATGGATATTAATCTAAAATGTGGGTGTAAATTCTAGAAAAAGCAGACAAGTCAAAATTCAATCTTAGCCGTTGAAGTCTCAACGAGAAGAATATAAAGAAGACTTGAGGGTCATTTGAAAAGACACACCGAGAGATCAAGAGATCGAATTTTGTGAAGTGATCAGTGCTCAGAGGAATAATTAGATCAAGATACTATCATGCAGTTGAGGGGAAGAGACAATTTTTGTTGGAGATTCTTCTCCAGGGCCAAGAATACTTAGCAGAGAGGCAGAGAAAGACATAGAGGAGGTAGTGAAGTGCCCAGAGAGGGTGACACAACAAATAGAGAGGGCGATGCAACACCTAGAGAGGGTGATGCAACACCCATAGAGGGTAATGCGGGGCAGTAAATGCCACATGCAAAGGTAATGTAGTATTTCGAGCATAAGTCTGAGTTTCAATTGGGAGATCACAGTTTTGAGCCCGAAGTGCTAGAATCACAATTTCTGAGGGCTGAATGATTTAGTAGAGGAGGTAATGTAGTCCGTCACAGGTCCCCACACAGGTCTATGCTATTACTGTGTAGAGGGAGCACAGAGGGTGATGGGTTTTCATCAGTTTAGCTACCGGATCAGTTGTGACTTGCAGAGTGAGGTAATATCACAATTTTTATTTCTTCTGCTAAGTGATATTGTCTGTATTAGATAGCCAGCAAGGCATCCATAGATTGTATTCAGATATAACTGCTTATTAATAATAAAACCTTCAGATTTGTTGCACCGATTTTCCTGCATTGGGTTTTTCCGGGGACATTTGTCCAAAACAAACGGTGTCTTGTGTGATGTTTTTATTTTTCTCAGTTCCTTGTTTCACATAGTAATTTAATTAAGTGAAGCTTTTTTCAGTAAGTTATTCAATATTTACAAAATAAATCTGCAAATAACGTGTTAATTTAATTTACAAGTAGGTCAATTTAATTCAGTTTGCTGCAGCAAGATTCCATCTCTAGGACTTGGAATTTTCACATGGTATCAGAGTGTTGTAGTTGAAACAGGAAGAGCAAAGCCAACGCTGAGTAGGATGTCAAATAGCTGCAAAAATCAGCAGTTCGAATTCCCAGAGGGATTTGACAGTCCAGACCAGAAGGACTGAAGTTTTGCAAAAATTCTCTCTCTAAGTGAGTCGACGGAGAGGTTGGACTCCCTGATCAAGATTTTGTCGAGACAGAGGGATCAGCACAGAGCCTCAGCGCATAGCTGGTGGGACACATTTTTTTTGTAGGCAATTTTTTCTTGGCAAAAATTTTTCATAAGGGAAAGAAGAAGCACAGTGAGGGAATTTTCTTCCTTAGGGAGTTCCTAGCCAAGGAATTCCATTTTTTGATATCTGAGCAGCATATCTGGGTGGCAGATCTACAAGCTCTAGTAAGGAGTGTGTAATGCAGTCTAGTGCTACGTAGAGGGGGAAGAGAAGGAGAAAATTCAACATTTTCTTTTTGGAAAAAATGGAAGCTCATGGGCTTCAAGATCGGGACCGGTTGGAGGGAGCCTCCAAATATGTAATATGGATGGCAAGAATTACATGCCTTTATGAATACGATTTCAAGATTTTCATTACAAGTACAGTATCTTTCCATGCATATCTAGAACTACTGAAGAAGTACAATTCTGATATGGAAAAGGCTAAAAGGGTTCTCCTAGATGGAGTCAAATATCACATAGTGTTCCACATAGCTAGCAAGGACACAACTAGGCAGATGTGGGAAGCCCTAGCAGCATTATACGGAGGATCTTCCAAATAGCGACAGATGTACTTAAAGCAGAAACTGAGGATGGTGCAGATGTAGAGAGGAGAGTGCATTGTTCCATTCCTGACTAGGCTACAAGAAACTCATGATAAACTAGGAATCGTGGGGTCTACACCTTCTCCTACAACACTTGTGAGACTGGATCTTAACCCTGTCACTGAATAATGGCAGGTTTTTGTCCAGAGTATCCTAGGCAGAGAAACCTTGCCAGGCTCGGAAGAGATGTGGGCTTATCTTCAGTAAGAAGAGCTAAGGAGGGACCTATTCAAGTGTAAACTTGACAGCAGTAGTGCCAGTGGGTTGAAAACAAAGGAGGAGGAGGAAAATGCTACCCTTGCATCCAAGGGAAATCAGGGGGGATGGAGACAGAAGAAGGATGTCTCAAAGATTCAATGCTTCAGGTGTGGTGAACTTGGTCACTATGAAACACAATGTCCTTTGAAGAAAAAGGATAAGGACGAGAAGCATGATCCGAAGGATGTGTCCACAAAGATCGATTTGGATGAGAATGCCATGAGCGCCCACGCATCTCCAGGAGGGAAATGGGGTGATATTGAACTGTGATTTCACGACAACTTTAGTTGGGCAAGATTGTTGAGGACTCCAACTATTAGATCATGACCTTGCTATGGGTGCCCAAAGATCAGAGTAGCAGGCTGGAGGAGTCTCAATGGTGCAAAGGAGTGTTAGAGTGACATATGTAGTAGTTAGCAGCACAAGAATCTGAGCAACGTAGAGCATAGTTGCAACAACGTAGAGGAATGCAGTGCATAAGAAACAACAACACAATTATTTAGAGGGACAACGTGGGACTAGCAACATCCATTGTCGAGATGCATCCTGAACACTTTTTTTGATTTTTTTGGATGTATTTCAGTTGCTTCACTCAACAACTTAGTTGCAATACAGATTTAGAAGTGGAAGTGCTAGCAGCAGATGAAACATTTGAGAGGGATTTGCAGTGCAAATGAACTGTTGATCATGGCAGGGTTAGTAGTAGTACAGTTGTAGCAAAAACACAATATTATCATTTCAGACATCAGCAATGCATATGGATATGCTTCAGAGTCAGAAAAATGTGAAACGGGGCATATTTGTTAGAGCACATTCCTCGCTAAGAGGGAGTGTTGATTTGGGATAGCATAGAATGTAATCTAAGTATCAAATTTTGTGGATATTCTTAGACACATGTATTCCAGATAACCCAGAATTCGTTTTGGGAAATTCCACCCGAAGATAATTTTATTTAATAAATTAATTAGTTTTAATGAGACCCTAAGTATAAACTTAGGAAATTAAAATAATTAATGGATATTAATCTAAACTATGGGTGTAACTTCTAGAAAAAGAAAATAAAGTCAAAATGTAATCTTAGTCGTTGTGTAATATCCCAAAAGGAAGAATGCAGTAATATTGATACACAATATAAGAATTGAAACTAAGTAAATAATAAATCTAAAGACAACATTAGAATGTGCAGAGCAGCTGAGCCATTTTATTATATGGGAGGTGAATAGAAAGTACAACAGTGATCAAAATATGAGACACACAAACCAAAGAGATGGCCTAGAATGACCCTGAAAAGATCCCACAAGACGGACTGCGTAACTGCTGAACTGCTGGAAGGTAAACTGTGTTGTCCCTACTACAACTGTTGGGACTGCAATTTCCAGAAAGATAGAAATTCATACTGGGTTATCTAGGCAGTATGGGAGCTTTGATGATGCTGAAAACAGAGATCTGGGCTTTATGATGGATACCCAAGATAACTCAAAAAGGGTTTCTCATATCTATCAATATAAGAAAACCACCCTCTTATGGCTTCACATATAAACTCCTGGGTATGCAGATCTGCTACATAATCTGATGATATGATGGCTACAATAATACACAATCAGATCTATGCAAGAAGGGATTATCCCTTCACTAGATCCTTGGGCTGAAAGCTCAAGATCTAGCTCCTCCAATCTCCTCCACTGAAAATAGTTGATGGATGAACAACAACTTCAGAAAAATGTGTTGTAAGAGAGGGAGGCTCGACAGAATACTGCTAGATATGTCAAATCAGCTCATGAGTGATGGAAACAATAGATCCAATGTAAGGAGATGATCCCTCATAGGATTTCCAGCTGAAATACTGGAAACTTCCTTCCTCCAATATATCTACAGGACTGGACTACGCAATCCTTGAAGGGACGGCTGCTGCATGGAGGTAAAACCCAATGGCCTGAATGCCAAATATATATCTGTTGCTTCTGGAAGACTGAATGTGAAGAAAAAAGTGGTAGGATGAATCCTCCACCAGTTTCGTAGATGAATGCTATAAAAAACTTCCTGAAGATGTTACCAATGCCTGATAAGGAATAGAGCTCAATAGAAAATCTTCCCAAGGTAGGGACACAAGTCCTCTATGAGTAAGGGTGGGATTCCCGCTCGGGAATACCCTGTGCTAAACAACACTGCAACTTAGCTAAATAACATAAGATTGCATGGAGATGTCACCTGAAAAATCCAGATCTAAAAAGATCAAAGAATAACCCAAGTATACAAAATCCCCTTCTATTGTGCCTTCACCTTCATTATATAGATCACGAGCCTTCCATATCCTAGGCCCACTCCAAAAATGCACTATACATGTGGACATAAGTCTCCATGGTTGACTGCGCTGTTTCACCATGTCCTCCATCATGTTCACATGGGGTGATCACCCTCTCCATCATGTGTGTATTAAATGCATCACTTCCTACACCAGCTTATCATAAATGCTTTATGATCTTCTTTGAATGCACTATGATTTCAGTTGACCTCTTCAAATATCCTCATGATTTTACATTTAAGGTCCATGATCTTACTTTACTGTTTCATCCTCCATGATCTATATCATAAATGAGACACGATCTCCATTTATTTATCATTAATGGAGCTGCTCCACTACTCCATGTTTTAGATCTAAATCTAGAATATCCACATACACACATTGAAAGTGGATTTTATTCATATTTGAGGTTTGTGGGTCCCTCCACCGTTTTATTTAATTAACTAATTAAGTTTATCAAGAAATCTAATATTCCAAATATCATATGAATATTACAGTCCTCCCCGGAAAAATAGTGCTTGACCTCGAGCAACTACAAAAGTAGATGCTAGAGCAATCTGTCCCCCTCCAAATGTGATGCAGCAACACCGAAATTCAAATTCCAATGGAGTGTTGGTCAACTATGACGTAGCACTGACTGAAATCCCTTCCCGTTTTATCCCACCATTATTCATTTCTCAATTTATACGAAATTGATAAGCGAATATGATCGACGCTTGATGTTATGTTATATTCCCGATATATGTATATATTCCCAATGTTAGACCTTCGGTCCTTATAACTCCGACTTTGCATTAAAACCCAACATTTACAGACAAACGATTTTATAATAATTCGTCGTCTGGACCCCACATTATGTATATCCCGACCAATCAATGTGTGCGTCGTACCTGACTAAATATCGTGCATCTCTGCCGAACTAGGGCCGTCTGATGACCTCCTCTCGAATCAACGACTCGAACTCATTCCGCTCGGCGACTTCAATCTTGTCGTTAACGCGCGAAATATACGGAAAGGTGGTTTTTGTCGGACGTCGAATCTGCTACGTGTCGATTCCTGTATGGAATCACTCCACACTCTGGTAATACCGCCTCCGTGCCAAAGGTGGTGCGGAACGGGGAAACCTGCCCTTGCAAATCCGTTCTGGTTTTCCTGCTACAGTAATAAACTACGGTTCCGTCAGGGTTCGAGCTCCGTTGTATCGATTAACTCCGGGTTCCAATACGATTTATTCGATAGAATTTGATGCAACTATGTAATAAAACAGGGTTATTCTTTTATACGGGAAAGGTCACCAATATTAACCATGATTTTCTATACAGAGCATGCCACGAGGGTTCTTTTTAAATGCGCAGGGATTATTCAAATGGATTTGGAAATCAATCAATAGAGATAGGGGAAATCATGCAGGAGTTCATCACTTATCAATTAGACAATATTTCACACTTAAGAAATTGGCCCGATACTGAGATAATGCACAGAACTATTTAATTGGAAGCGATTTGAAATACACAGAGTTACTGCAGAATTTCGCTATTCTTCCTCTTCTCGTCTATCCCCCTCATACATTCGAGGTTTTACAATTATATACATAGATTGATGACTCTTCGGTTCCTCTGAGAGGACCGTTATAGAAACCAACAGTTTAACCATAATAATTCAATTAAATGAAATATGACAGCTAGTAAACTAAGCTATTCGACTTCTTATGACTCTAAGCCAGTCTAATTAAAATAGTCAGCCGAGGTATTGACACCTGGCTGTTACAATCGAATGAATTTCGAACCCTCAATAGCCACAACATGTGGACAAAACTCCTACATTGCTGGCTATTGCATAATGCCCCTGCATCAGACTCCTGAGGGAAATTTCTTCATGGGCTCCTGTCCATGAGCTCCTCCACTGATCTGCCTATATTCTGCAACATTCCATCATTCATCCAAGTGGCATCTTCCTCTGGTTTATCCTTCCATTTGATCAAGTACTGGAAGTACTCTTGTCCTCTGGTCCTTTTGAACACTCTTTTGTCCAATATCTTCTCTGGTTGCAATGGATGTGCCGGAGGTAGCTGCTCTTTCCACTCAATCTGCTCCTTGTCTGCTGATCCTTCTTCTGCTCCTTGTCTGCTGATCCTTAAAAATGGGAGATATTCCAACATCAGGTGGCAATTCAATCTCATAAGCATTTGCAGAAAACTTCCTAAGTATCTTTCATGGCCCAATCTTTTTGAACTTCAACTTGTTGTATTGCTTCTTTGGGAACCTCTCCTTCCCCAAGTGTGCCAAAACCAAGTCTCCCACTTCAAAGTGAACTTCTTTTCTACTCGAGTCTGCTCTATTTTTGTATTTGATGCTGCTGCCTTGTAGTTGTTGTTTCACTTGTTCATGTATGGCCTGGATCTCTGAAGCAAATTCCTCACCATCTGCACTTCTCAGCTCTGCCCTTCCTAGATTTCTTAATTATGATATTCCTCTGGGATGCATTCCATAAAAAATATGAAATGGACTTTGCCCTGTGCTCCTGTTTGGTGAATCATTATATGCATATTCTGCCTAAGGCAAAATATGATCCCACTGCTTGGGATGTTCTCCTGCAAGACTCCTCAACAAATTTCCCAAACTCCTATTCACTACCTCAGTTTGTCCATCAGTTTGGGGATGATAAGATGAGCTGAAACTGAGTTTGGTGCCAAGTTTCTTCCACAATGTCCTCCAAAAGTGACCCACAAATCTGGTGTCTCTGTCTGAAACAATGCTCCTGGGCAACCCATGCAATCTAACAAATTCTTTGAAAAACAAGTTAGCAACATGGGTGGCATCACTAGTTTTATAGCATGGAATAAAATGTGCCATTTTGGAGAATCTGTCCACCACAAAAAAGACTGCCTCATTCCCTCTCTGAGTCTTGGGTAATCCTAGAACAAAATCCATACTCACCATGTCCCAAGGCCTGTCTGGAATAGGCAAGGGAGTATACAATCCTGCATTCTGGCTCCCTCCTTTAGCATATTGACAAATCTTGCACTTCTTCACGAACTTGTCCACTTTTGTTCTCATCTTGGGCCAGAAATAAAAGTGACTTAGCTGTTCATAAGTCTTGTCAGTACCAAAGTGTCCAGCAAGTCCACCACTATGCTTTTCTTTGATCAAATTTTCTCTCATGGAACATTTTGGTACACACAGTTGGTTTTTTCTAAATAACAAGTCCTCCTGTAGGAAATAGTCCAGCCACTGACTCCTATCTATCAAAACAGGGTTACTACATGCCTTAAATGTTTCTCTAAAATCTGGATCTATTTTATATAATTCCTTGAGAAAATAGAATCCTGCAACTTCAAAATTAGTCCCTTGAACAAGCAAATGTCTCCTACTCAAAGCATCAGCTACTTTATTGGCTTGGCCACTTATATGTTTCAAAACAAAATTAAAACTTTTGAGATACTCAACCCATTTAGCATGCTTATGCTTCAACTTGGGCTGCTGTACAATATACTGCAAAGCATGATTGTCAGAATACAATACAAACTCCCTGGACATCAAATAATGTCTCCACTTCTTCAGTGCTTGAACAATTGCATAGAATTCCTTCTCATAAGAGGAATACTTTCTCCTGGTATCATTCAACTTCTAACTGAAATAGGCTACAGGCCTATCATCCCGACTCAAAACAACTCCAATGGCCTCCCCACTGGCATCACATTTTACTTGAAATGGTTTGGTGAAATCATGCAGAATTAAAACAGGCTTCTTTGTTATCTTTTGCTTTAAAACTTTAAAATTTCTCTCTGCTTCAGCAGTCCACTTAAATGGATGTTTTCTCTTCTTTATTGTTTCAATTATGGGTGCATTAATCTTGCTGAAGTTTCTTATAAACTTTCTGTAAAAACTAGCAAGTCCATGGAAACTCCTTACCTCAAAAACATTCCTGGGTGAAGGCCACTCCAAAATTGCCTTAACCTTTTCTGGGTCCATCTTCAATCCTTCTGCGTAAACAACAAATCCCAAATACACCAACTCTTCCTTCATGAATGAGAATTTCTTCAAATTTATCAGAAATTTCTCTTGGTGCAGCTTCTTCAAGACATGATTAAGATGCCTCAAATGTTCCTCTTTAGTTCTGCTGAAAACTAATATATCATCCAAGTAAACTATCACAAATTTACCAATGAATTCCCTCAATACTTCATTCATGAGTCTCATAAAAGTACTAGGTGCATTTGACAACCCAAAAGGAATTACCATCCATTCATACAATCCTTCATTTGTTTTAAAAGCAGTTTTCCACTCATCACCCTCTCTTATTCTAATCTGATGGTATCCACTCTTCAAATCTATCTTTGAGAAATATTTAGCACCACTCAAACAATCCATTAAATCCTCAATTCTGGGTAAAGGGAATCTATACCTGATTGTGATCTTATTAATTGCTCTGGAATCAGTACACATCCTCCAGCCTCCGTCTTTCTTTGGGCTCAAAACTACTGGTACTGCACATGGACTCAGACTTTCTCTGATCAGTCCTTTGTCCACCAATTCCTGTACTTGTTTCCTGATTTCTTCATTTTCTTTGGGAGTCACTCTGTAGGCTGCCTTATTTGGAAGCTTTGAACCAGGGATAAAATCTATCTGATGGCTGATCTTTCTCACAGGTGGCAGCTCATCAGGTAAATCATCCACAACAATGTCACAGTAATCATCTAACATCTCTTGGATTTTTATTGGCAAATCATAAATATTTGTAGAAGTAAGAACTAATTTTGGTTTGCAAACTAAAGCAAAGCTTACCTCTTCTTCTTCTATCTACTGTAGATATTCCTTCCCGCTCAGCAACAAGGTCTTTGGATCAATCACTTTGCTGGATGGCTCTCCTTCTTCCATGGGAATCAATATATGATGTACCCCGTCTTTGAAGAACTTGTAAGTGTTCTTCTTGCCATCATGAACTGTTGCTCTGTCAAACTGCCAAGGTCTACCCAGCAGTATATGACACACATCCATGGGCATTACATCACACAAAACCTTGTCCTTGTATTTGCCCATTTGCAGCTCTATTTCACATTGTTCTTTCACAACCAGCTGGTGCCCTTTATGCAGCCAGGACACCCTGTAGGGAGTGGGGTGCTCCCTAGTCTTCAGCTTCAGTTTTTCTATCACCTCAGTGGAAACCAAATTGTCCGTGCTGCCACTATCAATGATTAGCTGGCAGCATTTCCCTTGGACTTTGCATATGCTCCTAAACAAAGTCTTCCTTTGTGCAAGTTCAGTGACTTCTTTGGTTTGTTTCAACAGGACCTTATTAACCACCAAGGACTCTCCCCTCTCTGGAATAACCTTTTCTTCAATTTCTGCTTCTTCTTCAATCTGGGCAACAACAACATTTCTTGGACCAGCAACCACATTCTCTGGACATTCATAGTGCTTGTGTCCCACTCCTTGACATCTATAACACCTCAATTCTCTACCTCTGCCTCTGTCTCTGCCTCCTCTTCCTCTTCCTCTGTAAGAACCCCTTCTGCCATTTGCATCCTCCTCTGTAGATGCATTCTGAGGTGAGCTACTGTTAGCTCCATCCTTGGGTGTAGGCTTTCCTCTACCACCCTGACTTTCCTTCCCACGGAAAGTACCTCTCTTCTTGGCAGAGTATTTTCTCAGGAGTTTCTCCTCTGCTTTCACGGCCATCTGATAGGCCTCTTCCACTGTCTTAGGAGATAGAAGACCTATCTCATCTTGAATCTCAAATCTGAGACCATTCACATATCTGGCAGTATTTTCTGGTGTATCTTGGAATTGTCCAACTCTTATGCTCACTCTGTAGAACTCCTCTGTGTATTCTTTTACTGTCAGCAACCTCTGTTTCAGGTTCTGCATTTGTCTATAAAACGTCAGCTGGTAATCACTAGGTAGGAATTTACCTTTCAACTTGGCCATCATTCTAGTCCAGCTCTTGATAGGTTGCTTGCCAACTCTCCTCCTTTCTGCCTGCACTCCATCCCACCAAAGTGCAGCATGTCCTTTCAGCTTTGTCACTGCAAATTTGACCTTCTTATCTTCACTTATTTCTTCATAATCGAAGCACTTGTTTAATTCATTTATCTAGTCCACCAGCTCCTCTGGATTCAGTCCCCCTGCATAACTTAACACTTCAATTCTGGGCTTAACTGCAGATCCCAGAACAGTTCTCAGGAGCCTCAAGTTAGGAGGAATTTCAACATTTTCTTTCAGCTTCTTCCATTTCTGGTTCACTGGTGTCTTCAGGATCCCTGGTCTTTCTTCGCTCCATGGCATCCATTCTGGCCTCGACCCTTTGCAACATCCCCAACACCTCTGTGTTGGAAACATGTCTTCTTCTGCCAGCGCCTCTACCAACTCGGACTGCCATGTCAGCAAAACAACGTCAACCAGCTCCAATACCACAAATGACATAGCAACACTGAAAGGCAAATTCCAATGGAGTGTTGGTCAACTATGACGTAGCACTGACTGAAATCCCTTCCCGTTTTATCCCACCATTATTCATTTCTCAATTTCTACGAAATTGATAAGCGAATATGATCGATGCTTGATGTTACGTTATATTCCCGATATATGTATATATTCCCAATGTTAGACCTTCGGTCCTTATAACTCCGACTTTGCATTAAAACCCAACATTTACAGACAAACGATTTTATAATAATTCGTCGTCTGGACCCCACATTATGTATATCCCGACCAATCAATGTGTGCGTCGTACCTGACTAAATATCGTGCATCTCTGCCGAACTAGGGCCGTCTGATGACCTCCTCTCGAATCAACGACTCGAACTCATTCCGCTCGGCGACTTCAATCTTGTCATTAACGCGCGAAATATACGGAAAGGTGGTTTTTGTCGGACGTCGAATCTGCTACGTGTCGATTCCTGTATGGAATCACTCCACACTCTGGTAATACCGCCTCCGTGCCAAAGGTGGTGCGGAACGGGGAAACTCGCCCTTGCAAATCCGTTCTGGTTTTCCTACTACAGTAATAAACTACGGTTCCGTCAGGGTTCGAGCTCTGTTGTATCGATTAACTCCGGGTTCCAATACGATTTATTCGATAGAATTTGATGCAACTATGTAATAAAATAGGGTTATTCTTTTATACGGGAAAGGTCACCAATATTAACCATGAATTTCTATACAGAGCACACCACGAGGGCTTTTAAATGCACATGGATTATTCGAATGGATTTGGAAATCAATCAAAAGAGATAGGGAAAATCCTGCAGGAGTTCATCACTTCTCAATTAGACAATCTTTTCGCACTTAAGAACTTGGCACTATACTGAGGTAATGCACAAACCTATTTAATTGGAAGCGATTTGAAATACACAGAGTTACTACCGAATTCCTCTATTTTTTCTCTTCTCGTCTATCTCCCTCAGACATTCGAGGTTTTACAATTATATACATAGCTAGATGACTCTTCGGTTCCTCTGAGAGGACCATTCTAGAAACCAACAGTGTAACTATAATAATTCAATTAACTAAAATATGACAGCTAGAAAACTAAGCTATTCGACTTCTTATGACTCTAAATGATCTAATTAAAAAATTCAGCCGAGGTATTGACACCTGGCTGTTACAATCGGATGAATTTCGAACCCTCAATAGCCACAACATGTGGACAAAACTCCTACATTGCTGGCTATTGCATAATGCCCCTGCATCAAAATGGCATCCACACAAGGAAGGTCACCCCATTTGTTGCAATGATTTATGTATGCCCAACACCAAATTTTCCTCTCTAGAATGTCTAGAGTTATCTCTAACTATGTATCTAGATGTCCCTCAGCAATCATGAAGCTCCAAGTGACAACCATAAGGTGCCCAACATCCTCCACAATACATGAGATAAATAAATATAGATGGTTCTTTCCACAAGAAGAAAGCTCCAACTCACAAAGTATACCTCCATCCCATGCTACATGAGGTAAAGAGAGGCTTTTCATGCCTCAATCCTTAGCCTTGTTGGCCTTGTTGGATCTAAGCATCATCCCAACATTGTACAAAAGAATAATTAGAGATATATGGGTAGACAAAGATGTCAAACCATATTCTCCCAATAGTAGCGAATGCAACAATGTTCCCTGCTACGAAACCACACCATCAAGATACCAAGTATGGTGTCCATACTCTCCAAGTAAAAGCCATCAGAGGAGTGCCTCTTGCTGCCATCCTCCAATGCTATCATGAAAAGTAGGGGAGTATGTAGGACCAAAGTCCCCCAATAAAAGCCACAACAAAAAAATATCTTGCTGTCGCTTCACATCACCATGTGAATCATGGAGCAACAACAACATACTGAAGGACATATGAAATTTCATATTAGCCTAATATAAACAAACTCCATTATCACACGTCATGAGAGTATTATGTCATATTACAAACAATAAACATGGGAGATGTCATGTGATGGCCAAAATCTCTCAACCAAAATGAACATGCCTTCTTCTATTTCATTATGTCATGGATACACAAGGTGTTGGGAATCTGTAATCAACAAGATTGGCAAAGTCCGATCACAAAAACAACATCGTTTCAACCACTTTGGGATTCTAGGATCTAGCCCTCCTGAATCCGGAGAGGGATCTCTCCCATAAGTGCAAAGATGGATTTGTCTTTGAAAATTTGGGTAATGATATTAGGCTAGTTATGAAGGCCAAGGGATTGTTTTGTTTTTGGATGGTTGAGAATGAATATATGATTTGGGGTGGAAAGTTCTAAATGAAAAAATTTTCAAAGGTGTGAAGTTGCAAGTGAATAGGACAGATTTGGCTAAAAATATTTATATAACGCTGGTTTTTAGTCCATTGGGCTATGGAGTCATAACAGGGCTTTAATTGAGCAACAACATCAAGAGTGATCCAAGGGGCAAGTCATCTATATCACAAGATTATTGAGATTAAAATGATGGAATGGAAACAATAAAGTGTTGGAGGGGTGGAAACTGATAATAATTTCACAAGGGATTTATAGTCAGTCCAAACAAGAAAATCCTCTTAAGTAACAGTTTAAAACCAACCAAGAACAGGGCTAACCATAGACTTCTTGGGCAAGTTTGTATTAAAGCATCTTAATTGAAAAACAATCCAGTAATCCGCATAATTACCTTCAGAAAGTATGAAAACACATAAGGGAAAACAAAGTGTAACCTAAGATCAAATAAGATACTTTTAAACCTAGTCTGCTTTTAGTCAACACCCAGGGAAATCTTCAGAATCTGCCTTTGGAGAATAGAAACTAGAAACAGGGTGAACCATAAACTTTTCTAGTCTAACTTTAATAAGCAAATGATGAAAATAAATTTCAAGAATAATGTTTAAAGAAAATAGTAGGACGAGGGAACGCCAACATTCCTAACTACTTAAACTGTATTGAATTATTCTCAAATAAACAAATTGGAGGAAAATATTGAGATAAAGCTTATCAGTCAGAGAAGGTTACTGATATATAGTAGGTCCTAACTCTATAAATGTTGTTCTTTATCAGAGAAAAGTGGACAATATGACATACATAGAAGGAAAAAAAATAACAAAGAAAGGGGCACTTCACTAGTGATATAGACCAGGATCCCAAGAAACAACTTGTTATTGATGTCAAACCAGTTACAATCTTCAAGTCCAATGTTTCAGTTCAGCAATCATCTTCACTATTCAGCCTAACTAATTCTAGCACAAACAAAGCTTCAAGGGCCAGTGAATACTATTAACAATCATAAGTTTCAGCTCAAGTGTATTTCAAAGTTATGCAACCAACAGTTTCTCATCCTCTACAGAAGTATTTATAGAAGAATGAGGAGGTGAGATCTGATAAAAGATCTCTCAGGACAATTAATATAGATTAATGACGTCTTGGCCTTTAAGGGGCTCGATGGAGAATTTTACACGTGTGTTACTATATTAATTGTTTTACATTTATGAATTAAGCTCGGTGGGAGCTTTTGTTGACTTTGAGGCTCTCTGTTTATGTTGGAGTAACTCTGCAGATATTTTTTTCATTAAGTTCCTTGCAGAGGTAACTCTTTGGCTGCGCTGAGGCAAATATCTGATTTCGAACAATAACTCTAGCCTCTGTTTGAATGGTTTGAAGCACAGGTGGCTTTGGGGTAGCTGTGAGGAATCAATTCGCCTCAAATGTGGCAGTGGAGGCCTTTTTGTCTGTTAAACACTTATGATTTTCTTTTAACTGTGTTTT
The DNA here is from genome assembly GCA_034641835.2 of Pinus albicaulis. Classification (NCBI taxonomy): domain Eukaryota; kingdom Viridiplantae; phylum Streptophyta; class Pinopsida; order Pinales; family Pinaceae; genus Pinus; species Pinus albicaulis. The sequence continues at coordinate 1,323,741,402 of CM076574.1, read as the reverse complement.
AATTTGGGGGATTAGGCTTTTGATAATAAATCTTAGCCGCAATCCCCGCAAATCAGTCTTCAACTTCTGTTCTGTTGTGCTCTGTCTTCAACACTGATACTCTTTAAATCGTGTTTTAATAACACAGTGTCTTGTCGATGTACAGGACCATGCTGGGCTTATATGGCATCACTGCCTCATGAAGAAATGACGAGACATGGAGTAGAGCCTCGTGAATGGTTATCTTTTATGAATTGAAGGCACGGGAATCGTCATTCCCGGCCTTCGGCCTTTATATAATGGAAAATCACCAATCCCTGCAAAATACAAACAATAATTATAAAATCCTACATTATTTGGTATACTGCTTCAGAGGACGTGGGGAGTGATCATGGCCGTTGGATGGCATCATCCAACGATAGAGATTAGTCAAGATAAGGTAAAAAGAAGAGTGGGGAAATGAATAAGACAGAATGATCTTGGACCGTCCGATCTGGACACGTGGACGGTCCAGATCCAATCGGAGGATGCAATCGGGGGCAACACTCAAATGGTACCGATGAAAAACTCCGATGTGATTAAACGCTGACTGTTGATCTGAGGATCAGATCAATGGTGGGGAATGAATCGACGGGTTTTGAAGCGGAGGTAAGACTTGTGATCGGAGGGAATGAGGACCGTTGGATCTTCGGAAGGCGGAGAGGAGATCAATGGCGGACAAACAATCGGGGATTGACAATCGGGGGTGGCAAATAAACACGCCCGATGAAAAGCTGTGATGCGAGTTTGTGCGGGTCGTTGATCTAAGGATTAGATCAATGGTGGAGAATGAATCAGAGGGTTAGTCGATCGGAGGGAGCAAATCAATGCGTGTGATGAAAATTTGCGATGCGATTGATCGCAGGCTGTTTGACTGGCCTTAGATAAACAGTCAATTATCATTTCAGTTTTGCACCGGTGGAAACCCTTATACTTTATGAAAAACCCACAAATTTTAATAAAAACCAAGGTTTTAGAGGATCGGGGCGAAATATATATATATGAAGTGGCTGGCGCCCGATTGCAGGGCCACTGGATGTATGGAATACAATGGGCCCGGGGCTTTATATAGCAAGGGCCAATCACAATCGGAGCTTTCGGGCCCGGTATTTCAATCAACCCATTTGGATTTCTCCGATGTAATTGTGCATCGGGTCTTTTTGATCTAACCATTTTTATATATAAAAAACATATTACGAGTGCGATTAGACCAAAACTTTGGAAAAAGGGGTTTTTTGTATTTATAAAGGAAATAATGAATTGAAGATGGATTTTTTCAATGGTTTAGCGCTTGGTCTTAGCACCATGGGCATACGGTGGGGAAGTGGTTGAGACTTGGCCCAATGGGGCTTAAACCCTTAATACAAAATGGGTTTTTACATATATTTTCAATGGTTTTCAAAGGGTTTTGGGGGTTTCGCTATAGTTAAAAAATGAGTTTTAAACTATGCAAGGTGGATTATATAAAGGGGAAATAAGGAAAAATGGAAATCAGAGGAAAATGATGGGGAAAAAGAGAGTAAAAATGAAGGTTAGTTTTCTGAATGGAGGAAGGGGAAAATGATGGTTTTACAGCAGTCTTTTCTCATGAAATCAACAGAATTTCTGGGTATAAAAAGGGAACAACAATGAAGATTTGGACAGAGGCATGAGGCCTTCAAGAGTCTTCAAGAGCCAACAATTTTTAGCAATGAAATTTGTTCCTTGAAGGCTCAAAAAGTATTAGCCACCTTTTGCTATAACAAATTTTATAGGTGGCTAACAGTGGCTCCACTTGGGGATGGTGCCTTCTTGAAGGCATCAAGAACTTCAGACTTGCATTCTCTGGGAGGCTGACCTGTGCCTCATCCATTGGGCTTCCCTTCCTTTGCTGGGATGATCTTGCTTTGAAAACATATTAGCAGTCATAGAAACAATGGATCGTCATCAATACAAACTTTCTACCTACCCAATCCTTCTGATCTAGCATTTTTTCTTCATTAGAGTGCACTTGGATTGGAAAACTCTTTTACAACATTTTATTCTTTTGAAAACAGGAAATCTAATCTATTTCTACTCCTTATTTCTCCATGGACTCAGATTAAACAGTTGAGTCCATATAATTCTCTACCTAATCTACCATCTGTTGGGATTAAACTGTCCAACAGATTTTATTCTCTAAAGTCTACAACAGAAATTTAAAAACAGTCAAGTCAAGATTAAGTTGTTTGACTTGCTGTGATCTATGGTGTAAAAAACAAGCTGCACATAGATATTTATTTTGCAGAAAATTTAAATCAAAATGGAAGGCATAGGATCTGAAAATTTAAGGCACTTCCTTCATCTTTTTCACAGCTCTGTTTTGACTTTGTTTGAGCTATCCTTTCTTTTTCTCTGGTTCAGATTTTGAGCTAATTAGAACCAGATTTACATCTTTTGACTCAATATTTGAAACATATTTGAGTTATTTTCTCTTTGAAACTTAGGTTCAGATTTTGAGCATGTTTGAACCTTTAATTTCTAGCCTAATCTACCTATTGATAGGCCAAGATTAAATAGTTTGGAAAATCGAATTCACTATCCTATCAGTAGTAAATTTAAAACTAATTAGTCAAGATTAGGCTGTTTGACTAACTAGAAGTGTGTTTTGGAGGAGTGGAATTTAAGCTTGCACACTTTCAGATTTGTTTCTCTTTTTTGGTATGGGGCTGTACCTTTCTTGTTTTCACAATCTGCCCTCTTTTCTTTCTTTTATTGTTTTTGGTATTTTGATTTTTCTAACTTTGAATGCAATGGTGGATGAAATATTTATAATAGAAAAAAGAAAAAAGGCTTCAAAACATATCATGTATCAAGAGAAGTAATGTTTAAGCATCCTGCCATTGATAGGAACCCCAAACAATTCTGCTCCATTCAACTCCTGCAAGAAAAATGCATTGTTACTAGCAGCTGAATGAATAGAGTAAGGGCCAAGCCATAAGTTATCAAATTTTCCATGCTTTCCCTTTTCTTCCCTCCTTGAGTCCCACTTTAAAACTTTGTCCCCAACTTTGAAATTGCTGGCCTTTGTTCTTCTATCAAAAAGATTTTTGATGCTATCCTGTTTCTGCAATGCTTTGTTATAAACCTCCTCTCTGGTTTGCTGAAGATGAATGGTTTGATTTATTCTTCTGATCATGTCATTATCTTCAGTTTGCAACTCTTGAATCAACTTCATTACTGGTACACCAAGGCTATTTGGAAAAATTGCATCAGTACCATACACAAGCTGAAAAGGTGACATGCCAATAGATTTCTTCAAAGTCAATATGTCAGCCCATAGTGCATGAACAAGCTTTGTATGCGAAGAATTTTTATTATCCTCCAACAGTTTCTTAATTATATTCACTAAAATTTTGTTTGAGGATTCTGTAATTCCATTACCTTGAGCATAATAGGCCGTGGAATGCCCCAATGTTATATTATATTTGTGACAAAATTCAACCATTTTCTTTGATCTAAATGTTGCTGTATTATCAGTGATGATCTTGGTAGGACAACCAAATATGGAAAGAATGTTAATCTCCTTGAATTTTATAATAACTGAATCATTGGCCTGCCTACAAGGTATGGCTTCTATCCACTTAGTGAAATAGTCTATGGTAGTGAGAATCCATCTATGCTGGGCAGAAGATGGGGGATAGATTTCTCATATGAAGTCAAGTCCCCACTGTTGAAATGGGGCTTCAACAGTGATTGGATGCAGAGGCAAGGGTAGCAGTTTTCTTTTGCCTTCAAAAAGTTGACATTTGTGACAGGCTATGATCATCTTGTGTATATCAGGAAAAAGAGTAGGCCAATAGAAGCTAGCCCTCAAAATTTTGTTGGTTGTTGTCTTCCAGTACAAATGACCTCCACACTCTCCTTCATGGAAATGGTACTTAACCTTCTCTGCATCACACTCAGGCAAACATTTAAGCAATACACCACTTGCATTTTTCCAATAGAGACATCTATCTATAATGCAATAGTTTACCGCTTTTAACTTTAGGAATCTTTCCTTTGTTTTTGTCAAACCAGGAGGTGTGTTCAAGTTAAGAAAAACATAAATAATATCAACATACCAAGGAGAATTCATAAAATGGTATTCAACAATAGGAGTTGAGAATCCTTCTAGGTCATCCAAAGCATCAATTATATTAAGATCAAGAACTTCAAAATTGGATTCAGCCATTAATCTAGCTAGACCTTGGCCTTTGATGAGTTTAGTGGGTTTTATCTCTAAATCATATTCAAGGATAACAAAAATCCACTTGCCTCTCTTACCATCTGGGTCCTGTGTTAGAATGTCTTTAACAACTGGGTTTGGGACAAAGGCAATGATGTGTGAGTGGAGGATGTACACTCTGAAGTCTTTCAAATATTTAACCAACACAAAATCTTTCTTCTCCATAATTTTATACTTCAAATGGGCATCCCTTAATGCTTTACTAAAGAATGCAATAGACTGCTCTTGTCCTTGTGGATTTTTCTGTAAAAGGACAGTAGCTATGGTATGTTCCGATGCGAATGAAAAAATATAAAAATATTTTGAAAAATCAGGACTTATAAGAACCGGTGTTTTGGTTAAAGCTTGTTTCACCAGCTCAAAGGAATTCTTTGCTTCCAAGGTCCATTTCACCCCTTGCTCCTTCTTCAACATGTTTGTGATATTCCTAAGGAGCTCAGCCAAGTTGGGGATGAACCTTCTCAAAAATTTAATCTTTCCAATGAAATATTGCAACTCCTTGATGTTCTGAGGATGAGAGATTTGCAATATGGCCTCAATCCTCTTTGGATCTATCTTAATACCCTCTTCTGAAATGATGTGCCCAAGAATTTTACCTTCTTGGAGACTGAATAGTGTCTTATTAGGGTTTAAATATATCCCAAACTTTCTGCATTTCTCGAAAACCTTTCTTAAATGTTCTAAGTGCTCTTCATCTGTTTTTGAAAACACAGTAACATCATCAAGATAGATAATGATGAAGAAGCCCAGTTCCTCCGAGAATGATATGTCCATGGCTCTTTGAAAATTTGCTCCAGCATTCATAAGACCAAAAGGAATTTTCACATACATGAAAGTGCCCCATGGTGTAGTAAAGGTTGTCTTTAATTGATCAGCAGGGTGAACTAAAATCTGATTGTACCTTGAAAAGCCATCAAGCAAAGAAATTCTCTTAGACCCTACCACCCTTTGTAAAATATTATCCATCTTGGGTAAAGGGTAGTTGTATTTTAATGAAGCTTTATTTAAGTCTCTAAAGTCTATACAAAGCCTGATCTCTCCAGTTTTCTTCCTAACTGACACCAGATTAGACACCCACTTAGAATATCTAATAGGGACAATAATACCAGCATCGTACATTTTCATGATCTCCTTCTGAACCAAAGGCAACTGAATAGGATTTATTCTGCGTATTTTCTTTTTGAATGGTTTTTGGTTTTCTTTGAGGGGAATTTTGTGTTGTATTATTTCGGTGTCATAGGATTTAAGATCTTCGTAACTCCATGCAAAAACATCAGAGAATTCTCTAAACAACTTTATCTATTTGAGTTTAATGTGAGCTGGTAAAGTCGTAGATAGTTTAATCATCATAGGTTTAAGTTCACTGCCTATATTGCACTCTTCCACTTCAGTCTCTACAGGTTCCAGTTTTGGCTTCTTGGCTACATCGTTAAAATCAAACAACTCTTCTAAAGGGGCCAGACCCTTAGGCAAACTTTCATCTTTAGAGTGCAGAGTTTCTAACTCCTTTGTTTCTAACTCTGCAGTCATTTTTGTTTTTTTTTTAATTTTGTCAGCCAGAAGATTGATATTGACAAGTTCGGGAGACGACTCTTCTTCACCAAGAAAATTTTCTTCCTTGCAGTCTGTTTCATAGTCTGAGTCCGAACTGTTTAGTTAAAATTCATTTATGATTTGCATGAAGTATTCTATTTGTTTGTCATTTTCAAACACCTGCCAATACTTTTCGTTATCAGGCATGGCTGGTCTAAATTTTATCTGAGTTGTACAGTATTTGGTTTCATATGGCGTTAAGCATGTTCTAGTTGCAAAGGCTAAATTGTGGGCCGCAATATTTATTTTTCTTGAGACAAAAATTAATTTGGACTCCTCGAAAGCTTTTAAAAGGTCCATGACATCATTTCGGTAGGCCCTAAGTCTGGGATGATTTGTGTTATACTCCCCATTGACTTGCCTAATGACTAACTCTGAATCCCTATACACATTGATTCTTCTGGATCCTAATTTTTTCAACAAAAGTAAGCCTTGGAGAAGGGATTCATATTCTGCTATGTTATTGGAACACTGAAAGCTTAATTTGTAGGAAATGCTTTCCGCGCGGTTATTTTAAGTGTTGGTAATCCAGACACCTACACCAGCATTGTTATTAGTGCATGACCCATCAAAATACATACTCCATAGAGGACTGTTTTCGGTTTCATCCTGGTTACTGTCCTCTTTAACTAATGTGCTCAAGGGTTGTTGTGGAATTTTGGCACTTAGTTGTATTTGTTTTGATTCCCCAACATTTTCGTTTATTTGAGGGTTGTTTTCTTGATTGTGAATGTTCAAAAGTAATGGAAACCTAACGTGTAGCTCAAGACCTTTGTTTAGTTTTCTATTGTCTTCAAATGCAGCAAATTGTTTTGACACTTCTGCATTGTGTTTCTCTTCCTCCCTATTGGCCATTAATTCTGTTAAAGTGACTTGTTCACTAAGTGTTTCATCATTAGAAATAATAAAAGAATCAAGGCCTATATTTACAGAATACAAAGGAGATTTTTGTGGCCGGTCTTGACTTGTAACTGCGTATTTCATATGGGACTCCCTGTAAAGTCTTCTAGTTTGATTGAAAACAGGGATAGTCGCATAGGTCATGTCCATCTGCATAGTCCCTTGTAACTTAGCCCCCCAAGATCTTGATAATAACATTCCATATTTGGGGGGAACATCAGCCACCACAATATCCATGACTAAGCATTTGGCTGGAATCTGGGCTAAGTTAACACAGAGGTCTTTGATTAATCCTAAACATTTCACTCTGGTTAAGTCAAAGGAGTAAAGATATTTGTAAGGTCTAATGATTTCTAGACCCAGGCTCTCCATTACAGCTTTTGGCATTAAATTGTGAGAAGCCCCGGAATCATTCATAGCGTTGTGCAAAATCTTGTCATGAACGTTTAAACTCACATAAAAAGGAGGAACGGTCCCTCTTGATATCTACCTTCAATATTTGGACCGAAAATAAGCTTTGGCTGGTCATCATTAATATTGACAGTTTTCTCATTCTCTTCAATGTTTAAAGCCTTTAAAATTTGGGTCCTATATACATGTTGGGCAGCTAACTCAGTCAAAGGAACATAGATTTTGATCTTTGAAATTTTCTGCTCCAGGCTGAAAGGAATTTGACTCTTTAAATCACTTGTCTCAGCCTTATTAATTGCCACTCTATCAACAATATCCACTTGTTGTTTTGCTCTATTTACACTTGAAAAAATGGTTGTAACAGGAGTACTAGCTAAAGTGTTAGTGCTGCTAATGTCTGCACTCTATTTTGTAACGTTTTGAGTGTCTTTCTCTCTATCTTTATCAGAATTTACAGCCACTGCTTTGTCCTTTTGTTTGACAACTTTAGGCTTATTTGCAGTGCTGTTTTGTGAATATTTGTCAGAGGTTTCGTTGTTGGGGGTTTGTTGACTGGTTTTGCTTCTAAGGTCATATTCTCTTTGAGGCTCTATGATGACATTTTTCATGTCTTGATAATAATTTTCATCATCATCTCTTTTGTCATCATAAGGTGTATAAAGACCTTATTTTCTGTTATAATGAATCTCAAAGTCATCATTATCTACCCCTAGCATGTTGATATCATCTTCCTCTGTTATTTCATCTATTTCATCAACCTCATTTACATAGTTTTGATGAAAGGGAGGAGTGATCTGTTGATCATCTTCCCTAGGTCTGTTTGGAGCTTGGTTCCTTCTAAAATTCTGGTTTTCGTTCTGGTTTTTATTTTGAGGAGCAGTTTGGTTTTAACTGGCTTGTGCTCTCTTAATTATGCTCATCTCTTTCATCATATCTTCCATCATTTTCTCCATTTTTGAGCTGGAAGTAGAAGGTGTGGATTCCTCTCTAAAAGACACTCTCTTTTCATTTTTCATTCTTGCTATCTTCTCCATTAAGTTGACTTCCACAGACAGAGCACCCCTTTGCATATCTTCAAGAGTTGCAAAATCTCTCTCTCTTAGCTGATAGGCCATCTCAAGGTCAAACCCTTCAGGAATTTTTTTTAAAGCTAAGCCCTGTGGAGGTTTTAGTTCTGGAGAAAGTGCATTGTACACACTGTTAAATCTAGTGCAGTAAGCTTGCACACTTTCCCCAGTGTTTCTATGGAGGTTCTTGTAATCATAAAGGACTTGGAGAGGATTCTTCTTTACTTCCCATTTGTTTATGAAAGTTTGATGGAAGGCTTGGAGATCATGGATACTATGGGGGGTTAAACCTTTGAACCATTTCCTTACTTCTCCCCCTAAGCTCTGAGCAAAAATTCTAAGTTTGACAGAATCATCATCAATTTCATATATGTCAAAGTAGTCATTCATCTTATCCATATGTTGTGATGCAGTTGTAGCATTGCTAGCATCATATAACGGAATTTTGGACTGATAGTCCTATGGAAGATTGAATAATGGTGCAGGAAGGACTAGGGGAGCATATCATGTAGCCATGGCAGGAGGTGGAGGTGGATTTACAAGAGGTGGATTAAAAAAAGGGAAAGTGGGCTGAAGTGAAGTGGTTTGGACAGTGAATGAAGGATGAAGGGATGCGGATGGAACAACAGTAGATTGTTGAGCTGATCTTGGATGAGAGACACCTAAATTGTGAAGGAAATGAAAATCAGGAGGTGTTGTTTCTCTACTACCAGGATGTTCACTTGTCTCTGGGGATGAAAGTGAAGACTCGGAGTCTATCTGAATTATATCATCAAATGACCTAGTTCTAAATGGATTTACTAAGTCAGCTTGTGATTTTCGTAGAGCTGTAATATTTTCAGGGACTAAATTAGCTCTCAAAGGTGATCTGAAAACAGTTGATAATTTAATCTTAGGAGACTTCCTAAGGATACTTTCTGGATCATCAACTATCTCAGGTGGATCAGGGTCAGGATAGGCTCTAGTATGAATCTTTCTAGGAGCCACTATGCTGTGTTTATTAGACCCACATAAACAAGAAAAGTTCAACCAGATATGACAATATTTAAGAGGTTAACTAATCTGTTTACACACATTTTAATCCTACAGTCCTCTAACTGAGTTTGAATGATATTAAAATGATGAGGGTTCTTCCCAGTGGAGTCTTAAGGTCTGTTCAGGATTTGTGGAGTCTCCAAGTGGAATTTTTTAGCTCTCTTCAGAGGTAAAAGGTCTTATGGTCCACCACCATATTTATTGAATACCAATCTGAAATATTTTTAGGTTTTTTTGAGTTATTTTTCATTTGTGTGGTTTCTAAGAATATCCTAACTCTATTTCAAAACTTAGCTACGGTTATGAGACAAAGAAAGTCTACTCTTATGGCTAAGCCAACTGATTTTTCAAGGTTTAGATAAAGAATTATGAGAATCCTAGGGTTTACCTAGTTTGTCACTGATTCAAACAAGTTTTATCATGATTACCATTCTTGGTAATTCTTGAAAAGGTTGATTTTTACTCACCAGGTTTTATGAAGTGTTTTAAGGGAACCTGAGGTGAAAATTCAACTGATTCCCCAGCGGAGTTGCTAGAAATGTTGGGAATCTGTAGTCAACAATATTGGCAAAGTCCGATCATAGAAACAACATCGTTTCAACCACTTTGGGATTCTAGGATCTAGCCCTCCTGAATCCGGAGAGGGATCTCTCCAATAAGTGCAAAGATGGATTTGTCTTTGAAATTTTGGGAAATGATATTAGGCTAGTTATGAAGGCCAAGGGTTTGTTTTGTTTTTGGATGGTTGAGCATGAATATTATTTGGGGTGGAAAGTTCTAAATGAAAAAAGTTTCAAAGGTGTGAAGTTTCAAGTGAATAGCACAGCTTTGGCTAAAAATATAGATATAATGCTGGTTTCTAGTCCATTGGGCTATGGAGTCATAATAGGGCTTTAATTGAGCAACAACATCAAGAGTGATGCAAGGGGAAATTCATCTATATCACAAGATTATTGAGATTAAAATGATGGAATGGAAACAATAAAGTGTTGGAGGGGTGGAAACTGATAATAATTTCACAAGGGATTTATAGTCAGTCCAAACAAGAAAAGCCTCTTAAGTAACTATTTAAAACCAACCAAGAACAGGGCTAACCATAGACTTCTTAGGAAATTTTGTATTAAAGAAGCTTAATTGAAAAACAATCGAGTAATCTGCATAATTACCTTTAGAAAGTATGAAAACACATAAGGGAAAACAAAGTGTAACCTAAGATCAGATAAGATACGTTTAAACCTAGTCTGCTTTCAGTCAACACCTAGGGAAATCTTCAGAATCTGCCTTTGGAGAATAGAAACTAGAAGCAGGGTGAACCATAAACTTTTCTAGTCTAACTTTAATAAGAAAATGATGAAAATAAATTTCAAGAATAATGTTTAAAGAAAACAGTAGGACGAGGGAACACCAACATTCCTAACTGCTTAAACTGTATTGAATTATTCTCAAATAAACAAATTGGAGGAAAATATTGAGATAAAGCTTATCAGTCAGAGAAGGTTACTGATATACAATAGGTCCTAACTCTATAAATGTTGTTCTTTATCAGAGAAAAGTGGACAATATGACATACATAGAAGGAAAAACAATAACAAAGAAAGGGGCACTTCACCAGTGATATAGACCAGGATCCCAAGAAACAACTTGTTATTGATGTCAAACCAGTTACAGTCTTCAAGTCCAATGTTTCAGTTCAACAATCATCTTCAATATTCAGCCTAACTAATTCTAGCACAAACAGAGCTTCAAGGGCCAGTGAATACTATTTACAATCAAAATTTTCAGCTCAAGTGTATTAAAAAGTTCTGCAACCAATAGTTTCTCATCCTCTACAGAAGTATTTATAGAAGAATGAGGAGGTGAGATATGATAAAAGATCTCTCAGGACAATTAATGCAGATTAATGACTTCTCGGCCTTTGAGGGGCTCGATGGAGAAGTTTACATGTGTGTTACTGTATTAATTGTTTTACATTTATGGATTAAGCTCGGTGGGAGCTTTTGTTGACTTTGAGGCTCTGTGTTTATGTTGGAGTAACTCTGCAGATATTTTTTTCATTAAGTTCCTTGCAGAAGTAACTCTCTGGCTGCGCTGAGGCAAATATACTATTTAAAACAATAACTTTGGACTCTGTTTGAATGGTTTGAGGCATATGTGGCTTTGGGGTAGTTGTGAGGAATCAATTCGCCTCAAATGTGGCGATGGAGGTCTTTCTGTCTGTTAAACACTTATGATTTTCTTTCAATTGTGTTTTAATTTGGGGGATTAGGCTTTTAATAATCAATCTTAGCCGTAATCCCCGCAAATCGGTCTTCACTCTTCTGTTCTGCTGTGCTCTGTCTTCAACACTGATACTCTTTAAATCATGTTTTAATAACACAGTGTCTTGTCGATGTGCAGGACCACGCTAGGCTTATATGGCATCACTGCCTAATGAAGCAATGACGACATGGAGTAGAGCCCCGTGAATGGTTATCTTTTATGAATTGAAGGCACGGGAATCGTCATTCCCGGCCTTCGGCCTTTATATAATGGAAAATCACCAATCCCTGCAAAATAAAAACAATAATTATAAAATCCTGCATTATTTGGTATACTGCTTCAGAGGATGTGGGGAGCGATCATGGCCATTGGATGGCATCATCCAACAGTAGATATTAGTCAAGAGAAGGTAAAAAGAAGAGCGGGGTAATGAATAAGACAGAATGATCTTGGACTGTCCGATCTGGACACGTGGACGGTCCAGATCTAATCAGAGGATCACAATCGGGGGCAACACTGAAAGGGTACCGATGAAAAACTCCGATGCGATTAAGCACTGACCGTTGATCTGAGGATCAGATCAACAGTGGGGAATGAATCGGCGGGTTTTGAATCGGAGGTAAGACTTGTGATCGGAGGGAATGAGGACCGTTGGATCTTCGGAAGGTGGAGGGGAGATCAACGGTGGAATAACAATCGGGGATCAGCGATTGGGGGTGGCAAATAAACGTGCCCGATGAAAAGCTGTGATGTGAGTTTTCGCGGGCCGTTGATCTAAGGATTAGATCAACGGTGGAGAATGAATTGGAGGGTTAGTTGATCGGAGGGAGAAAATCAATGCATGCGATGAAACTTTGCGATGCGATTGATCGCAGGCCGTTGGATCGGCCTTAGATCAACGGTCAACTATCATTTCAACTGTTGGGAAAAATACTGAGAGGGGGGGGTGAATCAATATTTAGAGTTGACTGAAATTTTTTTAATTTTTCTTTCTCTAAAACCCATACGCTACTTTACTAAATAGAACTCGCGTATACACGCGAATATCCTTAATAAAACTTGCGTATTACCAAAGATCTCATTATGCAGATAATTCTTTACTTAGATCATTGCGTCATTCATTCATTAGATGTTTAGTAAGCAGTAAACATGTCTAGTAAGAACAGAATAAATCATCACACATAAGCAACACACATGAACACCAGGATTTAAGGTGGAAACCCAATTCGGGAGAAAACCACCGCTTCCGTCGTCTCTGTCTTCAATATTTATTATAAAGAAAACTTCTTAAAACCATGTCTTTTTGGTGCGGACTCATGCAGAAGCACGCGAGGCACCCACCTGTGAGAAGGCTGCAGCAACTTCTCTTGTTTACCGGCCTCTCCACAAAGGGAGCTACAACCCTACTCTCGTTTACCGGCCTCTCACCGGAAGGCTCACGATCCTGGCTCTCGTTACCGGCCTCTCTGCGGAAGGGAGCTCCCCCTTTGCTCTCGTTTACTAGCCTCTCCTGGAAGGGAGCTATGACCACCTGCTCTCTTTTACCAGCTACCACTGGAAGGGAGCTACGACCCCCTGCTCTCATTTACCAGCCTCTCCTGGAAGGGAGCTACTACCCCCTGCTCTCGTTTACCAGCTACCACTGGAAGGGAGCTACAACCCCCTCACTGAAGGCTTCGACCCTTAGCACCACTGTGGACCAGATTTCATCAATTTTCATACTGGATCAAACAACTTCAACACAACCCTTCACTTAACATCAACAAACATACTTTGCCCAATACTTCAAACAAAACAGTGAGACCACTGTAACTAGAATATCAGAAATAACCCAGGCTTCAGAATAGATATGAAGATGTAAACTCAACCCTGAACATTCATTGAATCAAATACCATACGCTACTTCTCTTTACAGAAACCGTGTGTATACGCGCTTCCCTGCTTACCAACCTACGTATGCCTCTGTGCATAACATGAAATGCATACACCACTTCTCTTCACTGAAGATGCGTGTATACACGCTTCTCTTCATATCAACCTGTGTATACTTCTGAGAACACTGATTTTTAGAATGTGATCACACTCATATTGAAATCAGATTTCTGTTCAGACAATCTATCAACCATGCAGAACTGCTTAGACAGCCATTCTTCCTTCATTGAATCATCAACCAACAACTTGATCTTTAATCAACATAATTAGCAGCACAATCAACATTCAAACAACCCAGATCTGTATGAATACATCCTTGATAGATAGTAGTAAAACAGCATAACAGATCAGACATTTCATTCCACACATTTCAGCAAAACCCTAGATTCCATACACGCTTTTACTTCACTGAAACTGCGTATATACGCGCTTTCACAGAGACAAACCTGCGTATAATTCAATGCATTTTATTCTTCAGAAACCCTAACTTACATACGCACTTTTATTTAAGCGGACCCGCGTATATACGTGCTTTTACTGAGACAAACTAGCATATAGATCTATAAAAGATAAACTGTGCAGAACAGACCAGATCTAGAAACTTACCCAGATTTCTTCAATTTATTCATCAGACTTGCGCCAAGTCTTCATCATTTCTTTTCCAGATCATCCTAGAGATTCATCATACAGATATTCCTTAGAGGAATTTATTCATCAACAACCCTTGCACCTACACCCTTGCACTATGATCCTCTTCTCATTATATAGTTTTAGCCTTTATCAATACCATGAGTCAAAATCATTCAACCGCTGATGGTATTCCTGGACGGGATCAAATAGATAATCCAACGCTCAATACTACAGGCCAATACCATGGTTATGTCCCCTAGTTTTATAAATTTAGAGCGCAAATAGGCATACGCTACTTGGTACGAACTTTTCCGTGTACATACGCAACTTTTCCTTTACAAACCCGCGTATGCTTTGTGACATGCTTTATTCATCATTACTCTGGCACTTACTGGAATTCCTTTCTTCTGTTACTTCTGAGCTAATATGTAGATACATCATCCTTACATATTTAACACATAGGTTGTTTATCATAGGAAATTCATCAAGTAGGTTTCCATCAAGGACAACTTCATCAAGTCGGTTGCCATCCAAAGACAACTCATCAAGTCAGTTTCCATCAAGAACAACTTCATCAAGTAGGTTGCCATCAAGGACAGCACATTGCATCATATTGCCAACAATATCCCCCTTTGGACTTGATGGCAACCATGATGGTGTTTGATCACCACAACAGATAGATACATTGATTATAACCATTATTCAAACACCATGATACTCTCCCCCTTTGACACCAAGGGTAAAGGGCGGGTCAAAACCAAAACAAGGTTTTTCTGAAGAGCTCTGTAGATCTGATGTGTACTGGAGTTACCATGCTCCCCCTGAGTTCATGCTGAATCTTCAAACATAATATTCAATGAAGTACATGAATCTATGACATTTCCTATCACCAAGGACTCAAACTTACATCAATGATCCAACCAAGTGGATTTACATATGTGACACAAGTACCCAACCAAGTGGGTTTACACAATTTGACTCAACTACCCAACCAAGTGGGTTTACAAATTTGATCAAGTCCTTACATGACTGAATATTACAATTTTACATCATAGGTCTCAACTTGACCTTTTCATCAAAATACAAATATGACCTTTTGTAAAAATTACCAAAAATACCTCAAGAGAGAGATAATTTTTCAGAATCATCATAATGCCAACAATGCATCCTTTCCACATGACCAATGCTCCCCCTTAGCTTGTGCATTCCAGGAAAAATTGTCAGCAACCACCCATACACGGATATCTGTGAATAAACTCGCGTATATACGCGACTGTCCTTCAGGAAATATGCGTATCAAATTTAATCTTCTGATTTTAAGCAGATCTGATCTTCTGAAAGGTAGAGACAACTCCCAGCTTCTGTCTGAGATATTCGAATGCTTCCCTGGAATATATGAGAGAAGAAATATAGGATAATGTAACTATGTTTTCAAGTGTCATCCAAGAGTTGTAGCATAAGAACATCAGTAACCAAGCCTTCAGACTCTTTGTAGCATCAACAAATTCTTCCCAATAGGAATTATCATACCAGAACAACTTCTTCAAAAGACACTATGTGTCAAGCAATCATCCATGTGATCTGTTATCACCAAGATCTTCATGATTTATCTTTATTTCATAATCATGATGTAATATGTGTAGGAATTATGTATATACGATCTCAACCGTGTCAAAAGTTATTAGCAACAAAATCTGCATGATCTATCCTTATCTCTGAATCACAAGACTTCCATCTCATCCATTTGTGAAAACAAAAGATACTCTTCAGCAAAAAGAAATTAGGGATCATCCATAATCTCATCATTAGAAACCATGTATCATGTCATCATCATTTTAGCATGAGTATCACGAGAACTAAGGAATAAGAAGATACAATTCCATCAATGCAATCATTAGTAGTTAGATTGATGCTCCCCCTGAACCTGTGTTCCTAATATTTAGCTGCCTTACTGTTTTCCTTAACAGAAAAACATACGCTTCTGTCTCCAGCGGAACTCGCGTGTATACGCGGCTTTAGTTCATGAAACCCGCGTATAGGAAGTGAAGTACAGAAAAATTTCACTCCATCATCTCCCCCTAAACTTATGCCACCTGTACCTATATTCTTCACATCAGATGCACTATTATAAATAAACATAACCAGAATTACCAAACCAACCATGGGAATCACCATACATTGCTCCCCCTGTGATGATACATTACTGATTCCTATAATGTATCTCAGATCACTCCTGCAGTCATTATGAGAAGTAAGCTTTAGAAGCGGAAGACTGTAGTAGGATTATTATCCCCTACGTTTTTTATTGGTCCTCCTTCTTTTTCCACCTTTGCTTGAAATTTCTTATTGTGTGTTGGAAATTATCCAATTTCTCAGATTTATTCATCATGCATTCTTTTTCTACTTTTCCATACTTGTTACAAGCATAACATATTGCATGACCAGAAAAGTAAGCATAGGGATCTGTTGAAGCCTAGAAAATCTCTGCTTCAAACATTGGGGAAAACCACCCGGTCGGGACCTTAGGACAACTCCTTTTCCGTTTGGTATGGTAGCTCCGACTGGATTTAAAGGACCAATTTCCTTATAACTAATGGGTTGGTGATGGGTTGATTTGGATGAGTGAAAATGGGACTAAATTGACTGAAATAAAACTATCTGATTTAAACTAAATACTGGTAAGGAAATTCTAACACTAACCCGGGCAAGCATATGTGAATACAACTTAAGATTATTCCAATTTAACAATAACCATAAAAATGTATTATTATTTAAATTGAAATGTGCAGAAACAAATAAAGATAACTCTGTTTAAGAAATTAAACAGAGTTATATTAGCATATTGTATTCATCATAGTATACCATCTATATATGCTTATGAAAGATAACATTTCAATTATACTCAGAAATGATACATAGAAAGAAACTTTATGAAAACCAAATATATATAAATGATAGATGTAGTGACTTTACCGGCAGATGTTTCTCCTGGTGTTTTGCCAGATGTACCCTCTGTTTCTGACCCTTGTATAGGAATTCTCAGTTGGTCTAGAGGAACTTTCAACAATCTTTGACTTCTAAATAACAAATTTTTTTTCATTTCTTCCTTCTGGAATTTAGACTTGGCCAAATCATAAACTTGAGGAAAATCATTCAACGAAACAAACAAATCATCAAACTCATTTGGTTCATGCTCAAATCGAGCAATCGAAACTGAAGCAGTAACATTAAAAGATATCTGTCGTGGATCATACTGTCTCCCCGGACTGGTCGCAAATTTAAAACCCTTTATTTTGGCGACTTCCTTTTCTGCATGTTTGAAGTCATTCCAAGTAAAATGACCACAATTGACTTTTCTCCAATGAGCACAGTATCAGTAGAATCTAGCTTATCTGGTGGCTTACCAACTCCCCTAGCTTCTTTTGCAACTACACCACTTGGTAAAGGAGCAATTGGTGTAACGTTTAATTCTTTCAATAGAAACTTCTGCTGGTGTTTTAGTTTGCTGAGTTCGTGTAAGGAAATATTGGATTTGATCTTTTTCATGTCTTCAACAATGTTATACTCCATAGGATCTGACACCACTAAAGTCTTTGTTGTTGATGAAGGAGGATTAGAAGATGATGGCTGATTTTGGGTAGGTAATGGAGAAACTTTCTTTGCAGGGGATTTGTCTTTGGTACTTGGAGTTGTGATTTTCTTTTTAGGAGCTGTTTGTATAGGCTCTGCTGTATATTTACTCCTAGTACTTACAGGCATAGCTTCTTGTTTTACCTCACTATCAGAATTAAGGAGAATAAAATCCCACATTCCATGTAATTCAACTATTTATTCATTCTCATCTTCCTCATCTGATAGTAAAGATGTATCTTCTTCTTCTTCTTCTTCTTCCTCTGATTCTGCATTAGAGATTGCATTAGGAGGTTTAGATTCAACTTGATTTCTTCTGAAATTTCGGAATGGTTTTTTAGTAGAAGTTTCAGCTACTTGTTTTTTTATTTCAACCATTTCATTTGACATGGTTTTAAGAACTTTCTGTAAACCTTCCATGTCATATGGATCTTTGGCATTTTTCTTTGAATCATCTTTGAAGCTGACTTTCTTTGATTTTTTTTCCTCAATAGCATTTTTCTTTTCTAGAGAAATAATTCGTTTTTTTACTGCAATAGCCTCTTTCATATTCTCGGCTAATGTAGGTTTTGCAGCTCTATCTATAAAAATTTCTATGTTTGAGGGTAAGGCAGTTATATACCATTCACTTCTGACTTGTTCACTAGGCCTTGAATATGTGTGAATTTTGTTCAAGAGTTTGTTGAATCTAGCGTTGAATTCTTTAATGGGTTCCTTGGGTTCTGATTTCAAATTTGAGAGATCGTTGATTAAAGTAGCTATTGATCTGTCATCTCCAAATTTGGTTAAAAAATGATCTGCAAAAATGGCCCAACTTGTTATGGATCCCGAAGGTAATGAAAAGTACCATGATCCTGCTGCTCCTTGAAGAGTATACGGGAATAATCTGACTACAACATCTTCATGTGTGACTCCATTCAAATTTACAGCCAGCATAAAGTTATTGATATGTTCTTCAGCTTGAATGTTAAGATCTGGACTGAAATTTGGAAGCCATTTTCCAGGATTGTCTGGTAAATCATGTAAAGGTGCAGCCATGTTGACTACCCCTGGAGTAGCCCATGGTCTAGCCATTATTGGAACAACTATTGGAGGAGTAGTAGAGACAACTGTTGAAGGGGTAATAGAGAGTGTTGGTGTTGGAACAGAAATTGTTGGAATGTGTGATGTTGAAATTAATGATGATTGATGGGAAGATGATTGAGCAGATGATGTGAAAACAACTGCACTTTGTTGAGTTGTGGTTTCGGAAACAGGTGATTGAATATGAGATGATGAACTTGTATCACTTTCTGATTCCGATTGAATTATTTTTGTCTTGTCCTTACTAGGTAAAGGAAATTCTTTCGGAGGAATACCAAGTTTTTCACTTTGCAGCCTAGTAAGAGGTTTTGAAGGAACAAATTTTGATCTTACACTACCTTCAGATATTTCAGACTCTTCAAGAGATAATGAGAATCCTTTCAATTTATGGATTAAATCTTGTACTTCAGGAGACTCAGGAGATTTCTTGTCTGAATGTTTTGAGATTTTGGTAGTGGGTGTCTGAATATTTTTCTCAATTTCTTCTCTAGGATTTTGAATTTCAGAAGAAATTGAAGAAGTTGATGAGGGTGTTTTTCTCTCAGAATGGCCTGTGGATAAATATTTACTTGTCATTCATAGCTCATGCCCTCCTTCTAGCACCAAAAATGTTGAAGGCCAGAAAATCTCTGCTTCAAACATTGGGGAAAACCACCCGGTCGGGACCTTAGGACAGCTCCTTTTCTGTTTGGTATGGTGGCTCCGACTGGATTTAAAGGACCAATTTCCTTATAACTAAATGGGTTGGTGATGGGTTGATTTGGATGAGTGGAAGTGGGACTAAATTGACTGAAATAAAACTATTTAATTTAAACTAAATACTGATAAAGAAATTCTAACACTAACCCAAGTAATTATATGTGAATACAACTTAAGATTGTTCCAATTAAACAATAATCATGAAAATGTATTATTATTTAAATTGAAATGTGCAGAAACAAATAAAGATAACTCTGTTTAAGAAATTAAATAGAGTTATATTAGCATATTGTATTCATCATAGTATACCATCTATATATGCTTATGAAAGATAACATTTCAATTATACTCAGAAATGATACATAGAAAGAAACGTTATGAAAACCAAATATATATAAATGATAGCAAATTTTAAAGTGAATATCATATGACAAAGGAAATCAACAGTGAACAAATGGAAATACCTCATTCATCTTGAAGACTTTCAAATGAAATCTGATACTCTAATTCAATAACTCTGATGCAAAATCAAATCCAAAGGTACAGAAATGCAACACTTCAAAGATAATTTCAGCACAAAATCACCAGATGTGATCCTTTTTAAAATATAAGAGGAAATGGAGTACAGAAATGTAATCTCCAAGTCAAAAATATTACAACTCCGGATCACATCTCTAAATGCATGAGAGGGATTTAAATAAGAAATTACATAAAAATAGAATCCTACTACTACTGCTACAATCTATCAAATTAAAAACAGAAATACTATCTTAAAATGAAAATGATTCATTGCTTTTCTTTCTCGCTTTATGTAGCCAAGTTGCAAATTTTCAGCATATCTTGGAGCCTTGGTGGATGACTCATCTCGGAATGTAACTATCCAGCATATGTGGCATCGGAAAATTATGGAATTAAACAATCAACAGCATTTGAAAGGAATTTAATAGCCATTTGTTGATTGTTTGGCTTAATTAAATAAGTCCACATATTGTCCCAAGATATTGCTTGAAGTTTGTTGATCTGTTGACTTTTATTCATCATTTCTTCTTTCCATCTGCAATCGGTTTCTTTGACCTTAGGCAAACTGCCTGGAACACAATCTGACATGAGGTTAATTGAATACAAGCTGTCATTGATAAATTGCGTTATATTACTCATCATGCTTCTAGCTCTTGATATTGCTCTCTCAGCTTTCATTAACTGATGTTCCCATTCTGTAAACAAGATTTCTTTATGTCTTTCTTCTATCCTAGGAAGATTAGCTTCTCTTCATTTTTCTGTATCTTGCCAAGTAAGAAATTCAGAAATATTTTCATCAACATCATCAATTTCTTGCCTGAGAGTAATAATGTTCTGGATCAAGGATGATGTGATATCACAAAATGGTTCTGCTTGTGATAATTTTGCACAAAATTCATTTAATTTCTGAGACAACAGTTTATTAATTTCAAGAGCTTCCGATTTGAATTCACTTAATTTAGGGAAATCTTTGAACCTATCTAAAGCTGCTTGAAATTCTTTTTCTTGTACGATCTTCGCATTCTTCTCATTTTGCAACAAATCTTGTAACTTGGAAATTTCTTGATTCAATTGTTGTTGTTTGCCTAAAACTTGCTCATCAACTTTCTTCTTTTCTATGGCAAGCTGTTCTTCTAACTCTTTAGATCTGAGTTCTTGATCCTGTAATCGTTGTTCCAATTGAGCAATCTTTTGCTGACTTTCATTAGCTTGTTCTTCAAGTAAAGCTATATGGAGATCTTTTTGTGTCATCAACTGAGAGACTTCTGCAGCTTTATCTATTGTTGCAGCACTATATGCTCCTGCATATTGAGACAACTTAGTGAGATCCTCAGATGGATTCACTTCAGTATTCTTGTAGACAATATTCATGAACTCCTCTTGTGGAGTGGAAAACATGTCCTGATCCATCTTCCTTCTTTTTCTCTGTTTTCTAACAATAGCCTTATGTTTAGGGCTATAAAATACATCCAAAGGAGGGATCTCCTCAATCTTCAATACAATCTGCCCTGTAGGATGTTCAGGAATGATTTCGACATCCTGATCTTCTTGTTCTTTATCTTTATCCTGCAGTCCTAATTGCTGAGCGAATTGATCATATTGTTTCAACAATTGAGAGGAAACATTAAGATCAGCAAAGTCTATAATTTTCTCAGTATTTTCTTTTCCTTCCAATTGTGTATCTGTTTTCTCTGTATTTTTTCCCTGCTCAATGGTTTTTCTATCTGATTCTCCTTTTTTATTATGCACATTAGTATCAGTACTTGTGCATTTTTCGTTTGTTTGAGCTGTGGACTGCTGATCAGTATTTACATCGGATTTTCCATCAGTATTTCTTTTCTGAACATCAGGTTTGCCATCAGTGCTCACCTTTTCAGTATGTACAGTGGGCTGGTTAATAGCCGATTGTGTAATGACTTTACCAGCAGATGTTTCTCCTGGTGTTTTTCTAGATGTACCCTCTGTTTCTGACCCTTGTATAGGAATTCTTAGTTGGTCTAGAGGAACTTTCAACAATCTTTGACTTCTGAATAACATAAATTTATTCATTTCTTCCTTCTGGAATTTGGACTTGGCCAAATCATAAACTTGAGGAAAGTCATTCAATGAAACAAACAAATCATCAAACTCATCTGGTTCATGCTCAAATCAAGCAATTGAAACTGATGCAGTAACATTAAAAGCTATCTGTCGTGGATCATACTGTCTCCCCGGAATGGTCGCAAATTTAAAACCCTTTATTTTGGCGACTTCCTTTTCTGCATGTTTGAAGTCGTTCAAAGTAAAATGACCACAATTGAATGGGAATGGAGGCCACATTCTTTTCTTACTATTGTTTAGAGCTCTGGATATTCCTTCAACTGTTAATTGATAGGAGATTTCCTGGGCGAGAAGTTTGTCTGGAACAAAAAGAGGGAGAACATGGGGTTCCACAATACTCCCAAAAATCCTGATGTATGTGAAATTTTCTTCTCCAAACCAATCTCCTATTGAGGATAAGTCAGCTTTAGCTTTGTCGGAGAATCTAGGAGGGAAGCGATTGAAAATGGTTTGAAAGACAGGGATAAGGAAACCATGGCATATTCTATACACATTATCTTGGAAATGAACTTTCCAAAGAAGTTTATGATATATATGAATCGGGGTAGGATCTTTGGGAGTCCATTTCCATCCTAACAAGGGAAACTCGGAATTAAAACAAAGAGTGTCTAGAATATAAGCACAAAAGAAAAAAGGAGTGGAATTTCCAGCAGTTTTATCTTGTCTGTACTCGAGTATTCTATTAGCCATTCTATCAGAGAGAATAACAGCCCAGTCCATAATGTCGGAATTGACAACAACTAAGATTAATGGGACCATTTGTATAGAAAACCTAGCAGAATTGTCATTACCAAATAATCTACACATCATGGCAGCGGCATAACAATACGGGGGTAAGAGGGAATCTACTGAATACATACCGGATGATTCATTTCTGTGCTTCTCAGGATTTTTCCTCCAATCTTTGATAGGATCAGATTGAACCTTATTATTATCAGCAAACTCTTTGATAAATTATTTGTTATAAACCTTCTGCGGATCAGGAAGATGATACATTGCCTTAATGTCTTCTGCTTTAAACGACCCAAAAGACACTCCAGAAGCTGAAACAAACATTCTGTCCTTTATTTTCACACTATCGATGACCCATCGAATCACATCATAATAAGGCATGATGCTTTCTCTGGCTGCAATTCGATGTAGAAATGAATTTGCAAGTGATTTTTCAGTAATCTCAGAGTCGGAATCTGAGCTATCTTCATCTGGAACTGATGCCTTTTCCACTGTGACTTTGGGGTTTTCTTTCTCCAATAGATTGTAAACTCCTTCCCACGTCATTCTTCCGAGCCCTTGGCATGATGTATCTATAACTAATCTCAGTTTTGTTGGCTTTTCTTTTGAGACTGTAGGAGTCTCAACAAACTTAACGGGAACAACAGTCTTGGTTCTCCTCGCTCTCTTCGACATTTCTGTGTTTGATACTATTTCCCTTTGTCTGTGAACGAAAGGGTTCAGTGTTCCTTGATTCTGCAAGACAATAAACTTTCAGTCATGACAAACAAGCAACTTGAAAGGAACGATTATGAACTCATGATTCATTATTTATTGGTCTCGTATAACACGTAAATGTTCTTTTTGGGTCACACTCATGTATTTAAAACCGAATCATCAACCAATATTCATTTGATTTGCTATTGAATACCAACGTACAATTGGAGATTTGACGCTTGTGAAATATTATAATATTTACCTATCTTGAATTCTTCGAATGTAATAAATGTCATGTATCAATCGCATCGAAAGTTTTCAAATGGTACATAAATATCATAATACAGATTTCTCGATTTGCCGATTGCGATTGCAAACTTTTCCGATTTTCGATTAGATGGTTTTAGATCGCAATCGGGGAGTTTCAATCGAAAAGAATTGTTAATGGCTTTCTCCGATTTCCGATGGTGGGGTCTACCATATAAAAAAATTTCTCATTTAAACGAACAAATGTTTGTTTTCCTTTTGAAAAGTGTTTTTTATAATAACGCGCGTCGCATCGGAGAATTTGAAATTGACCGCAAAGAACTTATTAAAAAGTGTTCCGATCATGCGATTGCGATTGGTCGCATCGCATCGGAGGTATGTAAATAGATAACTAAAACCCTTTGCGATTGAAGTTTTGCGATCGAATTAATCGCATCGGAGGATTTGGGTTTCTATGTTAGATTTTCCTCTAAGGGTTTTCTCCGATCTCCGATTGCGATTATTATTCATTGGACTTTTACACTTGACTTGTTTTTTATGATAAGGTCTTTTATATTTGATCGGGTCAGAAGTTTTGAATGTTGTATTTGGTTTGTATACAAACAAAGATGAGCTTTTTCAAAACAATGAATCTTTATTTCTAATTCTTTTATTTCTATAAAAAGAAAAAAGGGACCCTATTTCTAAATGAATTTTATTCTAAAATTAAGAAAAAGGGAGGGTTGTTGTATAGTACAACAATTGGCGATTCACTGAAAGAACCAGTTATCTATGAAAAAATAAAATGAATACTATATTTTTAGTAAGTAAAGATTTTTAAAGATAATGAAAACTATCCTAGGATAATCAAAAATAAAATCTAACTTATGAAAAAGAATAAAAATTATTTACAATTTCTTTCTAATTTCTTGAGAATAAAAATATTTTTGGGTTATCTCAAGCTTTGATTGGTATTAATAATGAAGTAAGTGAATTTCTCCAAGTTTGGTTTTATAATATACTCTATTGTCATAGGTATTGCCTCTGTTTCCCACAAACATTCATAGTTTCGACAGGGTTACCTTTTAACCATTAACTATTCATTGTCCCATTCAACTAAGATTATGACTTTTTAAAAGATAAATTCATAAGACATATTATCTCATGTTTTTTGTCTTTTATTTATTTTTTATTTTTAAGAGCCATTGTTCTGGTTTGGTAGCCAATTAATAACAATGCCATTCAATAGTTGTAATTAAACTGAACAAGCTGGCTCGTGATGAGACCCCTTGTCTTATATTTATAAGCCATTACCCTGTTTTGATGTGCAGTATTGGTAATGTCAGTTTCATTACTTCTTATGAATATGGTAAGTCGACTCATGATGAGACCTCTTATCTCTTAAAAATTTTACATAATTTCTTAGAATTACATTCTAAAAAATCACAACCTAAATGGATGGGGTGAAATAGTTTTATCCTTAAGAATCAATGGATGACAATTTTCAGAGTTTTTTGAGTACCAAGACTTGAATAATCTTTACTTTTATAGATAACATTTCTCTGCTTAATAAACTTATAATGATTTACATTTCCCTCAAGTTTTCAAAAGATCATGCAAATAATTGGAATAATCTTTCAAAGTTTAACATCTTATTTAAAACTATCAAAAGACTATGATCATTTCTTTAAAAATTCTTATTTACATAAAATAAATATTTATAATATTCTTCCTAAGAATTTTTCTAACAAGTAAACAGTCAATTAGAGACTCATTAACAACCTTTATTTGTAAAAACAATTAAAAACTTTGCAGAAAGGAATATGTACAGTTTAAGAAGGGGTTACCTCCTTATGAAAAGAATTTCTTCAAGATAAGCCCATTTATAGGAAGAGATTCTCTCTTACCTGTTAGATCTTGGAGTATGAATGTATTTGAGCCTATCTTTTCAACGATTTGAAATGGTCCAAGCCACATTTTCTGAAACTTGGTATGCTTACCTTTTTCTTCATGTGCTTTATCCCATTTCAGAACAAGATCACCAATTGACAAAATTTTTGAGCCGGTAGAACTTGCATCAAAAGAAGATTTTACAAGATGTTGATGTTTTTCATGAATAATTTTAGCTTTATCTCTATCTTCTTCTAGTTTAAGGATTTGATCATATCTCAATTGAATGGATGAAGAAGGATTTTATTCAATAAATTGCACTAGGGCTAATGATGGAAGAGCTAAATTTGATGGTATCACAACTTCTTTTCCATAAACTAAATTGAAATGTGAAGTTCCTATTGAAGCTTTTTCAGTGATACGATCAGCCCATAATGCAAAGATTAAAGACTTGTGCCAATTCTTTTGATTTTGATCAATGGTCATTTTAATGATTTTGATAAGATTTTTGTTAGTGGATTCAGCCAAACCATTACCTTGTGGATAATAATTTGCTGAATATTTTAATTTAAAACCTCTTTTGACTGCAAATTCAATTAAACTATTACCAGAAAAGTAAGATGCATTATCAAAAACAAGAGCTTGAGGTACACCAAACCTGGTTATGATGAATTGATCTATGAAATCAATAATTGCATCGGAATTGGCTACCTTCAATGGGATTGCCTCTACCCATTTTGTAAAGTAATCAGTTGCAGTAAGGATGTACTTGTGCTGTTTGGAAGAATGAGGTACTATCTCACCAATAATGTCAAGCCCCCATTGTTCAAATGGTTGCTCAATACTCACTGGTTGCAAAGGAAAAGTTGGTTTCCTTTGTCTTCCACTTGCAGTTTGGCAAATTCTGCATTTCCTTACATAGTCATGTGTATCTTTAAAAAGGGTAGGCCAGTAATAACCAGCACGAATTATTTTGTGAGCTGTGGTATCACCTCCAAAATGACCTCCTACTGGTCCATCATGCAATTCCTGCAAAACCTTTTCAACTTCAGTCTTTTCAAGACATCTTAATAAGATTGAATCATAATTTTTTCTGAATAACACATTATCAATGATCTCATATTTAATAGCCTTTAACCTTAAAGCATGTTTTCTCTTATAGCTGAGATTAGAAGGAGCATACCCATTTTTCAAGTAATAGATGAGATCAGCATACTGAGATTCAGAATCTGTAACACTTATCTGACTTACTTGAATATCTTGATTTGAATCTTGATTTTCTGGTATGTTATGAGCTCCTGCTAACAATCTGCAAAAACCTTGTCCTCTAACAATCTTAGCTGGTTTAATATCAACATCATATTCTTGCAAAGCTGTTACCCAATTAGCTCGTTTTTCTCCTACTTCTCTCTGAATTAATAATTGCCTCACTGCAGAGAATGGGACAATGATTTTTGTATGAGTTTTCAAGAGAAAAGGTCTGAAATGCTTGATTGATTTAAACACGACAAAGGCTTGTTTTTCAACATCGGAATAATTCAGCTCAGCTCCTTGCAGATTTGAGCTAAAGAAAGAAATTGGTGCTTCAATTTTCTGATCATTGAGCTGTGTTAGAACAGCTGCATAGGATGTCTCGGTGGCCAACGTATACAAAATAAATTTTTTAGAAAAATCCGGGGTACTCAATGCTGGTGCATTAATGATCGCTTGTTTGATCGCCTTAAAGGCTTCTTTCTCTTTATGCCCCCATTTGAATACTGAATTCTTCTTGATCATATTTTGCATAGGTAAAACAATTAAAGAAAAATCAAGAATGAATCTTTTTACAAAATTGATCTGTCCAAGAAATGATTGCATGGATTTTTTGTTATGAGGTAAAGAAATATCAGAAATTTCTTTTACTCTATCTGGATCAATGTATATACCATCTTTTGACACAAAAAATCCTAAGAGTTTTCCTTCATCCAAAGCAAAGAAATATTTCTTTAGATTTAAGGAAATACCAAACCTTCTACATCTTTCAAATATTTTCTTTAGATCATGTAGATGATTGGTTCTCTTTTTTGAAAATACTGTTATGTCATCAAGATAAACAACAACTGACTTATTGATCAGACCTTTAAACGCTATGTCCATGGCTCTTTGGAAAGTTGCTCCTGCATTTATTAGACCAAAAGACATTTTTTGATAAGCATAAGTTCCCCATTTTGTTCTAAAAGTTGTTTTCAATTTGTCATTTGGATGAACTAAGACTTGATTATAGCCTGAAAATCCATCAAGAAAGGACATAAGTTCAGAACCAGCTACCTTTTGAAGTATCTGTTCCATGGTTGGCAATGGGAAATTGTCTTTTAAACATGCCTTGTTTAAATTTCTAAAATCAATACAGATTCTTATATCACCATTCTTCTTCTTTACAGGTACCATATTGGAAACCCAATTGGAGTGCCTGACAGGAAAAATGATTTTGGCTTTTAAAAATTTATTAAGTTCTGATTTGATTTGTCCTTCGAGATTTGGATGAACCTTCCTTAGCTTTTGTTGAACAAGTTTAATATCAGGAAGCATTGGAATTGTGTGTTGAATAACCGAAGTATCATACGTTTTTAAATCATCATAATTCCAAGCAAAAACGTTTTTATATTTGTTCAAGAGTTTAATGAAAGCATTCCTTTCCTCTGGTGTTAAATTGAGTCCTAAATTAACGTTTTGAGGTTTGGAATCAAAACCAAGATTTACTAATTCAAACTTCAAAGTGGAACTTTGAAGTTTGGCATTAGTGACTTTCTTGAATCTGTCTTTAATATCATATAAGTCCTCCAATTTAACAACAGATTTCGGAATGGGATTTTCATTACCTTTTGAAGCAATTTGTAAATCATGATCATTTTCATCAATAATTTGCTCATCATATGATTTCTCTGAAGTCATGAAATTTAAAATATCTTGATCATGATAGAAAACTCTCCAATCTGTGACATTATCGGAGACAGATGGGCGAAAAATCAATTCTACGGAAAACCTATCAGGACTACAATCTTCAACAGGAAGGAGTTTAGATGCAACATTAGCTAACAAGTCAGCTGATGTATTTTGATTCCTAGGAATGGGAGAAATATTGAATGCTAAAAAATGAGTGGTAAGATCTTGTACTAGGTTTTGATAGTGTTTAAGATGTCCTGAAAGGCAATGAATAGTATTCCTAACTTGTTTTATGACAATTTCGAAATCACCAAAGACTTTCAAGTATTTAACATCTAACCCTATAGCTTTATAAAGTCCTTGAATCAAGGCTTCATATTCTGCAGTATTGTTAGTACACTCAAATTCTAACCTACATGATAGCATGGTTTTCTCTCCATCTGGATCAATTAAGATGCATCCTGCTCCAGCTCCATCACTAGACTTTGATCCATCAAAATATAACGACCAAAATAAATATTTATCTATTGACTTATCTACAATTACATCAGAAATATTTACAATTCTGGAAGAATCAGATTGTGAAAATTTTTCTATTTGAGAAACAAAAGTATTTACAGAAAAAGGTGATTGAGGTGCTTTGAAGTTTCCAAGAAATGATTCAGCAGAATAACCTCCAAGAATATTGTTGTTGAATGCCACAGGCTCATTAGGTTGTTCAAATTCAGTGACAGTGTGGGTCATATGTTTTTCTCGTTCAATTTTGATTTGATTTGGTTTCCCTTTGTAGGGAAGCCACATATGTGAATAATCAGTCAAGATATAACCATTAAGTTTCGCAGACCAGTCCCTGCTTAAAATTAATCCATAGAATTCAGGAATATCAGCAATCAAAATATCAATTCTTTGGACAATTCTAGGATCGGAAGCTAATCTGATAGTAATTGAATTGATTTCTCCTACAACTTGAACTTTAGAGCGATCTAATTGAACAATATGAACTGCCGATTTCTGTGGTTCGATATTCAATTTGGCACAAACAGAAGTAGGCATTATATTAGAGGAAGCTCCAGAATCAATCAAACAATTATGCAGATTCTTATTGTACATTTCATAAGTCAGAAGAAAAGGAGGAGTTTGAGAATTTGAATTTTCTCCAATGAGCACGGTATCAGTAGCATCTACCTTATCTGGTGGCTTACCAGCTCCCCTAGCTGCTTTTGCAACTACACCACTTGGTAAAGGAGCAATTGGTGTAGCGTTTAATTCTTTCAATAACAACTTCTGCTGGTGTTTTAGTTTGCTGAGTTCATGTAAGGAAATGTTGGCTTTAATCTTTTTCATGTCTTCAACAATGTTATACTCCATAGGATCTGACACCACTAAAGTCTTTGTTGTTGATGAAGGAGGATTAGAAGATGATGGCTGATTTTGGGTAGGTAATGGAGAAGCTTTCTTTGCAGGGGATTTGTCTTTGGTACTTGGAGTTGTGATTTTCTTTTTAGGAGCTGTTTGTATAGGCTCTGCTGTAGATTTACTCCTAGTACTTACAGGCATAGCTTCTTGTTCTACCTCACTATCAGAATTAGGGAGAATAAAATCCCACATTCCATGCAATTCAGCTATTTCTTCATTCTCATCTTCCTCATCTGATACTAAAGATGTATCTTCTTCTTCTTCCTCTTCTTTTGATTCTACATTAGAGATTGCATTAGGAGGTTTAGATTCAACTTGGTTTCTTCTGAAATTTCGGAATGGTTTTTTGGTAGAAGTTTCAGCTACTTGTTTTTTTATTTCAACCATTTCATTTGAAATGGTTTTAAGGACTTTCTGTAAACCTTCCATGTCGTATGGGTCTTTGGCCTTTTTCTTTGAATCATCTTTGAAGCTCACTTTCTTTGATTTCCTTTCTTCAATACAATTTTTCTTTTCTAGAGAAATAATTCATTTTTCTACTGCAATAGCCTCTTTCATATTCTCGGCTAATGTAGGTTTTGCAGCTCTATCTACAAAAATTGCTATGTTTGAGGGTAAGGCAGTTATGTACCATTCACTTCTGACTTGTTCACTAGGCCTTGAATCTGTGTGAATTTTGTTCAAAAGTTTGTTGAATCTAGCGTTGAATTATTTAATGGGTTCCTTGGGTTCTGCTTTCAAATTTGAGAGATCGTTGATTAAAGTAGCTATTGATCTGTCATCTCCAAATTTGGTTAAAAAATGATCTGCAAAAATGGCCCAACTTGTTATGGATCCCGAAGGTAATGAAAAGTACCATGATCCTGTTGCTCCTTGAAGAGTATAAGGGAATAGTCTAACTACAACATCTTCATGTGTGACTCCATTCAAATTAATAGCCAGCATAAAGTTATTGATATGTTCTTCAGCTTGAATGTTAAGATCTGGGCTAAACTTTGGAAGCCATTTTCTAGGATTGTCTGGTAAATCATGTAAAGGTGCAGCCATGTTGACTGCTCCTGGAGTAGACCATGGTCTCTGTGCCATTGTTGGAACAACTATTGGAGGAGTAGTAGAGACAACTGTTGAAGGGGTAATAGAAACTATTGGTGTTGGAACAGAAATTGTTGGAATGTGTGATGTTGAGATTAATGATGATTGAGGGGAAGATGATTGAGCAGATGATGATTGAGGAGATGATGTGGAAACAACTGCACTTTTTTGAGTTTTGGTTTCGGAAACAGGTGATTGAATATGAGATGATGAACTTGTATCACTTTTTGATTCCGATTGAATTCTTTTTGTCTTTCCCTTACTAGGTAAAAGAAATTATTTCGGAGGAATACCAAGTTTTTCACTTTGCAACCTAGTAAGAGGTTTTGAAGGAACAAATTTTGAGCTTACACTACCTTCAGATATTTCAGACTCTTCAAGAGATAATGAGAATCCTTTCAATTTATGGATTAAATCTTGTACTTCAGGAGACTCAGGAGATTGCTTGTCTGAATGTTTTTAGATTTTGGTAGTGGGTGTCTGAATATTTTTCTCAATTTCTTCTCTAGGATTTTGAATTTCAGAAGAAATTGAAGAAGTTGATGAGGGTGTTTTGCTCTCAGAATAGCTTGTGGATAAAGATTTACTTGCCATTCATAGCTCATGCCCTCCTTCTAGCGCCAAAAGTGTTGAAGCCTAGAAAATCTCTGCTTCAAACATTGGGGAAAACCACCTAGTCGGGACCTTAGGACATCTCCTTTTCCGTTTGGTATGGTGGCTCCGACTGGATTTAAAGGACAAGTTTCCTTATAAATAAATGGGTTGGTGATGGGTTGATTTGGATGAGTGGAAGTGGGACTAAATTGACTGAAATAAAACTATTTAATTTAAACTAAATACTGATAAAGAAATTCTAACACTAACCCGGGTAATTATATGTGAATACAACTTAAGATTGTTCCAATTTAACAATAACCATGAAAATGTATTATTATTTAAATTGAAATGTGCGGAAACAAATAAAGATAACTCTGTTTAAGAAATTAAACAGAGTTGTATTAGCATATTGCATTCATCATTGTATACCATCTATATATACTTAACGAAAGATAACGTTTCAATTATACTCAGAAATGATATATAAAAAGAAACGTTGTGAAAATCAAATATATATAAATGATAGAAAATTTTAAAGCGAATATCATAAAACAAAAGAAATCAACAGTGAACAAATAGAAATACCTCATTCATCTTGGAGACTTTCAAATGAAATCTGATACTCTAATCCAGTAACTCTGATGCAAAATCAAATCCAAAGGTACAGAAATGCAACACTTCAAAGATAATTTCAGCACAAAATCACCAGATGTGATCCTTTATAAAATATAAGAGGCAATGGAGTATAGAAATGTAATCTCCAAGTCAAAAATATTACAACTCCGGATCCCTTCTCTAAATGCATGAGAGGGATTTAAATAAGAAATTACATAAAAACAGAATCCTACTACTACTGCTACAATCTATCAAATTAAAAACAGAAATACTATCTTTAAAATGAAACTGATTCATTGCTTTTCTTTCTCGCTTGATGTAGCCAAGTTGCAAATTTTCAGCATATCTTGGAGCCTTGGTGGATGACTCATCTCGGAATGTAACTGTCCAGCATATGTGGCATCGGAAAATTCTGGAATTAAACAATCAACAACATTTGAAAGGAATTTAATAGCCATTTGTTGATTGTTTGGCTTAATTAAATAAGTCCACATATTGTCCCAAGATATTGCTTGAAGTTTGTTGATCTGTTGACTTTTATTCATCATTTCTTCTTTCCATCTACAATTGGTTTCTATGACCTTAGGAAAACTGCCTGGAACACAATCTGAAATAAGATTAATTGAATACAATCTGTCATTGATCAATTGCGTTATATTACTCATCATGCTTCTAGCTTTTGATATTGCTCTCTCTGATTTCATTAACTGATGTTCCCATTCTGTAAACAAGATTTCTTTATGCCTTTCTTCTATCCTAGGAAGATTAGCTTCTCTTCCTTTTTCTGTATCTTGCCAAGTAAGAAATTCAGAAATCTTTTCATCAGCATCATCAATTTCTTGCCTGAGAGTAATAATGTTCTGGATCAAGGATGATGTGATATCACAAAATGGTTCTGCTTGTGATAATTTTATACAAAATTCATTTAATTGCTGGGATAGAAGTTTATTAATTTCAAGAGCTTCCGATTTGAATTCACTTAATTTAGGGAAATCTTTGAACCTCTCTAAAGCTGCTTGGAATTCTTTTTCCTGCACGATCTTCGCATTCTTGTCATTTTGCAACAAATCTTGTAACTTGGAAATTTCTTGATTCAATTGTTGTTGTTTTACTAAAACCTGCTCATCAATTTTCTTCTTTTCTGTGGCAAGCTGTTCTTCTAATTCTTTAGACCTGAGCTCTTGATCTTGCAATTGTTGTTCCAATTGAGCAATCTTTTGCTGATTTTCATTAGCTTGTTCTTCAAGTAAAGCTATATGGAGATATTTTTGTGTCATCAACTGAGAAACTTCTACAGCTTTATCTATTGTTGCAGCACTATATGCTCCTGCATATTGGGACAACTTAGTGAGATCTTTTGATGGATTCACTTCAGTATTCTTGTAAACAATATTCATGAACTCCTCCTGTGGAGTGGAAAACATGTCCTGATCCATCTTCCTTATTTTTCTCTGTTTTCTAACAACAGCCTTATGTTTAGGGCTATAAAATACATCCAAAGGAGTGATCTCATCAATCTTCAATACAATCTACCCTGTAGGATGTTCAGGAATGATTTCGACATCCTGATCTTCTTGCTCTTTATCTTTATCCTGCAGTCCTAATTGCTGAGCGAATTGATCATATTGTTTCAACAATTGAGAGGAAACATTAAGATCAGCAAAGTCTATAATTTTTTCAGTATTTTTTTTTCCATCCAATTGTGTATCTTTTTTCTCTGTATTTGTTCCCTGCTCAATGGTTTTGCTATCTGATTCTCCTTTTTGATTATGCACATTAGTATCAATACTTGTGCATTTTTCCTTCGTTTGAGCTGTGGACTGCTGATCAGTATTTACATCGGATTTGCCATCAATATTTCCTTTCTGAACATCAGGTTTGCCATCAGTGCTCACCTTTTCAGTATGTACAGTAGGCTGGTTAGTAGCCGATTGTGTAGTGACTTTACCGGCAGATGTTTCTCCTGGTGTTTTTCCAGATGTACCCTCTATTTCTGACCCTTGTATAGGAATTCTCAGTTGGTCTAGAGGAACTTTCAACAATCTTTGACTTCTAAATAACAAAATTTTTTTCATTTCTTCCTTCTGGAATTTAGACTTGGCAAAATCATGAACTTGAGGAAAATCATTCAACGAAACAAACAAATCATCAAACTCATCTGGTTCATGCTCAAATCGAGCAATCGAAACTGAAGCAGTAACATTAAAAGCTATCTGTCGTGGATCATACTGTCTCCCCAGAATGGTCGCAAATTTAAAACCCTTTATTTTGGCGACTTCCTTTTCTGCATGTTTGAAGTCATTCCAAGTAAAATGACCACAATTGAATGGGAATGGAGGCCACATTCTTTTCTTACTATTGTTTAGAGCTCTGGATATTCCTTCAACAATGTTCATTATATCAATTTTCACGTTTTCCATTTTATTTTCTAGTCCAATAATCATAGCATCAGTAGATTCATTTTTTCTATTTCTGTTTCGAGTTCCTCTACCAGATCTATACTGATTTCTTGAAAATTTCCTGCATAATTCACAAATTTGGTCAAAAGTTTGCTGAGAAATATCACCTTGTCCTAACAGATTCGAATTATTTCTGGCATTATCAGTAAGTCCTCTTAAGAACAAGGTTCTAATAGTGTTGGGATCAAGCTTACGTTTTGACCTTTGTAAAATATATAAAAATCTTTCCAGATAATCTTCAAGCATTTCATCATCATCTTGTATGATTGTAAAAATTTCATCCTGAATGTCTCGAGTTTTGCATTATTTTTTATATTTAGACAAAAACACTCTCTTCATCTGATCCCAAGAGGTTATAGTGTTTCCTCCTAACCCATAAACCAGTGTAGAGCTGAGTCCTTGAGGGTAATAGGAAATAATCTTAACTTCTGAGCCTTAGTTGAATAATCATAACTTCTACACAGAATATCAAACTCAAATAGAAAAGAGCCAGGATCTTCATGAACTTTACCATGGAAATGAGGGAGAGCTGATGGTGGAATATTATTCATTTGCGACACAGTATCAGGATCCACAATTGGAAACACAAAAGTGGATTGTTATTCACTTACCTGATTGTCACTACTCCCTTCCAAATGATCTTCTTGGTCCACAATTGTTCCCCTTTTACTTGTACTGCTTTCCACAGGCTGATCCACACTTAAGCTGTTATCACCAGAATCTAGGTGGATTGTTCCTGCATGGTGAGTTTGAATTGGATTGGGCTTCCTGCTTACAAAAGGAGACCCAATATGAAAATTGTTTTCAGAATTATTTTTGCCCTTAGTGGGCTTCGAACCCTTACCTTTCCTAGGCATTCATTTCAAAAGGAAAGAAAAAAAGAAAAATAACAGACAACTTCTAAAAAAATGTTGTCAGAAATTAATTAACACTAGTAAAATTCCTTCAAAGAAACAAAACTACAAAATAAAGAAAAATTACCTCTATTGTATAATCAGAAAATTCTTACCAAATCAAATCGCCTCCCCGGCAACGACGCCAAAATGTTGGGTGCAGGAATTACACTTAAGCAAACTCCTCAACACCTAATTTGTCAACCCGGGGGATTCGTAAACTTAGAGAAGAAGCACAGGCAATGCAAGAGATGGTATGAATATTTCTAATATAAATCCATACTTTCTTTAAAGGAAATATTACAGAATCGAATCAAAAGAGAAAAAGGCAACTTGAACCATCAAAAATAATCTAAGACTGGAACAAGGAAGTATGCATTTGCAAGAAAGAATTTAAGATAAAAGGAAATCACTCCCACTAATGGTTGTTTAATCTATTGAGTATGTGTTTTCCCTTAGCAGAGACACTTTAGTAGTCTCGTTAGATGTGCCCTTAAACCTGCTTCTTTAGATATTTCCTTCTTGCATTAATCTGTCTTGCACTATTGCAGGATCAGAGATTTATGTAGAAGGTATAAATAGTGTCTTTACTTGAAGGCTTTTTTTTACTTCATGCAAGGGCTCAAGCTTTTCAAGGTTCATAGCACTCATATCTTGTGGCAAGAAACTGGTTCTTGCACCAGATCAGAGCTTCATGCACTTAGAATTTAATCCTTAAAATGAGTGTTCAATTATTGAAAATGCTAGTTTACTTATTGAATCAAATTGCACACGTAAAAGTGAATGTTTCTGATCTTAACAAAATGCGGAAATAAAGAAACAATCATTTAATCTGTCATAAGCTTTTAAAGAAAGAAAGAAAGGTTGCGGAAAGTAGATTAAGAAAACTTGTTGCATCACACCAACGTGCACTGGTGCAGGTTCATTTCTCCTTCTTGGACCAGGCGGAAAAACCAATTAAACATAATTGCAGGAAAGGGAAATATCACACCAACATGAACTGGTGCAGGTTTGTTTCTCTTGCTTGTACCAAGAGGATGAAAACCAATCTGAAATCAAGTGCAGGAAAGTAAATTTTAAGGAAAGAAAATGTATCTACTTCACACGACGGATCCATTTTCATGCAAACAGGAATACATGTGCTAAAATTCAAATCAAACTTTGATAATATAAACACAAATTACAAAAAACAGAAAATAGGGTAAACATGCTAGGTTCGTTGGGCCCTAGCCAACCAACGCGTTTCCCTTTCTAAATTAAAACGTTGGTCAGTAAATTAGCCGATTCATCAGCTTAAAGACAGAAACTCAATTTCTGAAGCATGAGGTGGAGCTCCCGTTTTTACTAATTCATTGAGGTGAATACATGCGTTAATACAATGTCCAGCTCAAATTCAGGCGATAACGAAACAAACTACTATCGCCTATCAAACTTCACTCCAAAAACTCTACTAAAAAATTATCCCCTAAGTCCTATTTACATTTTACATTATATAGGCCCTTGGACGAAGGCAAAAATAGGTCCTTTAACTGGTTACATAACAAAATACAGAATTTAGTTTTGGCCTTCCAAATAAGACGGTTTTGCAAAACTGGCCGTAGCTAACCATCTTTCGCCCCTTCACAAATTAGTCTCGATTGCCTTTAAATCACTCGCTATCATGGTTGAAGTGGCTCAAGAAAAGGCGGTGACCGAGGAGGTTCAGATCTACCGCGAAGATCTGTTGTGCTGGAAATAGTGCAAGATCTGATCCTGCACTAAGATCAGCAGTCACGGTAAGCACTCTAACCATCAAATAACCTTTGGAGATATCGATAAGTTAGAAAAGTGATTTAAAAGTAAGAAATCATGTAATAAATATTTAATTAATGCTAAGTTGAATTAAAACATGAAGAATAAAGGTTTATACGAAATATGCCACTGTGCTTGGACTGGTGCAAGATGAGGGTGCATAAAAGGGTAAAACAGAGGTAAATGGTTATGATTTAGGAAGGGGAAAATGGTAAAAAGAGAGCAAATTATGGGGCTAACACCAAGATAAAACAAGACCCTTGATATTAAGGACACAAAAAAATGTAGAAACCAATAAGAAAATTCATTACACATAATCGAAATTCCAATAACCAAAGTGCGATAACTTGACTAAAAATCTCTTGAGAAAACATTTTAGGAGACAATATACAAAGAAATGAAGTTTCTTACTAGATTAGTGTCCTCACTCCAACCAAAATAGTGTGCATCTCATGCCAATTTCATTATCCCACCACTGTAATAATAATCCTCAATATAATGTTCAAAGAAAGTTCAAAAGTTAAGAGTGAGCATGTGTAGGTGTAGTTGGTAAAAGGTGTCATATCTCAAGGATGGGTTCCCTCCCCATGGTTGGTTGCCTTGACGTTGTCCTCTTGGTTGTCTACCTTACTAGGTCATTCAACATGGTTCAATGGGTCTGATATTATTCAACATGTTTCCAATTGGTATGATCGGGATGTGGTTCTCCTGGTCAATCGTAGTTAATTGGATATGTAAATGAGATATGGTGCCTTTTCACTCTATGCCCTTTTTCCTCCCCCTTTTAGAGCTAGTGATATGGTTGTTCTGTATGGGGTAGTCTGAATCCCGTCCATGTTCATAGTGCAAGGATTGGTTGATGGTGCAAGTCCATGTTTCAAGTGGCAAGGGTTTATAGTGAAATTCCATGTGGATAGTGGGACCTACATGATAGTAGTCACCTAGGCTCATTAGGTCAAAAAGAAAGGTGAACAACCATTTCATCCTTAATCAAGTGCTACTCTACACTATTAATGAAGGGGAGTGCATTGATAGAAGAGCTGCGGCCCTAGTCCTGAACAATGGCATTACCCTTATCCAAGATAGTGACAACATTAAGTAAGGTACTGGGTAAAGAGCTAGTAATAAGATGCTAGCTAGGAGCATATTTCAATGGTACAGTATAATGATATGTAGTTGCTTCTAAGGCTAGCATAGGAGGAGACACTATTAGATAAAGTGTAACAACAATGTAACAACAAACCACACAAGCTAGCTCAGAGTTAAGGGGAGCAAGTGAAGGGATAAGACTACACTCATCCTTCCAATTAGTAGAAGGTGTACCACGATAATGAGAAAATGCATCAATATCACTAAGAAAAGAAACATAATCCTCATATAAGAACTCGACATAATAATAGTGGAGTAGAAATGGTATGAATGTGATGTTACGATGTGCACCCCATATGATAAAATCCATAGGCATATCTTGGTTAATACTATTGTTTCCCCTCTATTATTGGTTCTTACCACTTTGTCCACCCTTTGCCCAGCTTGAGATGGATTGGGTTGAGCCCTTGTAGGTGTTGGAGTAACTAAACACTATTTCCGCCTGGAGGCGGGAACACAATGAAAATCTATATAGTAAAAACTATATTGTTTCATTAGTTAGGTTTTCAGATCCGGAGGTTTCCTGCTAATGAATATGTGAAACTAAAGGCATGATTCCATCGTATTTTGTGTTGTGCTTCCATCTTATTTTTGTTCTCCCAGGGCATAAATAACCCCCAATGTTGTCTTTCCCAAAAATTTTCCACTCTTTGGAATCCCACTTTATGATACTTTATGATGAAAGGCAAGGGCACGAATCTGCATCCCTTGATAACCCATATTTTCCAGAAATAAGAGTAATCCGGAGGGGGAGAATAAAACAGAAGACAGAGCATAAGCCTATGGATTCCTATCACTAAAGATCTAACTTCTATTGCTTGTTTCTTCATTTTTCCCTTTGTATCAATAACGAGGATCTCCCAACAAGACCATTGAGCAATAACATGGGGCATTGTTGGGTTTCTACAAGTTTCCTTCATATTGATGGTTATCCACGATGAGGTTTTTACCAACATAAGATTAAACGATTTCTAATTGAATTCATAAGGGGTCTTTTGGAATTTTACTATGGTGGTTGCTGCCATAGTTCTAATGGCAACAATGGAGGTCCAAAAATGAGACGATTGAGTGAGGTCATGGGACATTGCTAGGCTTCTCTCCAATCTATGTGTCGGTTCACTAGGGCGAGCATATATTTTAGAGGTGAATCATAGATGGTCGATGGCATGGAAGGAGGAAAAATGGCAGGAAAGGAAAATGCCAGTTAGCTAGGAGCTAACTAACCAGAAACATGGATTGAGCTGTGGAAAATGGAGATGAAAGAGAAGAGTAGGGGAAAAAAAAGGAAGAAAGGAAGAAAAACCTAGGTAATACAAGGAGAGAGTTAGCAGCTGGGGAACGAAGCTAGGGAATCGGCTGTACAAGGGTGGGAGTGTGGTCTTGTCGAGACATCATCATGAGGGATACAACATAGCATATATATATATATATATATATATATATATATATATATATATATATATATATGTTACACGAGTTAGTATACGAAACCTATAGAAAATTTAGAGCAATAAACTCTCTTTGTTATTGTTTTTTTTGCATGTTGTTTTAGGGAAGGATTTTAGCAATAAGTCTATAACTAGTTCCCCTACTGTTGCATATATTGTGTCATTTTCACATTGAATTTATTTTTCATAATACTGGATCCCTTGCGGTTGTGTTGGTTTCATAACAGATTTCCTTGCTGCTATACCAAATCCCTTGCTATTGCATATTTTTTTCTATTTTCATATTAGATTGTGTGGGTTTAATTAACCCTATGCCTACAATATTTTACTGTTTTCATATCGGATTGTGTGGGGGTAGATAACTCCTACCCTCAGCAAATAGGATTCTCTTCATGGTCTCCACCAAGAAAATTCCCATGCACAAGTATGTGAAAGGCTTCACAACATAGAAAGAATCATTCCAACCCATCTATGCCAAAACAGAAAGAGCTATGCCCATAAAATCATAGCCCCCATAGGTAACTAGCTCTAAAATTTGAAGTGCATATAATGAGAAATGTAACAACCAATCGAGGATCGAATACTCAATGCTTCAGGATTGAACTTCCTAAGTGGACCTATTGTGATGTCACATAGGACTACATAAGTTATAAAAATTCCAGAAAGGGAATATTATCATATATAGGTGTCATGTGTGTGCGGAAACCTGGGATCTACTAAACAAACTTATCCAGTATTCAATCCCTTTCTCATATTTTGTGCCACTTACTCGAAATTATTTCCCCATATGCACTTAATCTATCATGAACCAAACTCATAAAGTTAAGTTAGGGCAACAAGTAATGCAAAAAATGAGGACTTGAGTCCAAGAAAGACCTATTGGTTTTGTGACACAATCCACTGCATGATTTTGAAAACTATTAACGACTGCATTCACCACAGAATTTCTTATAAACACCTTATACTCTCGTGAAGACCAAATATGTTCACAATAATAATGGTTCCTAAGAATGAGACCCTATGAATAAGATAGAAAATACTTAATAATGGTTACATCTTAAGGGGTCTGTATTTGTAAAGATTTAGGTGATGTATTTCTTCATTGATTAAAATGATAGTGTTGTTAAACTCAGCTGAATACTAAATTCTAGGATCCTGTTGGTGGCTCACCCTTTCATTGATTGTCTTACCTTTTATATTGTGCTAGTATTTAAAAGACATAAATGATACATATATCATTTCAGTTATCCCAAACAACTTTATCGAAGAACAAATTGCGTAAGTTTTTGTTTATTTGACACTCAAATTTTTCTAGAACAAGACAGTTTATGCTATCAAGTTGCATAGTATATAAGATTGTCATTATTAGCCATAATAGGAAGTAGGCTCAACCAGGTTGAGTTTGCAGGGGCAGAGTATTTGAATTTATGTGGTGAATCCATATAACAATTCTACACTTATGAAAAAAGTAAATACACATGACTGATGACAAATTAATAATTATCCATGTTGTCAAGTTCTAGGCATTAGGAGCCAGTCCCTGTAGCCTTTATATTACAGAAAGAAGGATGTAAGAAACCCTGTCCAAAATCTCTCTATAATATGTTGCTATAGCAAGAACTACCATGAATTATTTTATAACTGATATTATGAATTATGGGAACTGCTACTAAAGCTTGTGTGCAACTTTTGTAATTACAAATTTTAGTGTTATAAACATTTTAGTGCCAACATGTTGTACCTTAGGTATAACGAGAGTTTACCAAAGTGGAGTAGGGTGTCATGAAAGGGTTACAAAAGTGATGCCATGAACCTTTCCTAAAGGTGCGCGTTGCCAATATCTCAATACAGGGTATGATACAATGTGACCTAAAATCTGCAACCTTATTCCCTTTCTAGGCTAGATATAATGATATAATGGCAAGTACCATATGTATTGTGGTTATGAAACCTTGTGTTGTCAGTTATGCTATTGTCATAATTACCGCACAAATATTGGTCCCTACTACGAGGAAAACTTACCTTGATGGTTATTAGGAATATGATGAGAATGAATGGAAACAAAGGCATTTACTTACCTGTAAACACAGTAATTCCTGTCATACCATAATTGTTACTTGTTTGCATTCCAAAGATGTGTTGAATATTACATCTTAATTTTTTGCATTCAAAGATGTGCTGAAGATTACATCTTGTAGTCATGAGTAGATGCTGAACTTATCACAAGGACTAGTGGGAATTCTCTAGGCATACTGGTATCTCATGTTAGATTGTAAAACATCCTATTGGTTGTCCAATGGCCGAATATAGGGATTGATTATGAAAATTGAGAAAACAACCACAAATAATACAGATACAGTGATGCCCATTCAAATCATGTAGGCTTATACTATGTTTCAAGTGTGTGTGTCCTTGTGTATTGATGTCCCTTAGATCCCTGCAATGTCATGTGGATGAGAAGGTATAGTATGTAGTCAAGTGGAGGCACAAAAACCACACTTAACATGATGCATGAAAAACACTTGTAGACAAATGGTAATGGTAAGATAGGTGAATCTTAGGGGTTTCCAATTAACTTCTATGAGTCTATGAACTCTTCATATAATGAATCCACTACAAATTGGAAATTGGTGCAACAAGAATTATTTCTTCTACTTTCCTTATTCAAATTCATCAAGTTCACTTTGGTGCACAAGGAAAATATCATACTAGCGATAACGAGGCTTTTAGGTCTCTTATGGGTAACTAGAGAATAGAGATTTAGGTCTCTTATGGCTTTTAGGTCGGGTTAGAGTTTTTTGAAGTCAATATACCACATTCCACAAGAAATGCGGTTGATTTTGGCACAATCTAAACAACCAAAGACTTTCCTAGGAATCCTACAACTAAAATTGTTCCCATGCCCCTTAAGACCAACATGGTGGCTATCATCACCCCATGTTTGCAAATTACCAATATTTGCATGTATGTGGTACTTACCACATGCAAAAAATGTATTAATATGATTTCCTATAACATCAATTAACTATGGTTAAAAAACAAGTGCACCCATAGCATGGCCAAGCCAACCATTCAATCAAATGGGGTTGTTGTAGCATATACAATAGAAACCTAAGAGAAAACAATACCCTTGATATCAAGAATGAAAAAAAAATGTAGAAACCAATAAGAAAATTCATCACACATAATCAAAGGTCCAATAATAACTTGAATAAAAATCTCTTGAGCAAACGTTTTAGGAGACAATCTACAAAGAAACGAATTTTCTTACTAGATTAGTGTCCTCACTCCAACCAAAAGAGTGTGCATCCAATGCCAATTTCATTACCCACCATTGTAATAATAAACCTCAATATAATGTTCAAAGGACATTCAAAAGTTAAGAGTGGGCATGTGTAGGTGTAGTTGGTAAAAGGTGTCAAATCTCAAGGATGGGTTCCCTCCCTGTGGTTGGTTGTCTTGACGTTGTCCTCTTGGTTGTCTACTTACCAGGTCATTCGACATGGTTTAATGGGTCTGATGGGATTCAACATGGTTCTAATTGGTATGATCAAGATGTGGTTCTCTTGGTCAATCGTAGGTATCTGGATATGTAAATGAGAGACAATGCCTTTTCACTCTGTGTCCTTTTTCCTCCTCCTTTTAGAGCTAGTGATATGGTTGTTCTATATGGGGTAGTTTGAACCCAGTCCATGTTGATGATCCATTCAAATAGCAATCATTCATATTGTAGATCCTTTTTCTCTCGGGTTTTTGTTCTAGCTTCAACAACAACCATTCATATTTGAATCTATGATTTCTAATGAGTTGTTTTTTATCTGTTGGGTTTTTTCTATAGTTGCACTCATGAAAAACCATTCATATTTGAATCAATGTACCTAAATTTTGAAATTATCACGGTTATTTGTGTTGTCACAAGAAATTTTGAGAGCTGCAATTTTTTACGATGTAAACAAAGGCGTATTTTTGCATCCCATCCATCACACATAGTCATAGGCCTACCATCAATTAAATAATGGGGGTCTAAGATAGATTGAGTGTAAAACCAATCAATTCACACTAACCTCATACATGTCCATATTCCACATCAATTTTAAGCATAACAATACATATATAACCCTAAAAAGTCCTAGAGAGAGAAAAAAACTTCCATTTTAACAGTCACATTCAAGAATTCTATTTATATTATGCGGAACAACAATTCAAATGCTAGCAATTTGGAAACTATCCAAACATGAGCAAATCACACAATTATTTGACATCCAAATAAGTCCAAAATGTAGACATGAGGTTAAATGCACACAAAGATGGCATTATACGCTTA
Organism: Pinus albicaulis; assembly: GCA_034641835.2. NCBI lineage: Eukaryota > Viridiplantae > Streptophyta > Pinopsida > Pinales > Pinaceae > Pinus > Pinus albicaulis. The sequence continues at coordinate 1,323,697,010 of CM076574.1, read as the reverse complement.
TCTCAATAAAATGTTTGGCAACTGAGTCGAAAATTTATTCTCTACTTCAAGCAAGGTTTGATGTTGTTGTAGCAATCCTTTCCAGCATGGTATTCATTCTCCAAATTCAGGGACAAATGTTGTTTTTTGTTGTAATTGGTTTCATCTAAAAAACATGCCATCAAAATCAGTTTACCTTCCTTTGCAACTCCATCGGTCTATCTTTGATAACAATTACTAAAGAGAGAGACCTTTTCCCCTCTCATCTCCTTGAAGAGACCTAGAGCACTAAGCAGACCCTTATTTGCAAAATGTAACCCGATAAGGGCATCATAACAGCTCCCATCAAATTTGAAGCCTTGCCTCCTGACCTCCTTGAGAATTTTCATCTAATATTCCTAGATTGTAATTCTTGTGAAATGGATCTTAATTTCATTGAAGGTATGACTGTTATTAACTGGCTAGATGATGGATTTTACCAGGTTTGTGGGCCTTTTAAGCATGAAAAATCTGCCAAAAACAATGTGCTAAATATTTTTTCTCCTATTTTTGAATGGGAGAAAAGTCCTAAAGGAACTATTAGGATATTTCCCTGAAAGGGTGATGTTTGGGCCCTGTAGAGAGAGTGGGATTCTTCTTGAAAAAGAGGGAGCCTTAGTCCTCAATGTCCATCTTCTACTCTCTAATTACTTCTTGGTGTTAATTTCCAAATTCATTCAATTTCTAAAACACTATTTTGATTTCCATGTTAAAATTCATGATGAGAGGAAGATCATAGGTCCATCACATTACTGGAAGTGACTTTGAGACCCTTGACAAAGCTACAATCATTCGATTGCAAAAGGACGAATAGAAAATGAATAATTCTGTAAGAAACTTGACACCTACGGTCTTTAAAGGAGTCAGGTCTAAAATAAATTTCAAGCAAATGCTTGAGCTATGCATACAACGTATCGATGTTATGGGATTAGTGTTTGAGCTTTAAATTTAAAATTTCCCACCCTTACTCCTAGAGTGTTAATTAGCCTACCACATATTGTAGGCTAGTTGAATCAACACTTAGGCATCTTTTAGGCCTCAATTGATTTGGGGGAGATGAGGATTCTTGCACAATAAGGAGGAAACCCTCTCTATATGATTGTGATACTTCTTTCTTAAGCGATTTGAGAATGTGATCACCATGTTATCCCAAAAGGAGGATTTCTGGGTGATAAAAAACTTAAAGAAGACCACTTTTCCATGTATCAAAGTGTTGAAGCCCTGAAAATCGGGTCTACAACAAGGGGGATACCCACCCGGTCCGGACCTTGGTTAGCAGCTCCTTTTCCGTTTGGTGTAGTGGGTCCGACTGGGGATAATGGGACCAGTTTCCCAATATGTGTGTGTGTGTTTGAGATTTGATATTTCTTTTGTAAAATTCTTAATTAAAATGCTTTTAATCTATTTCTAATCTATTCATATGCAAACTGTATTCTAAGAAATATCTAACTCTAAACTAACCAGGGATGTAATCTTTCAATATATGCGATCTAGAACGATTTCAGATAACAATTGATAATAAAGATCACTCAATTATCATAAGAAAAGAATTCAATAAAGATAAACTATTTCACATAAAAAGTTAGATGAAACAATTGTGGAAAACATATCGCATATTAAGCTATTCATATATCAAGCACAAATAAATAATTATCATCGTACAAAAATTCCAAATGATAACTCAAATATTCAAACATTAACATATAAACAACTAAACATAAATATCACTTTTAACACAGAAACAGAAACAGTTAAGAGATATAAGTACCATTTATAACTGGTTCTACTCATGAGCTAGAAGCAATAATGATTTATCTCTTTCTTAATCCAACATCTATCAAGAGTACAGAAATGCAACATCAGTAACAAATATTAGACACAGATATCAATAAATCTCATTCTATTCATTTATCAAAACCTCCTCTGAGGGTGCAGAAGTGCATGTTCTGAGGATAAGTTTTTGAAAAATTTCAGGACCCCTCTATAAATGCATGAGAAGGGTTTAAATACTAATAACTAAAATCTAAAAATAGTTTATTACAAAAATTTAGGATTCGGTTTAAATGACCGTCCTTTTTCTAGGCAAAAATATAGTAAAACTAAAACTAAATCTAAAAATAAAGACTATCAACTATCTACTTATGAATTTGATCTTTGATCTTGCAAGCATCCAACATTGTTTTGAGAAGAGGTGGTTGGCCGACTTCAGATTTCAACTGCCCCGAAAAGACAGAATCGGCAAGTGTAGGAGAAATCTTCTCAGCGGAATTAATGATGCAATTAAGCACACTGCATTGACTGTGTGGTTTCACTAGATATGTCTAGTAAGAATCCCAGTTTAATCTTGTCAGTCCTTGAATTGACATTGCCTTTTCATCAGCCTTTTGCCTCCATTCTGTTTGCAATTGTTGTGCTTGTGGAAGGTGTCCCGGAATAATTTCTGAAATCAAATTAACTTTGTGCAAATTTTCATTTACACAATCAGTAATATTTCCTGCTGTTGTAGCTGCTTCCTCTGCTGCTTTTTCTACCTCTCTAATCTGTACGTCTCAATTTTTGACGAGAATTTCTTTATAACTATCATTGATGATCAGTGCTCCTGCTCTTCTTCCTTCCTCTATATTTTTCCATGCAAAATAATTAGTAACTCTTTCATTAGTTAAATCATAATCATCTCGTAATTCTACGACATGATTAGTGATTTTATCACTTTCTTGACAAAAAGAGTTGTATTGCGAGATTTTCTGGCATAATATGTCTTGTTGTTGCAGTAGTTGTTTGTTCAAAGAAACAGACTCTGAAATAAACTCTGGAAGATTGGGGTCATCTTTGTGCTCCTCCTGGATAATCTATATTTGTTTCTCTTTATATGCCAAACTTTTCTGATATCCAATTTGCATGTATTGAAGCTCTCGCTGTAACTCTTTAACTTTTATTTGTGCTTCACTGTTAGCACGGGCTTGTTGCAATTGTTGTTGCAGAACTTGTATCTGATCTTCTTTTTCATTTAATAATAGCCTTACCTCAGATGCTTTGTCAATAGTTGCGGAGGCATAAGCTCCTGTAATCTGAGATAACTTGGTAAGATTATCAGTTGGATCCGTAGTAGGATCCTTCCATAAGACATCTAATTTTTCTACCTCAGTAGAGATTGAGCTCTCTAAATTTATCTTTTTTCTTTGCTTCCTCACTACTACTTTATACTGTGGGCTGTAGAATACATCTAGAGGAGGAATGTCCTCTATATTGAGTACAATTTCAGAAGAGGGAGTGATAGGTATATGCTCAGTTTCTGTGACGTTGCCACTTATTCCCGTGCTCAAAACTTTTGTTGTCTGTACAGGGGTCTGTATATTCTGTCCTTCTACATTAAGCAATTGATTAAAAGTTTCCCATTCTTTGTCTAATTCAATCCTGACTATCGGTTGTTGTACATTGAGAGGTGGAAGATTCAACTATGGAGTGGTAAAAGTCTGTTGTTGTGAAATCTCTTTTGATTGAGCTGTATCTTTCACTGAGCTTTCATCATTATCAATATTTTTAGAATGCTCAGAAGTCTCTTTGTCAGACTTCGACTTAGACTTTTCTGTATCTGAGCTGCCACTAAGACTGACACTAGGAGTTGGTTCCCTTGCGGGTTCCAAGCGTAAATTTTCCAAAGGGATAGTAGTTAGTCTTCTCTCTCTGTAAACTTTAAATTCTTGAAATTCTTCTGGGGATAACTGTGTTTGAGCTAAATGCAAAACTTCTTTAAATGAACATTTTGTTTGAAACATATCATCAAAAGGATCTTCATCTCCAGAAAACACTCTTACTTTGATTGCAGTGGTGAAATTTTTGACAACATCATTTGGATCAAATAACCTTCTCGAAAACTTGAACAATTGTAAGCATGTAATATTGCTTACCTCTTTGAATGCATGACCAACATCAAACAATGAAAATGTTCCACATGCTACGGGAAATTGTGGCTAAATTCCCTTCTTCTTCTCCTTTAATTCCTTTGTCAAACCTCCTTCACCACAAGTTTGATAAGCAATCTCCCGAGCTACAAGTTTATCCGGAACATACACAGGTAAAACATGGGGGACAACAGAACTTCCAAAAACCCTCACATAAGTAAACAACTCTTCTCCAAACCATCTTGCGACAGGGAGAATGTCGACTTCTGCTTCCGAGGATAACCTTGGAGCATCCTTATTATACAATATTCTGTACAGAGGCAGCATTATGCCATGGAAAATTTTGTAAAAATGAGGAAAAAAATTTAATTCCCACAACTCTTTGTGATAGACATGAATAGGCAAGGGATCATGAATTGTCCATTGCCAACCCATCAAAGGGAATTTAAAAACAAAACAAATTGAATCCATAACATAGGCAGATAGATAAAAAGGAGGATAAATCCTCTGAGAAACAGTCCGTTTGGACCGGTAATTGAAAATAGCAGTGGCTAAATCATTAGACAAGATTTTGGCCCAGTCTACAATTGTAGCATTAACAGCAGCATTCAACAAAGGGAGCCATTCAGGCAAGACCATATTTATGTCAGGCTTTCCAAAAATCCTGCATAACATAGTAGCAAAAAAACAATATGGAGAGGTGAGCGAACCAGTACTGTACATACCGTGTTTTTTTTTCTTCAATGGTTCATCTCTTTTGGTCCATTCCTTGGTGCATTTCGCCAAATTTTCATTTTCTCTGGCGAATTTCTCCATAAATTGTTTGTTGTAAGTCGCCTGAGGTTCTGGTAAGTGATACATAAGCCTCAAATCTTCTGTAGTGAATGACCCGATGAGTTCTTGTCCTGGAGTTCTAAATTTCCTGTTTGAAATATCGGTGTTATCCAACACCCATTTTACCATATCTGTATACGAAAGAATTCTCGGTCTTGCTGCTATTCTGTGCAGAAATGAACAAGCCAATTCTGTAAGAGACGCTTCAGAGGAATTACTTGATCCTGCAGTAGCCGTGACTTCCATTACCCTGGAATTTTCTTCTTCGAGCAAATTATGCATCCCTTCCCAAGTGGTGATACCGGCATCCTTGTTGCAAGCAGTGTCTGCGTATAAGGAAGCCATCTCTTTGTTTTCAGCACTCGGAACTTTCTCTTTCTTACCCATAATGCTCTGTGAATGTTTTGTATAGTCTTCTGCTCCTTCGCGCCTGCGGTGTTACGAATTAAGTGAGAGTAATGATATGAGAAAGGTGACGGGATAGTTTTAAATGCTGAAGGCGGATGAAAAATATTATTTTAAATGTGAAACAACCTTTCAATCAAAACAAAATCCTTTCCATCAATGATTAACAATCCATTCTTTAATTTTGACATTAAAGCACATAACGGATATTTATTTATGAAAATATTTACTTTGGACAACGCGCTAGAAGAATCTGCGATAATGCAATCTGCGATTTGCTATGCAATATCGCAAAATCGCAATATCGCAGATTGCAATCATCGTAAATCGCAACATCCACAAATCGCAGTCTAATATCATCGCGAAATTGCAATATCGCAAAATCGCGAAATCACAATTTCACAAAATATAACTTATTAAATAACTTTTCTGCGATATGCGGTTTGCGATCAATACTTTAATGTATAGTTCTTTGGGATCGCGCTATCGTAATATCGCGGAATTGCAATTTTAAAAGATTCTGCTTTTACAAAGGATATCCACTTTTTGCGATGGATGCGGTATTTTTCTTCAAAGAAAGATTATGTTTTGATCTATCATAAACTTAGGTTTATTTTAAATATTTTCAAAGGAATTTCCCTAAGTTATGATAGTAAGTTTTATTTGAGAAAGAAAATAAATACTAATTAATTTTTTGGATTTTTTGACTAAGGGTCCCCACTTATTTAGTATTATTACTAATATTAAATAAGAAGGGGGGTTGTTGCTGGCCACAACAATTGGCGATTCACTTGGAAGAACCAGTTATCTCTGTTTTTCTTTTGAATTTTCTAAACTTTTCAGAATAGAAAATTTTCCAGAAAATCAAACTTTATTATAAAAAGACAAAGTACATTATGCTTTAATCTATAAATGATATTTCATTTCTTCTATATTCAACTTTTGATTATTCACTTCCTCAAGCTAGTCCTTGTATTTACATCAGTCATTACTTGGTTTAAAAAGATAAAAACAAAGGCTTCTCTATAAATCAACTTTAAATATGCTCATTTGTCGTAGGTAGAGCCACTGCTGCCAGCAAGCGTTTATAGCCTCGACAGGGTTACCTGTTACCCAGCAATGATCCTATATCCTACTTAGAGAAATATACAATTTTCAAAGAGAAATCCATATTCACACTTATTGCTTTTGCTTTTCTTTTTTATTCTTAAAGAACAATGTCTTGGTTTGGTAGCCAACTCATGACAATGCCATTCACTTGATTTATAACTTTGCTGAACAAGCTGGCTCGTGATGAGACCCCTTGTCTTTTGATTGCAACAATCTTGAGTCATTGCCCTGTTATGGTATGCAGTATTGGCAAAGTCAACAAGCTATAATATCTATGAGCATGATAAGTCGGCTCGTGATGAGACCTCTTACTCTTTAAGTTAAAAAGTGTATCATTGGTTAATTCTTTGAAGATTGTAATTTTCTAAGCGGGGAGGATATCATTGTTTCCTTAAGATAGCTCTGGACGACAATGGTAGAGTTTTTTGGAAGGAACTTTTCTATAGAGAAACTTTGTTTTGTTATTGATACCTTTCATTGAATTGTTATGAAACAATTTTTCACTAAAAGTTTCCTTTCATCAAAGTTTTCAAAGTTGAAACTAGTATCATTTCTAGGCTAAAGTTTTTAACTGTATCTTTGAATAATAATGATCAATATTCTGAAAAGAATTCTATTTATAAAAGTAGAAAAAAAAACAAAATCTAAAAAGAGAATTCGTATCTTCTTTGTGAATTCCAAATGTAACTATTAACAACTTGTTTTATTTTGACAATAAAGAAAACTAATATACAAAATAGAAGAATGATCTCCTATGGAAAATATTTTTTGAGAATTTGTCCATTAACAGGTAAAGACTCTCTTTTGCCTGTTAAATCCTGTAACATAAAAGTAGATGGACCTATGATTTCTACAATTTGAAAAGGACCAAGCCACATTCGTTGAAATTTTGTATGTTTTCCTTTCTCCTCATGAGCCTTGTCCCATTTTAAAACAAGATCTCCAACCTGAAATTATTTTCTGGTTATCATGTTTGAATCAAAGGAAGCTTTTACTAATGCTTGATGATGAGCATGAGTTATTTTGGCTTTTTCTCGTTGTTCTTGTAACTTAATTATTTCCATCTATCTTAGTTGCAAGGAAGAAGTTGGTGCTTCATCTATATATTGAACTAAGGTCAAAGAAGGAATTGCTAAATGAGTTGGAAGAACTACTTCTTTCCCATAAACTAAATTAAAGGGAGAAGTGCCAATAGAAGCCTTCTGTGTTATTCGATCTGCCCATAAAGCATATATTAAATAATTATGCCAATTTTTATGATTTTGATCAATGGTTCGCTTAATGATTCTGATTAAGTTTTTATTTGTGGATTCAGCTAACCCATTTCCCTTTGGATAATAGCTGGCAGAGTATTTAAGTTTAAAACCTCTCTTGAGTGCAAATTCAGTCATAGCATTACCAGAAAAATATGATGCATTGTCAAACACTAAATCAGAAGGTAAACCAAACCTGGTGATTATGAACTGATCTATGAATTCAATGATGTGCTCAGCATTATCAATCTTGAGAGGGACTTCTTCTACCCATTTCGTAAAATAATCAGTTGCTGTAATAATATACTTATGTTGCTTAGAATATTGAGGAACGATCTCACCTATTATGTCCAATCCCCATTGATCAAAAGACTGTTCAATGTTTACTGGTTGTAATGGCAATGATGGTTTCTTTTGTCTTCCAGCTGCGGTTTGACAAATTTGACATTTTCTTACATAGCTATGTGAATCTTTGAATAAAATGGGCCAGTAATAGCCTGCGCGAAGAATTTTATGTGTAGTAGCATCTCCAGCATAATGTCCACCTGCTGGCCCATCGTGAAGTTCCTCATACGTTTGTATCTCTTGAGATGATTTCTCAGAAATCTGTGATGCTCCAGCTAGTATTTGGCAAAAGCCTTGACCTCTAACAATATTTGCTGGTTTGATCTCAACATCATATTCTTGTAAGGCAGTAATCCAATTAGCTCTTTTCTCATCCACATCTTTTTGGAAACGGTACATTGATTTTTTTATGGGTTTTAAGTAAAAAGGGTCTGAAATACTTAATTGCTTTGAAAACAGCGTAAGCTTGTTTCTCCACATCTGAGTAATTCAACTCATCTCCCTGTAAATTTGAACTGAAGAAAGCAATTGGAGCTTCTACTTTTTCTTGATTTGCTTGAGTGAGAATCGCAGCGTAAGATTTATCAGAGGCAAATGTGTACAAAATAAAAGGATCAGAAAAATTTGGAGTTGCTAAAGATGGAGCATTAATGATTGCTTGTTTGATTATATTGAATGCCTCATATTCATCTTGGCCCCATTTAAATTTTGAATTCTTTTTAATCATTCGTTGTAAAGGAGATACAATTCTTGAAAAATCTGGTACAAATCTCTTTACAAAATTAATTTGGCCGAGGAAAGATTGCATAGCTTTCTTGTTGTGAGGTAAAGATATTTCAGAAATCTCCTTGATTCTATCAGGATCAATATGAATTCCAGATTTTGACACTATGAATCCAAGAAGTTTTCCTTCACTTAATGCAAAAAAAGATTTTTTTGGGTTAAGTGAAATTCCATACCTTTGACAACGTTGGATGATCTGCTTCAAATCTCTAAGATGATTGCTTCGTTTTTTGGAATATACAGTTATATCATCCAAACAAATTACCGCTGATTTGTTAACTAATCCCTTAAAAGTGATGTCCATGGCTCTTTGAAATGTGGCACCAGCATTGATTAGACCAAAAGGCATCTTTTGATATGCATAAGTGCCCCATTTGGTTCTGAATGTAGTTTTCAATTCATCATCTGGATGAACTAACACTTGGTTGTAGCCAGAGAAACCATCTAAGAAAGACATTAATTTTGATCCTGCCACTGCTTGTAATATTTTCTCCATGGGAGGCAAAGGAAAATTATCTTTTTGGCAGGCTTTATTAAGATTTTGAAAGTCAATGCAAATTCTAATATCTCTGTTTTTCTTTCTAATAGGAACCATATTGGAAACCCATTTAGAATGTCGAACAGGAAAAATAATTTTGGCTTTCAATAACTTATTGAGTTCAGATTTGATTTGATTTTCTAGATTGGGATGGATTTTTCTCAGCTTTTGTTGTATAGGTTTCTCATCATTCATCATTGGGATAGTATGTTGGATGATAGAAGTGTCATAAGTTTTGAGTTCATCGTAGTTCCAAGCAAAGACACTTTTATATTGTTTCAAAAGACGCACATATGCTGATTTTTCTTCAGGAGTTAGACCAAGGCCTAGGTTGATATTATGTGGTTTGGTATCAGTTCCTAGATTTACTAATTCATAATTCAAAGTTGAACTTTGTAATTTTGAATTGGTAGATCTTTTAAATCGGTCTTTCAAATCATAAAGGTCTTCTAACTTGACTATTGACTTTGGAATAGCATTATTAGTGCTATCATGTTGTAATTGTTTGTCATGTTGGTCTTCATCGATTATCTTATTGGTATAAGATCCTTCAGATGTGAGGAAGCTTACAATATCAGGATCATCGTTTAAAATTCTCCAATTGGTAACGTTATAAGGAATCGAAGGTCTAAAGATTAATTCAATTGAAAATCGATCAGGACTAAAGTCTTATGTAGGAATAAGCTTAGAGGCTACATTGGCTAAGAGATCTGCACTAGCATTCTGGATTCTAGGAATTGGTGAAATATTGAATGCTATAAAATGTTCAATCAGATCTTGAACTAAAGATTGATAATGCTTTAAATGACCCGATAAAAAATGTATAGTATTACGTACCTGTTTGATTACAATTTCTGAATCTCCGAAAACTTGCAGATATTTGATATCCAATCCGATTGCTTTATATAACCCTTGGATTAAAGCCTCATATTTTGCGGTATTATTAGTACATTAAAACTCAAGTCTGCAGGTTAGCATAATTTTGTTTCCCTGTGGACTAACCAATACGCATCCTGCTCCTGCTCCTTCATTAGACTTAGAACCATCAAAAAATAATTTCCAAAATAAAGATTTATTTACAGGAGTATCTACAAAATTAATACATTTAGAACTGTCTGTTTGAGAAAAATTTTCTATTTGAGATAAAACAGAATGTTCTAAATAGGGTGAAGTATGAGCATTAAAATTTCCTAAGAAATAATCAACTGAGTAATTTCCAATGATATTACTGTTGTACGCAACTAGTTCATTCTCTCCTTCCAATTCTGTTACTATGTATTTCTGATGCTTTTCTCGTTCAACCTTTATCTAATTTGGTTTACCATTGTAAGGAAGCCACATGTGCAACCAATCGGTTTCAAAGTATCCATGAAGTTTTTCTGACCAATCTCTGCTAAGAATTAAGCCATAAAATTCTATAATATCTGCAACTAAAATATCAATGACTTGACATACCTTAGGATTTGATGACAGCCTTATGGTAACCTGACTTAATTCGCCAATCACTTCAACTTGCGATCGATCTAACTGTACTATGCGCACAGTAGATTTTTGTGGTTGAACGTTCAATTTTGCACATACTGATTTTGGTAGAATATTAGATGAAGCTCCAGAATCCACTAAACAATTATGCAAATTTTTATTAAAAACTTCATAAGTAAGAAGAAATGGAGGAGTATGAGATCTGGACCTTCCTCCAATTAAAGCGATATTTTCAAGATCAACTTTACTGATTGAATTAGTTGGAGGTCTTCCCATGTCATTAGAAGCTTGAGAAATTACAGGATCGGGCAAAGTTTTCTCTGGTACAACATGTAATTCTTTCAAAAGTACTTTTTGCTGGTGTTTTAACTTGCTCAATTCATAAAAACTGATGTTTGCCCTAGTCTTCTTCATATCTTCTATAATGTTACATTCCATTTCATCCGGAACAATCAGTGTTCTTGATGGAATTGATGAATCTGTTTGGACTGGGCTATTTTGAATTGCTTTGGATGTCGTTTTCTTGTGTGCAACTTTATCCTTAGTCAATGAGCTTGCGCTCCTTGGCTTAGGAGTAGATTGAGGAGGATCAAGTTGATTTCTACTTCTAGTGCTAACCGGGGATGCTTCTTGGTCTTCCTCATCTAGGAGGATGAAATCCCACATGCCTTGTACTTCTACCACCTCTTCTTCATCATTAGTTTCTTCAGTAACAATTTCTTCTTCTTCTGCTTCTGATTCAGCATTTGTAATAGCATTTGGTGGCTTTTGATCAGTTGAAGGATTTCTTCTAAAAGGCTTGAAAGATTTTTTAGAAGATGTTTCTGCTACTTGTTTCTTGATATCAACCATTTCATTGGACATGTTTTTCAAAACTTTTTGCAATCCTTCTAAATCAAATGGATCTTTTGGTTATTTTTTCTTGGGATCTTCCTTAAAAGTGACCTTCTTGGATTTCCTTTCTTCTATTGCATTTTTCTTTTCTAAAGCAATGATTCGTTTCTCTACTGCTATTGCTTCCTTCATATTGTCTGCTAAAGTTGTTTTATTAGCCCTATCAACAAAGATTGCTATGTTTTATGGAAAAGCTGAAATGTACCATTCACTTCGCACTTCTTCGCTAGGCTTGGAAGCAGTAGGAATTTTGTTTAACAATTTATTGAAACGAGAATTGAAATCCTTGACAAGTTCTTTTGAATCAACTCTAAGATTAGATAAATCATTGATCAATGTTGTTGTAGACCTGTCATCACCAAATTTAGTCAAAAATTGATCTTGAAAGATATCCCAAGTAGTAATAGATCCAGATGGTAATGAGAAATACCATGATCCAGCTGCTCCTTGTAGGGTATAGGGAAAAATTCGGACAACAGCATCTTCATTAACAACTCCGTTGAGATTTATGGATAATGTTAGACTCCATCTTGTCAGTCTACTGTCAGAGGTAAACTCACCAAGGTTCAATAAGTTTCTTATTTCGAGAGTTTTATCATTTTTAATAATCAAGGATGACTCTTCTCCAAAACCCTGTTTTGGAGAAGAGAATGTCAGATTAGTAGTTTGTAATAATGTGTTGGAGCATAATTGGCAAGAATATTGCAAAGAGGATTTCATCAGATGGTGCGGTGCACTCATCATTGATTATGGACAAATATGGAAGGTGCCCACTTCTAATGATTGCTGCAGGAGGAATGTGCATAAGCTGCTTCATTATTGGATCATTTTACATACAGGGACCTTTTGATGGGTCTTCTCTTCTACTACTGGCAAGAAAATTATCATTAATTGGTCTTTTGGATTATATTGTAACATTTTCAATGGGCATGGGTGGAATTCCATGGGTCATGATGTCTGAGATATTTCCTCTGAATATGAACCGTATTGTTGGCAGTCTGGTGTCTCTCACAGCTTGGTTTGGTTCATGGATTGTCCCTCTCACTTGTTCTTTTCTTGGAGTTCTACAGCTTCCTTCTCTGTATTTTGCATATGGCTTTTCTGACATTCATATCATCGCACTTTCTGTGCGCGGGAATCGAGCGCTAACATAGTGGCGACCATACTGGGGAAGTCCTCCCCGGTAAAGGATAACAGAGTTCAGATCCGATTGCTGATGGTGGACAGCAGTCAGACACCGCAAGGCTGAAATCATTCACCCGGCGACTTCACACACTAAACAATCCAGACAATCAAATGCTCCATGGTGATTTCACTGCAGGCAGATCAGTAGCTTCAGAATTGTCAAGATGGACCGGATTGCAAGAAGATACGCTCCCATGAGCCGAGATCACATTCCAGGTTTTCCAAATAAGATGCCCAAGGTGGATTGGTCAAGGAATCTGCCTACGTTTAACAATGATGGTAAGAAAGATGCTGCTTTACATTTAGTCAGATTTCACATGCATATTCGCAAGTTGAAGGTTGAATTTCCTGAAGATTGCTTGATGAAGATATTTCTGGCCACTCTGGAAGGTGAAGCTCAGTCATGGTATGAAAATTTGCCGCTGGCCTGTATTTATTGTTTAGAGGATTTTCATGCCCTGTTCATTGAAAAATATCAAACATCTTATCCATCATTAAATTTAGTTCATGACTGTTGCAAACATGCTTATTCTTTTATTGAAAGCCTGGAGAAATATTATGAAGATGATAATTTCATGAATGATGAAATCATGGAGGCCCTGTACGAGAATCCATTTCAGCAGAATGAAGAGAACTTGGAGGATACCCATCAAGATGCTCAGGAGACTTTGCAGCAGGTTGATGGCCATATGGCTGAAAATGATGAAAGGCAGAATGTCATTTCAGATCTGCCCACGGAAGACAGCAGCATGCAAGTAAGTCCAGTTCCAATTGCAGATTGTGATAATGTCCAAACAGCTACTTCAGATTCAGATTCAGACCAGGATGACCAAGCATATCTTGTGCTAAAGCACATCAAGGAGAACTCTGCTATTGAAATCATCTGGGATGCAGAAGACACAGTAATGGATCCAAATGTTCTCAGTCATACTGTCAGATCATCATTAGAACACAGCCTTCATGAAGAGGTGATTCAGTCAGTTCATGAAAACCAGAATGAGATCTTTGTGCAAGTAAGTGATAAATCTCCTTTCAATAACTTAGTAATGAATGATAGTTTGAATGCCCTGCCATATGAAGATAATTACTGTTTAAGCAGAAGAAAACAAAAGGCATTGTCTCCTTTGTCTGAAGATGAGATAGATCTACTTTTGAAAGGTCATGTTTCAGCCAAAACTACAACAGATTTGCAGTGCATACATAATCAGGAAAGTGTTGGTGAAATTTCTTCCTCTGTTCAAAAAGATGATTGTCTTGTAATCAGTTGTGTAGATCAGCAAACAGATAATTTTTTCCTTCACAAAGATGACAAGGCTGTCATGTTTGATAACCTTGAAGATTGTTTTTTGTTTAAAAATGATCTAGATCATGAAGTTGAAGAGTATATGTCAGAATTTCTCATGGTCAAGGAACCTACAGCTAACACTCAGATGGCAGATCTGTGCATTTCTATCCCTCAGAAATCAATTGTCCTTTCAGATCAGAGTGAGGTGATTACTAGTATTTTTGCAGCTGGATTTCCAGATAAGCCAGTGCTTCAGGATTTTCAAGACCCCTTCAGCATTCTTCTGCAAACATTAGAAAGGATAAATGTTGCCTGGTTTATTATCATGAGATTTGGTTTCAGTGATTGTGTTGAGTTGCATACAGGTTCATCATTCTGCCTGCTCAAGGAGAATAAGAGCAGAAATTTGGGGTGCAGCCATTTGCTGGATTGGTTGCATTGGAAAGCAAATTATACATGATTGTACATATCACATCAGTATGCAGGGGGTTGCCATCAGGGTTTTGAAATTTTGATGGACTGCTGCCCTTTTCAGAAAGTTTTTGTTTAATTCAGTCATTTCAGTTTGCATCAAGTCAGTGTGAGTCGAATTTCTAGTTAAAAAACTGAGTTATCAGTCTTTAGTTTGTTTGTCAGAATAATGATTCCATCGCCCAATGAATGGAGGCACTGTCTGCTCTCCCAAAGCTCTGCGGTTCTTGGCACCTCCAAGAAGCGGCAGCTGCCATCCCCATTGGAGCCAATGTTAGACTCCGTCTTGTCAGTCTACTGTCAGAGGTAAACTCACCAAGGTTCAATAAGTTTCTTATTTCGAGAGTTTTATCATTATTAATAATCAAGGATGACTCCTATGCCCTTGTCGGCTCCTCAGCAGTCTTACCATTCCATTTAATCTCAATTTGATGTTAAATTTTCCTGCCTACCTTGCCTCAGGAGATAATCTGTGTTTTTGATTACATTTCTCTGTTCAAGCTGTTCTTTGCCTCACACAGCCCAGAAACCCAACATTTATTAAAAACCTTATTCATATCACTTTACTAGCCTAAGATTAGTTTTCCTTATCGGTCATCTCAGCCCTTCCGAAAACCTTTTGCTGAGTTTGACCCGGAGAGAGCCCTCTCCTGTCCTCGTAGGGCTAGCTACGAGGTTGAGCTTGGTTTGATGTTGCCTCGAGTTTGCCTCTTTCAGCCTGTGGCAGAATCGAGCGCTAACATAACATAAAGTTGTGGATATGTTCTTCTGCTAGCATGCCTGCTTCAGGATTAAACTTAGGCAGCCATTTTTCAAGATGGGCTGGTAATTGACTCAAGGGTGCAGGCAATAAGACTGCCCCTGGATTATTCCATGGAATTTGGGCCATCACTGAACTACTAATAGATGAAAGTGCAGATGATAATATTTGTGAGTGTGAAGATGAAGATATTATGATTTGAGAAGGAGATGTGGAAGATTGAGTGGACTGATGGACAGTAGTCTGAAGTGGAGGAGTGGGTGGTTGACTTCGCGATGAAGTGTTTGAGATGGATGATGATGATGAAAGAGTCTCACTATCAGACCCTTTGGGTGATTTCCTAGCTCTTTTTCTTGTAGGTAGAGGTAACTCAGTTGGCTGAATGCCAAGCTTTTCACTCTGTAATCTAGTGAGAGGATGAGCAGGATTATATTGCGAACTCACACTGCCTTGAGATTTATCAGACATTTGAGGTGATATTGAAAATCGCTGAAGTTTATGAATCAAAGATTCGACTTCAGGAGGTTCAATAGAATATTCTTATGAAAATTCAGGGTTTGTGGCAGTGTCTATTCTTCTTTCGACTTCTAGTTCTAGATTTAAAATTTATGAGTTTGATGGAGAAGTCGGGGAAGATGGTGAAGGTTATTTACTCTCAGAATGGTATTTAGATTTAGATTCACTTGCCATTCATAGTTCGAGGCCCTCCTTCTAGCGCCAAATATGTTGAAGCCCCGAAAATCGGGTCTACAACAAGGGGGATACCCACCTAGTCTGGACCTTGGTTAGCAGCTCCTTTACCGTTTGGTGTAGTGGGTCCGACTGGGGATAATGGGACCAGTTTCCCAATATGTGTGTGTGTGTTTGAGATTTGATACTTCTTTTCTTAAGTTCCTAATTAATGCTTTTAATCTATTTCTAATCTATTCATATGCAAACTATATTCTAAGAAATATCTAACTCTAAACTAACCGGGGATGTAATCTTTCAATATATGCGATCTAAAAGGATTTCAGATAACAATTGATAATAAAGATCATTCAATTATCATAAGAAAAGAATTCAATAAAGATAAACTATTTCACATAAAAAGTTAGATGAAACAGTTGTGGAAAACATATCGCATATTAAGCTATTCATATATCAAGCACAAATAAATAATTATCACTGTACAAAAATGCCAAATGATAACTCAAATATTCAAACATTAACATATAAAAAACTGAACATAAATATCACTTTTAACACAGAAACATAAACAGTTAAGAGATATAAGTACCATTTATAACTGGTTCTACTCATGAGCTAGAAGCAATAAAGATTTATCTCTTTCTTAATCCAACATCTATCAAGAGTATAGAAATGCAACATCAGGAACAGATATTAGACACAGATATAAATAAATCTCATTCTATTCATTTATCAAAACCTCCCCTGAGGGTGCAGAAGTGCATGTTCTGAGGATAAGTTTTTGAAAAATTTCAGGACCCCTCTCTAAATGCATGAGAAGGGTTTAAATACTAATAACTAAAATCTAAAAATAGTTTATTACAAAAATTTAGGATTTAGTTTAAATGATCGTCCTTTTTCTAGGCAAAAATATAGTAAAACTAAAACTAAATCTAAAAATAAAGACTATCAACTATCTACTTATGAATTTGATCTTTGATCTTGCAAGCATCCAACATTGTTTTGAGAAGAGGTGGTTGGCCGACTTCAGATTTCAACTGCCTCGAAAAGACATAATCGGCAAGTGTAGGAGCAATCTTCTCAGCAGAATTAATGATGCAATTAAGCGCACTGCATTGACTGTGTGGTTTCACTAGATATGTCCAGTAAGAATCCCAGTTTAATCTTGTCAGTCCTTGAATTGACTTTGCCTTTTCATCAGCCTTTTGCCTCCATTCTGTTTGCAATTGTTGTGCTTGTGGAAGGTGTCCCAGAATAATTTCTGAAATCAAATTAACTTTGTGCAAATTTTCATTTAAAAAATCAGTAATATTTCCTGCTGCTGTAGCTGCTTCCTCTGCTGCTTTTTCTGCCTCTCTCATCTGTACGTCCCAATTTTTGAAGAGCATTTCTTTATGACTATCATTGATGATCGGTGCTCCTGCTCTTCTTCCTTCCTCTGTCTTTTTCCATGCCAAATAATTAGTAACTCTTTCATTAGTTAAATCATAATCATGTCGTAATTCTACGACATGATTAGTGATTTTATCACTTTATTGACAAAAAGAGTTGTATTGCGAGATTTTCTGGCATAATATGTCTTGTTGTTGCAGTAGTTGTTTGTTCAAAGAAACAGACTCTGAAATAAACTCTGGAAGCTTAGGGTCGTCTTTGTGCTCCTCTTGGATAATCTATATTTGTTTCTCTTTATCTGCAAAAATTTTCTGATATCCAATTTGCATCTGTTGAAGCTCTTGCTGTAACTTTTCAAGTTTTATCTGTGCTTCACTGTTAGCACGGGCTTTTTGCAATTGTTGTTGAAGAACTTGTATCTGATCTTCTTTTTCATTTAATTATAGCCTTACCTCGGATGCTTTGTCAATAGTTTCGGAGGCATAAGCTCTTGTAATATGAGATAACTTGGTAAGATTATCAGTTGGATCCGTAGTAGGATTTTTCCATAAGACATCTAATTGTTCTGCCTCAGTAGAGATTGAGCTCTCTAACTTTATCTTTTTCCTATTCTTCCTCACTACTGCTTTATACTGTGGGTTGTAGAATACATCTAGAGGAGGAATGTCTTCTATATTGAGTAAAATTTCAGAAGAGGGAGTGATAGGTATATACTCAGTTTTTGTGACGTTGCCACTTATTCTCGTGCTCAAATTTTTTTTTTTTCTGTACAGGGGTCTGTATATTCTTTCCTTCTACATTAAGCAATTGATTAAAAGTTTATCATTCTTTGTCTAATTCAGTCTTGACTGTCGGTTTCTGTACATTGAGAGGTGGAAGATTCAACTGTGGAGTGGTAAAAGTCTGTTGTTGTGAAAGCTCTTTTGATTGAGCTGTATCTTTCACTGAGCTTTCATCATTATCAATATTTTTAGAATGCTCAGAAGTCTCTTTGTCAGACTTCGACTTAGACTTTTCTGTATCTGAGCTGCCACTAATACTGACACTAGGAGTTGGTTCCCTTGCAGGTTCCAAGTGTAAATTTTCCAAATGGATAGTAGTTAGTCTTCTCTCTCTGCAAACTTTAAATTCTTGAAATTCTTCTGGGGATAATTGTGTTTGAGCTAAATGCAAAACTTCTTTAAATTAACATTTTGTTTGAAACATATCATCAAAAGGATATTCTTCTCCAGAAAACACTCTTACTTTGATTGCAGTGGTGAAATTTTTGACAACATCATTTGGATCAAATAACCTTCTCGAAAACTTGAACAGTTGTAAGGATGTAATATTTTTTACCTCTTTGAATGCGTGACCAACATCAAACAATGAAAATTTTCCACAGGCTATGGGAAATTGTGGCCAAATCCCCTTCTTCTTCTCCTTTAATTCCTTTTTCAAACCTCCTTCACCACAGGTTTGATAAGAAATATCCCGAGCTACAAGCTTATCCGGAACATACAGGGGTAAAACATGGGGGGAAGCAGAACTTCCAAAAACCCTCACATAAGTAAACAACTCTTCTCCAAACCATCTTTCGACAGGGAGAATGTCGACTTCTGCTTCCGAGGATAACCTTGGAGCATCCTTATTATACAATATTCTGTACAGAGGCAGCATTATGCCATGGCAAATTTTGTAAAAATGAGGAACAAACTTTGATTCCCACAACTCTTTGTGATAGACATGAATAGGCAAGGGATCATGAATTGTCCATTGCCAACCCATCAAAGGGAATTTAGAAACAAAACAAATTGAATCCATAACATAGGCAGATAGATAAAAAGGAGGATAAATCCTTTGAGAAACAGTCCGTTTGGACCGGTAATTGAAAATAGCAGTGGCTAAATTATCAGACAAGATTTTGGCCCAGTCTACAATTGTAGCATTAACAGTAGCATTCAACAAAGGGATCCATTCAGGCAAGACCATATTTATGTCAGGCTTTCCAAAAAGCCTGCATAACATAACAGCAGCAAAACAATATGGAGAGGTGAGCGAACCAGTACTGTACATACCGTGTTTGTTTTTCTTCAATGGTTCATCTCTTTTGGTCCATTCCTTGGTGCATTCCGCCAAATTTGCATTTTCTCTGGCGAATTTCTCCATAAATTGTTTGTTGTAAGTCGCCTGAGGTTTCGGTAAGTGATACATAAGCCTCAAATCTTCTGTAGTGAATGATCCGATGAGTTCTTGTCGTAGAGTTCTAAATTTCCTGTCTGAAATATCGGTGTTATCCAACACCCATTTTACCATATCTATATACGGAAGAATTCTTGGTCTTGCTGCTATTCTGTGCAGAAATGAACAAGCCAATTCTGTAAGAGACGCTTCAGAGGAATTAATTGATCCTGCAGTAGCTGCGACTTCCATTACCCTGGGATTTTCTTCTTCGAGCAAATTATGCATCCCTTCCCAAGTGGTGATACTGGCGTCCTTGTTGCAAGTAGTGTCTGCGTATAAGGAACCCATCTCTTTTTTTTCAGCACTCAGAACTTTCTCTTTCTTACCCATAATGCTCTGTGAAGGCTTTGTATAGTCTTCTGCTCCTTCGCGCCTGCGGTGTTACGAATTAAGTGAGAGTAATGATATGAGAAAGGTGACGGGATAGTTTTAAATACTGAAGGCAGATGAAAAATATTATTTTAAACGTGAAACAACCTTTCAATCAAAACAAAATCCCTTCCATCAATGATTAACAATCCATTCATTAATTTTGACATTAAAGCGCATAAAATATATTTATTTATGAAAAGATTTACTTTGGACAACGCGCTAGAAGAATCTGCGATAATGTGATCTGCGATTTGCTGTGCAATATCGCAAAATCGCAATATCGTGGATCTCAATCATCGCAAATCGCAGCATCCACAAATCACAGTCTAATATCATCGCGAAATCACAATATCGCAAAATCGTGAAATCACAATTTCACAAAATATAACTTATTAAACAACTTTTCTACGATATGCGGTTTGCGATCAATACTTTATTGTATATTTCTTTGGGATCGCGCTATCGCAATATCATGGAATCACAATTTTAAAAGATTCTGATTTTACAAAGGATATCCACTTTTTGCGATGGATGCGGTATTTTTCTTCAAAGAAAGATTATGTTTTGATATATCATAAACTTAGGTTTATTTTAAAGATTTTCGAAGAAATTTCCCTAAGTTATGATAGTAAGTTTTATTTGAGAAAGAAAATAAATACTAATTAATTTTTTGGATTTTTTGACCAAGGGTCCCCACTTATTTAGTATTATTACTACTATTAAATAAAAAGGGGGGTTGTTGCTGGCCACAACACAAAGAAAAACATCCTTTCTGAGAAATACAACTTACAAGGCTTTCTCCTCGTCTTTTCCACTAGAAATTATGATTTCCCCATGATATAAAAACTCCCTTTTCTCTATCACTGGTGAAAAGGATTCATTAGTGATATGTCATAGGTAATGTCAAATTCGCAAGCAATGTATCGCTAGCTCAAGTTCTTTCACACTGAACTTGGGTGGGCACCTTCAAACCTAGTGAGTTTAGGGGTTCCTTTCAGAACCAACATGATCATGAAATGGCCATGAGTTAACTCTGTACAAGGCCCAAAATTCCATACCTAGAGGTAAACCCATCTACACCCATATCTTGGCACTTATAATTTGAGATCTCGGATTTTACAAACTCAACTGCGACTACATGCATAACCAAGGATTATGTTTTTCACCAAAACTTAACTTCATTGCTGAGTTTGGTTGTACATTTCCATATATATAGATTTTCTCTAGCTTTATTGTTGAAATCTTCAAGGATATTAATATTTTTAGTTATCCTATATAGATCATAATCATCCTAACTATTTTGAAGGATGAATGGCCATTGAAATGACCAAATGGGCATAATATCATTGTTGTACTCATAGATATCTGGGTACATTGTAAGATATTCTCAAATTAATCCCTTCATAAATTTCCATTGAAGAAAATAATTAGAGACTAGAAGATGGGGACTAAGGCTCCCTCTTTTCCAGCCCATCCATCGCACAGAGTCATAGCCCTACAACCTAGGCCTACAATCGATTAAATAATGGGGGTCTAATATAGGTTGTGTAAAATCAATCAATTCACACAAACTCCATACCTGTCCACATTCCATGGTGATGTTAAGCATGAAAGTACGCATATAACCCTGAAAATTCCTTGAGAGAGAAAAAAACTTCCATTTTAACAGTCACATTCAAGAATTCTACACCCATATCTTGGCACATATAATTTGAGATCTAGGATTTTACAAACTCAACTGCAACTACATGCAAAACAAAGGATTATGGTTTTCACCAACGCATAGCTTCATTGTTGAGTTTTCCTTTACATTGCATATATATATATATATATATATATATATATATATATATATATATATATATATATATATATATATATATATATATATTGTTATTGTCTCTATTTTTATTGTTGAAATCTTGAAGGATATTAATATTGTTAATTATCCTATCTGGAGCATAATTGTCCTAAATATTGTGAAGGCTGAATAGCCATTCAAATGACCAAATGGAAATAATCTCGTTTTTGTCCTCATAGATATCTGGGTACATTGTAAGATATTCACAAATAAATATCTTAACAAATTTCCATTGAGACAATAATTAGAGAGTAGAAGATGGGCATTGGGGACTAAGGCTCCCTCTTTTCCAGCTTATCCATCACATAGAGTCATAGCCCTACAACATAGGCCTACAATCAGTTAAATAATGGGGGTCTAAGATAGGTTATGTGTAAAATAAATCAATTCTCACAAACCTCATACGTTTCCATATTCCACAGTGATGTTAAGCATGAAAGTACATATATAACCCTGAAAAGTCCTTGAGAGAGAAAACAACTTCTATTTTAACAGTCAAATTCAAGAATCATATTTATATTATGTGGAACAGCAGTTCAGATGCTAGCAATTTGGATACTATCCAAACATGAGAAAATTCACATAGTTAGTTGACATCCAAATAAGTCAAAATGTATACATGAGGTTCAATGCACACAAAAATGGCATTAGAGTCTTACTTCAATATAAATTTTGACAACTGAGTCGAAAACTTATTATCTACTTCAAGTAAGGTTTTTTGCTACTATAGAAGTCCTTTCTAGCATGGTATTTGTTCTCCAAATGCAGGGAAAAATGTTGTTTTTTTGTTGTCATTGGTTTCATCTAACAAATAGGCCATCAAAATCGATTTACTTTCCTTTGCAACTCCATTGGTCTACCTTTGACAGCAATTACTAAAGAGAGATGCATTTTCCCTTCTCATCTCCTTGAAGAGACTTGGAGCACTAGGCAGAACTTTATTTGTAAAACGTGACCCGATAAGGGCATCATAACAGCTCCCATCAAATTTGAAGCCTTTCCTCCTCACCTCGAGAATTTTTAGCTAGTATTCCTAGATTATATTCCTTGTAAAATGGATCTTAATTTCATTGAAGTTATGACTGTCACTAAATGGATGGATGATGGATTTTACTAGGGTTGTGGGAATTTTAAGCATGGAAAATCTGCTGAGAAAAACATGCTAAATATTTTTTCTCATATTGTTGCATGGGAGAAAAGGAACTATTAGGATATTTCCCCGAAAGTGTGATGTTTGGGCCCTATACAGAGAGTGTTCTTCTTGGGAACGAGGAAGCCTTACTCCCTAATTCCCTTCTTCTACTCTTTAATTATTGCTTGGTGTTAATTTCCAAAACACTACTTAGATTACCATGTTAAAATTCATGATGAGAGGAAGAGCATAGGTCCATCACATTACTGGAAGTGACTTTGAGACCCTTGTCAAAGCTACAATCATTCAATCGCAAAAGGACCAATGGACAACGAAGAATCCTATAAGAAACTTGACACCTATGGTCTTTGAAGGAGTCGGGTCTAATTTTTTTCTAAAGCTAATGCTTGAGCCATGCATACCACTTATCGATGTTATGGTATTAGTGTTCGAGCTTTAAATTTAAAATTTCCCACCCTTACTCATAGAGTGCTAATTATCCTACCACATATCGTAGGCTAGTTGAATCAACTCTTAGGTCTCTTTGAGTTATCAATTTATTTTGGGGAGATGAGGATTCTTGCACAATAAGGAGGACAACCCTCTTTATATCATTGCGATACTTATTTCTTAAGCGACGTGAGAATTTGATCATCATCTTATCCCCAAAAGGGGATTTCTAGGTGATAAACAACTTAAATAAGACCAATTTTCCCTGTATCAAAGAAAAACATCATTTATAAGAAATACAGGGCTTTCTACTCGTATTTTCCATTGGAAAAGATGATTTCCCCACGATATAAAACCTCCCTTTTCTCTCTCACTAATGTTTAGTCAATTTGATGTCTCAAATTGTTATCATGAATTATTAACTGAGGTTAGTAATTTGATGAAGTGAGGTGCACTATATGTGCTCAGGTAACCTTGTTCTCTTACTTCATTGTGTATGGTTATGTTGTTTTGGGGGATTTTTGTTATCTTATATCTAAGAAATTAAATCTCTTAGTGCTAATGAATAGTTAAACCTAAGTGTATCTTTAATGAAAAAAAAACTAATTAAAGAAGGAAGAAAAGGAAATGTTGTTTTTATTCTAAAACAAGAAATTAAATTACAAACTCTTTTTAATGTAATATGAAATATAAAAGAAGGAAGAAAAGGAAATGTTTATCAACTAGTCTAAATTGAATAAAAATAAATCATACTTTGAGTGATGTTAGTAGGCCAGCAGAATGTCTATGAAAAATATCTAGCTAGTTAAAACAAAGCATCATTCAAGATCTAAGGTCATTCAAATGAAAAGATGAAATCAATTCCTATCTTATTCAATGCTAGTCTTATGATAAACAAAGCATAACTTAATCTAATTCTATTCCATGGATTGAAAGCATAAATCCTATCTCTAAGAATTTTATGACAGTGCTGAATTGAAATTGCAAGCAAATAAAAAGCATGAAACTATGACTCATGTGTGACCAAATACTCAAATCTGGTCCAACTGGAAAATGGAAAAACAACCTTCTTGCGACATCTTAGCGAGAACAATATTACAAAGATAATTGTAAATTTAATCTAAGAAAGCATTCATAAAATTAATCTACAAAGCATAAAACAATTTAAACTATGAACTGACAGGAAATGAATCTGTGAAAGAAATGTGAACTTAACTATGAAACTGAAAAAAAACAGAAATGATAATGAACAATGAATGAAATAACGAAATTCAAACTACAAAAACAACTAACAAAACCTCATTTCCGTGCATGGGCCCTCTGCAACAGAATGAGTTGAAAATATAATGGGCTACGTGCGCATCAAAGGCTCGAACTGGTCTTCATATTATCAAAATAGAGTTTCAAAGGCATACACTGTATGATAAAAAATTAGGATTGTCTTTGGTTTCAAAATGACCTGTACTTAAATAAGTTTTGGATTCAACTGTCTGAGGCGTTTCCACTTACAGATAATAATTAGAACTGGATTTTTGTAATGTTCCCATTTAGCCACTGCTACTTGGAACATTATAATTTCTTCATTTTTGAAATAAGAAATAGGAAACACAATAAAATCTATCCCAGTGTGAAAAGGGATTGAGGTAGGAGGATAAAATAAAAACTCTTTAGTGTGAAGAGGAGAAAAAGCAAGGAGCTAGTTATAGTTGACCAAGTCAACAACGCTGTCACAAGGGAGGGAAAGCTACTAGGGCAGCGCAGTTTTGAAGGAGGAAACTTCTAAAGGAAGCTACATCACCAATGAGTGGGGCCCAGGATGGAGAAGCTCACATAGGATAAAAAGGAAGGGATAGCAGCAAAGGATTCATTCATACTTCTTGTTTCAGTCTTATGACTGATTGCAAGCTTCAGTTGTGTAGCCAGAGTTGCAGCACTGTTTAGTGCAAGAGTTCTCATGCGGGAATTCTATCTTCATAATTGATATAGCTGATTAGAGGAGCTAAGGAGGAGGTATTGAGTTCAATTCTCATCATATATCTTGAGGAGAGTCATCCTTTGACATAGACAGTGTATTTACTTCCAACGAATGCGTTATTTCTGCGGTAACTACAATAGCTGGGATTGTATCTATCCATTTGTGCTTATTTCAGAAGAGGAGGAGGTGATTCCCACTCCACGAGATCTATTGAGGAAGGCCTTGGGCCAATTCTTGTATTTTGTGTCCTTTTTAGAGCATATCAGATATTCCTCATTACAGATTTTTTGGGTACTGCATTATTTTCTGCAGTGTTGTATCTTGTGTTGCTATTTTGTCAGAAACCCTTGCCGGGGAATCCTAATGTGTTTTTAAAAGAGGTCAATCCTCTAATTTCTGATTATATAATGAATGAAAGCTCCAAATATATTTTATTCCATCCATTTTTGTATTTTTCATAATAAAAATAGCGTTGTTGCTGCCTCCGACATTTCTGTTTTATGATGTACTGGGGTTGTGATGATTTTTATCATATTTGAGTTGGGGAGATCTGTTTAATGTAGCTAGAGTTATTTTTTTTTTATGTAATTATATATTTAAGCTACATACAACATTTTTTAGAGGATACAAGCCCTGGACTACGTTATTTTTTCACTGGCTTCCTTATACAATGTCCTCATTGGAGATATTGTTGAAATTCCTGGAAAGGAATATTACAGTGGTATCAGAGCTCCGCTCTTGGCTCAGATTGTGGGGGGGCGGGGTATTTATCTTTAGCATGGAGAAGGAAGACATCTCAAGACTTGTAATTCAAACCCTGCAGAACATTGCAAGGGATCTCAAGGAGATGAGGCATGAAGAGGACTCTTTAGGGTTTTTCCATAAGGCAAGCACCAGCACTGCAAATGGCATGGGACATTCAACTACATCACAACGCTCCACCATGCCTTAATTTCTAACTGAAGGAAATAAGGAGGGTTCTCTAGGGGAATATTTTGAAGAATATGAACTCTAGTCTCAAAGGTTCAAGGAGCACTTGAGCTTTCAGGAGTTTTTTTGGATTAAGGATGGAAGGAGGAATGATCCTCATCAAAAGGAGGATAAATTGATGCAGGGATAATCCCTACCACACAGTAAGGTAGGGTTCTTCTTGCCCACATTTGATGGGACACCTAAGTGCACAACAAAAGCATGGGTAGAGAAGCTGGACACATACTTCCAGCTCCACAAGGTTTCTGAGATAGAAGCTATCAAGATAGCTGCGTTGCACCTAGAAGGGGAAGCTCAATATTGGTGGTTTCATGGACTGACCACACTTTGGCATCATCATATCACTTCATACTCATCTTTCACCAAGAAGCTAGTGGAGAGGTTTGATCCAAGGGATCCGGAAGCCTACTTTGCCAATATAACCAAGCTCAAGCAGGAGGGAGATCTTGAGGATTACATTGCTGAGTATCTGCAGCTCTTAGTGATGGTATCCAAAATCACTATGAGCAGGAAGGTATGCATGTTTTTTAATGGGATGGTTGAACCATTACAAGGGTTGTTCAAGTCTACCAAACCAACCACACTCCTTGAAGCCGTGGAGAAAGCTAGAGATCTACAACACATCTTGCCCAGGGCAAGAACCTTTTTGCAGTAGAAGACTCACTCAAGGCCAAGGTAGACAATCCATGTTCAGGATTTGGAGTTGAAATGTGTTACAGGGGTAACACATCATATCAAGACCTTCTCCAAGAAGGATGCCAACGCTGTACAACCCATAGAATACTTTTCTCCAAGAGGAGGAGTTGTTGCAGCATTAAGAGGGGTCCCAAAGTATCTAACCTTGAGGGTGAGAGGCACCATCATGGGGAAAAGAGTTTCTATATTGATATATAGTGGAGCCACTCATAATTTTAATGATGCACAGCTGGTACACAAGAGAGGAATTCCCATGGAGGAGTTTGAGGGATTTTCAGTTTTGGTCCCAGCAGCCATGACTCTGCAATGTGCCAAGTATGTTCCAGCGCTGACCATTACTATGGGTACCTATACATTGACAGACCACTTCTTTGTGGTAGATATTCTAGACAAAAATATCATATTGGGAGTCCAGTGGTTAGTCACTCTTGGGAGAGTTACCACTAACTGGAGAAACTTGGAGATGGAATGGACTGGAGTGGAGGATGTCCAGCAACAAAATATCAAGGGTATGAATACATATCCCCCTCAGGTTGTTTCAGCACATAGGATGGAGGCAGATCGATGTAGAGGAGATGTTGCATGGGTAGTGGAGCTGCATATATCCGAGGTGAAGGGCAAGGACTCGCCGGTGCATCCAGATGTAGAATCTCTTTTGGACCGGTATTCTACAATGTTTGGGGATATCCCACCAGGGATACCTCATGATCGAGGGTTTGAACACACCGTTGAGTTGGAACAAGGGGTCCAAGCAGTGATCACCACTCCTTATAGACATCTTAAGGCTTATAGGGATGAGATTGAAAGAGCTATCCAAGAGCTGCTAGCACTAGGGCACATCCGGCCTAGTACTAGTCCTTTTGCTTCCTCGGTGGTTTTGTTAAAGAAGAAAGATGGCACATTGAGAATGTGCATTGATTATAGGGCCTTGAACAAGAAGACTATGAAGAACAGGTACCCTATCCCCAGGATCGATGAACTCATGGATGAGTTAAGGGGATCCAAATACTTCTCCAAGATTGATTTGAGGTCTGGGTACCATCAAATCAAGGTGAGGGAGCAAGATATCCCTAAGAAAGTGTTCAGGTGTCACTATGGGCATTTTGAGTTTTTGGTAATGCCCTTTGGATTGACTAATTCTCCAGCAAATTTCCAATCCTACATGAACCACATCTTCCGGGGTCATTTGAGAAAGTTTGTATTGGTCTTCTTTGATGATATTCTGATCTACAACCACACTTGGGAGGAGCACTTGCAGCATATTGAGACAGTCTTACATATCCTCAAGGAGCAGGAATTCTATGCCAAGCTCTCCAAATATGAATTTGGCCTCACAGAGATGTTGTATTTGGGGCATATCATAGGAGTGGATGGAGTGAGGGTACATGAGGAGAAGATTCAGGCTATCAGAGATTGGCCTAAACCTAGGAATGTTACAGAACTCAGAGGGTTTGTGGGCATATGCACTTATTACCGGAAGTTTGTGAAAGGATTTTCACAATTAGCAGCACCACTCACAGAATTGACAAAGAAGGGATCTTTCCATTGGACATCTACAATGCAGAGAGCTTTTGATAAGCTCAAAGAGGTAATGAGTAGTTGTCCTGTTTTGGTTTTACCTGACTTTTCTCAACCTTTTGTGCTAGAATGTGATGCATCAGGTGAAGGTATTGGGGCAGTCTTGATGCAAGGAGGGCATCCTATAGCCTTTGAGAGCAGGAATTTTCTCCCTCATGAGAGGTTATAACCCATATATGATAAAGAAATGTTGGCTATCATGCATGCATTAGCCAAATTCTGGCAGTACTTGGTGGGAAATAAGTTCAAGGTGAATATTGATCACAACAGTCTTAGATTCTTCCTTGAACAGAGGAAACTTCAGGAGAGACAATAGAAGTGGGTGAGAAAAATCCAAGCTTATGACTTTGACATAGAATGTGTCAAGGGGAAGAGCAATATAGTAGTTGATGCACTTTCTAGGAGGCCTACAGCACTGTCCTTGAGGGGCATGGACGCAGATTGGAAGGCTAAAATCTTAGTTGAGTACTCCAAAGATGACTTTGCATGTGAGATACTTGATGGGGTGGTATCAGATGAGATATTTAGAGTAATGGATGAGGTTATCTATTACAAGGATTATATCTACTTGGATAAGAATTCTAAGCTCAAGGAGAAGATCTTATTTGCCTCACATGATTCACCACTTGCCGGGCATCAAAGTTTCACATAGACTTACAGATCTATCAGAGAGAGATTCTCATGGAAGGGTCTCAAGGAGGATGTGCTTCGGCATGTCAGGGAATGCACCACTTGCTAATAGAATAAGGGAGAACACACTTACCCTGCTGGGTTTTTGTAGCCACTACCTATTCTGGATGGGAAGTGGGAAAGTATTTCTATGGACTTCATCACTGGCTTACCGACAGTACAGGGTAAGGACTGTATCCTTTTTGTTGTTGATAGACTAACAAAGTACTCTCATTTATTTTCCATTTCTGCACATTATACTGCTTCACAAGTATCTGAGATCTTCTTCAAAGATGTATTTAGACTCCATGGTCTCCCTAGGAGCATAGTGAGTGATCGGGATAGCCACTTCATGGGTGGATTTTGGCAGGAACTTTTTCGATTAGTGGGGACTGATTTGACTCCAAGTACTAGCTATCACCCCCAAATTGATGGGCAAACTGAGATAGTGAACAAGTGGCTAGAAGGCTACTTGAGGAACTATGTGGCAGGGTAGCAGAAATCTTGGCTACGTTGGCTCCACTTGGGGGAGTATTGTTACAACACTACTCACCATATCTCTATTGGCGTGACTCCATTCCGAGATTTATATGGGTATGAGGCACTTTCATTTTCTTATGTTATGTTTGGGGCAAGTAAAGCTCCAAGGGCAAGGGATTGGATTCAAGAAAAAAATTAAAGCTCCAAGGGCAAGGGATTGGATTCAAGAAAACCAGGACATACTTAGGGCACTCAAAGATAACATTGCTACTGCTCAAAACCAGCAGAAGATGTATGCAGACCATGGTCGGATAGAGAGACAGTTTGAGGTGGGATATCTTGTCTACCTATGCCTTCAACCTTACAAACAGTCCACACTCAAGGTGAAGGGAGCTGAAAAGCTCAAACCACGTTTCTATGGGCCATAAAAGGTGAACAGATATATCAGTAAGGTAGCATATGAGCTGGAGCTTCCTAAGGGGAGAAAGATCCACAATATCTTCCATGTCTATTGCATCAAGAAGGCCATTGGGAGGAATGTAATTTCCAACATGGAACTTCCTCCTATTGATGATGAGGGCCATTTGATCTTGCAGCTAGAAGCAATCTTAGACACAAGGGAGAGGCAGTTGAGAAACAGAGTCATCAAGGAATATCTGATTCGATGGAGGAATCTACTAGATGAGGATGCCACTTGGGAGGGAAAGAAGATCTTCCAACATCATTATTTACTATTTCTTGTGGGAAATAAACTTTTGAGTGGGGAGGACTGTAATGTTCCCAATTAGCCACTACTACTTGGAACATTATAATTGCTCCATTTTTGAAATAAGAAGTAGGAAACACAATAAAATCTATCCCAGTGTGAAAAGGGATTGAGGTAGGAGGGTAAAATAAAGCCTCTTTAGTGTGAAGAGGAGAAAAATCAAGGAGCTAGCTATAGTTGACCAAGTCAACAGCGATGTCACAAGGGAGGGAAAGCTACTAGGCCAGCGCAGTTTTGAAGGAGGAAACTTCTCAAGGAAGCTACATCACCAATGAGTGGGGCCCGGGATGGAGAAGCTCACCTAGGATAAAAAGGAAGGGATAGAAGCAAAGGATTCATTCATACTTCTTGTTTCAGTCTTATGACTGATTGCAAGCTTCAGCTGTTTAGCCGGAGTTGCAGCACTGTTTAGTGCAAGAGTTCTCATGCGGGAATTCTATCTTCATCATTGATATAGCTGATTGGAGGAGCTAAGGAGGAGGTCTTCAGTTCAATTCTCATCATCTATATTGAGGAGAGCCATCCTCTGACCTATACAGCACATTCAATTCTAGTGAATGCATTATTTCTGTAGTATTTGGGGTTGTATCTATCCATTTGTGCTTATTTCAGAAGAGGAGGAGGTGATTCCCACTCTAGGAGATCTATTGAGGAAGGCCTTGGGCCAATTCTTGTATTATGTGTCCCTTTTAGATCATATCAGATATTCCTCAATACATAGTTGCTGGGTACAACATTATTTTATGCAGTTTTGTATCTTGTGTTGCTATTTTGCCGGAAACCCTTGCCGGGGAATCCTAATGTGTTTTTAAAAGAGGTCAATCCTCTCATTTTTTATTATATAATGAAAGCTCAAGATATCTATTATTCCATCCATTTCTTTACTTTTCATAATAAAAATAACGCTGGTTCTTCCTCCGGCATTTCTGTTTTATGAGGTACTGGGGTTGTGATGCTTTTTAGCATATTTGAGTTGGGGAGATCTGTTTAATGTAGATAGAGTTATTTTTTTCTGATGCCATTCTATATTTAAGCTACATACAACATGTTTTAGAGGATCCAAGCCCTAGACTATGTTATTTTTGCACTGGTTTCCTTATACAGCGTCCTCATTGGAGATATTGCTGAAATTCCTGAAAAGGAATATTACAATTTTAGAAGCACAAAAAAATAAAATTATTAGTTGTTGTTTCTTGATTTTCTACCTCAGATAAAATCGAGATTATCTCGCTCCTTGACCGACCTTTGACCACGAACATAGGCACGTTTTATTTTCGAATTTGAACAGATGGATGGGATACAATCCATGTGTGGATCATTCCTGAAATAACCATGTGACCCATTCCCTTATTTTCTTCTTGAAACCTGTCAAAACATAACAGTAGCTGTGGAAACAATGATTATTTGCAGAACTGCACACATTCTGTAGCTAGTTACAAAAGTTCATTCAAATAACAAGAAACATCATAATATAAAGTAGAGATAATTAAATGCTTTCTATGGTATGGAATATGTCAATTATCATTAATTGGAGTCATGAATTTGTGAAAAAGGAAGGAAGATATGATGAAAAATGGTGTCAAAGCAAGAAACTTTTTGAGGTTCAACATACCCCCACTAAGAAACCATTGCATGTCCTCATGAAATTTCCATAAATGTGAGCTTCCCCTCCTATTGCATTTGTTCTAATACCTCTGCTAATACATCCATATTTCTCTTCTTCCCTTTCTTTGCAGTGAATTCCATTCTAGGTTTTCTCATAAGGAATTTGTACTTCAGGCTGATGACTCTCTTGTTCAGAGATTTGTTCTTTTCCTTCAACTTCTTATTCTTCTTATACCACAGCTCCAAATGTAGGATGGTGTTATCACTGATGACCTTCTCCAAGAAAATTTTTTCTTTCAAAGATTCATTCTCTTGTTTAAGGTTCATGTTCAGTATCTCTAGTTCATAAATTTCTTACTTGAGGGAGTTTACCAGAGGTTCTTGTGGACTGACAGGATTCTCCTCTACACTTGGCTTTGCTTCCACATGTTTCTTCTCCAATGACTCAATATAGTCATATATCTCCTATTGTGCTGGGTCAATTTTTGGATATTTCCTGCTTGCACTGTGTACAAGAGTGTGTGCAGGAGAGACAATGACGTGTGAAGGTACTTGGGGTTCCTCATCTAAATTGACAAATTCTGCCTCCTGTAATGGTTCTTTCTTCAAAGGTTTATGAAGGCTAGAGCTTCTCCTTGGTTGTGTAGGATTTAGGTCTTCTGTAACTTTTCTCTTTTTCTCTACATTGCCTCTCTTTTTTACTTTGTTCTATCTCTTATTCTTTATTAGCTTTGCAATGGTGAGCTCTTCCTTTTCTTGCTAAGGTTGAGGTGAGGATTCCTTCTCAATGCATACGTCAATCTTCCTTCTTCTACTTTTCCTAGGTTTTTTCATCCTTAGGCTTCTCTGGTTCATATTGGAAGTGATTTCTGATTAGGAAAATTTCCCAGGAGTCTCCTACACTTTTTAAGTGGAATTCAAGAAGTATTTTTATAATTCCATTATGGTGCATGGCATTATCTTTGAATTGGACTATTTTCTGGACATTTGTTGACATTCCCTTTATACTATTCAGCAAGAAGTAAGGGAGGTTTATTTCTCCATTCTCTAAAAATTTCATCAATAATCGGGCATGATAAACAAACATGCAACGAAATATGCCCTCACAAGTAATAAACTTTTTCAAAATTAACAACATATTTATCCTTTTATTTTTTATTGCTGAACTGGGAATTCCTTTCTTGTAAACAAAAGTGTCCATACTTGGATTCGTTAGAAAAAATTTCCATTCTTCACTATGCATTTCCTTGTTTTTAAACCATTTCTTTCCAGTTCTCGAGAGTTCTGTAGCTTCGGCCACAAGGATTCTGTCACTGAGAATTTTATATCTCCAATCTCAACCTCTGTCCCATCAAAAGATCTTGCAAAAGAGTTGGTAACCTCCTTATGGAATCTGTCAAATTTCCCTATAAATCAGAGCCATTGTACTTTCTGCAGCATTTCCTTTACCTGAGGATAACCCTCCATGAATTTTTCTCCCACAGGTCCAGTTCTCACAATCAATCCCATGTCTTTGTCGTGAGGAGTTTTCCCTACAGAATTGTTCTTCTTTGATCGAATGAATTGAGGTTGCAGATCAGGTTTAAGAATATTGAGGATTTGTAGATAAGTATAGGCGAAATAGATATTCGATGAGGTTTTAAAGGAACATGGATGAGTGGGTTATGAAAGAAGGACATGACCGTTAATCATTAATAGAAAAATGGTTATGAATTATTATGATATATGACACGGATGTTATGGTCACATTGTGAATTTGTGATGTGATAAAGAATCAAACCTAATGATGACATATTGAGGTAGCATATGATCACCTACATTATATATGCTAATGTTTTTGGTCTTATTATTTAAACAACATTTTCTAACATACCTTTGGAACTAACCTTTGCTGCTTTTTTTCTTTGTGTTGATTCTTCAGATATCCTTTCAACACGATCTTCAATAACGTCCTTTCCGTTCAGTATGTTTGCTTTAGTAGGCTGTAGAAAATGTAACAAAGCTGCAAAATGTGATGCCAGTTGTAGAATCTCCTGAGAGTTGCAGAATGGTAGAAATTATGTAGCTACTTCTTTTATTGCTTTAGAGAAAGAAAGGGAACAAAGAATTTGGGATTTTAGAATGGAGGAAAATATAAGATGTCAGAAATCTAATTTTCATCTTATATTTTATGTATAAAGATGTCAATCATAGATTGGTTTTCATACTTCTACAATTTTTTTTTTTTTTTAGTAATATATATATAATTTATTTATATATATTTTTTCTTTTTATTTCCTCTTTTTTTTTAGAGATGAAAAAAAAGACTAAGTTGGGGAAGAAGAGAGATTCTTCTTCACCAACTTCATATTAGTATTGTCTCAAAAAAAATTTATAACTTCCTCCTTTGTAATTGGCTTATGATAGACTTTTAATCAATTTCCATTCACAAGAAGAGGTATTTTTTCTTCATAAATTTTCCTTATCCTGACTGCTCCATTATCAAATACTTTTTTGATCTCATAAGGCCCAAGCCAATGAGTCTAAAATTTTCCTTGAAAGTCTTTGAACTTTGAATCAAACAAAAGTGCCCAATCTCCTACTTGGAAATTTCTTTCTTTTATGTATTCATCATGCCATTTAGACCTTTTTTTTTGGATTGGACTGGTTCTTTGAACTACATCTTGCCTTATGTCATCCAGCTCATTAAGTTGCTCCATTCTATGCTTCTGCACTTATGATAAATTAAGTCCCAATCTGACTACAATATTGAAGGTTTTGCTCTGAAATTCTATGGGAAATAGGACTTTCTTCCCATAAACAAGTTCATATGGAGTATGTCCTATTGTATTTCTCCATGTAGTCCGGTAGGCCCATAAGGCTTGAGGAAGCCTATTTGCCCAATCCCTCCTATGTAAACGTACACTCTTTGTGAGGATTTCCTTGATCACTTTATTGGTGGACTCCACTTGACCATTTTCTTGTGGATGATAAGGAGTGGATTTTATACGTTTAACCTTGTATTCATCCACAATATTTTGCACCATATTTGATGTAAACTGAGATCCTTGATCTGACACAATTTTCCTTGGGACACCAAAACGAGTTAAAATATCCTTAAAGGGAAATGAAACTACAACATATTTAGTAGAATTAGAAATTAATTTAGCCTCTACCCATTTAGTGATATAATCAGTGCAAATCATAATGTACCTATTTTGTCTTGATGGTGGATTGATTGGTCCAACAAAATCCAGAGCCCATTTTTCAAATGGTTCGATGAGTACCTGAGGATGTAAGGGAATTCCATCTGTAGGAACAGGTTTCCCTATTCTTTGATATTTGTCACACATTTTAACATACTCCTTAGCATCTTTAAAGAGGGATGGCCAATAATATCCTAAGTGAAGGATTTTATAGGCAGTCCTCTTATCAGCAAAGTGTCATCCACAGGGTTCATCGTGGCATGCCTTCAAAATTTCAGGCATTTCATCTTCTCGAACACACCTTCTGATGATGATATCTGGACATGTTTTATACAATTCATCATTAACCCATGAGTACAATGCACTTGTTTGAATAATTCTTCTTTTATCTCTAGGAAATAAGTATGTTGGTAATTTCCCTGTAGCCAAATAGTTAGCAATATCTGCAAACCATGGAGATTTAGTAGTTATTTCAAAGACATATTCATCAGGAAAAGTATCCTCTACTAGAGAATCATTATTATTTTTTTGAATTCTAGACAAGAAATCAACAACTGTGTTTTGTTTCCCTTGGCGGTCTAGAATGGTGATGTTAAATTATTGCAGGAGTAATAACCATATTGTAATTATACTATTAGTGATAGATTTATTCATTAATTACCTAATTGCATAATGGTTTGTGTGAATAAAGGTTTCATTGCCAGTGATGCAGTGTCTAAATTTGTTGATAGCATGGACAACAACTAAAAATTCTTTTTCAGTTATAGTGTAATTTAACTCAGCAGGAGTCAAATTTTTACTTGTGTAATAGATGGCATAGGGAATCAAATATTTTTGTCCTAGTACAGCTCTTGTATCTAAAGCATCTGTTGAAATGTGAAAAGGTATTTTCCCATTTGGTCCTCTTAATATGGGTGCTTCATAAATATTTTTTAAGGTTTCAAATGCCAATTGCAAATCAGGATTCCAACTGAATTCACAATGTTTGGTAAGTAGTTTGAAGAGTAGGGATGCTATCTTGGTGAATTTTTCTATAAATCTTTTATAGTGTCCCATAAATCTTAGAAAAATTCTAACATCTTTTTGACAACTTGGAATTGATAATTTCGAGATGACTTCCACCTTAGATGAGTCTACTTTAATTCCATCTCCTGAAATGTGATGTCCTAAAACAATTCCTTCAGTAAACATCATAAATCATTTTTCATGACTTAATGAAAGGTTTTCTTCTTTGAATATTTTAAGAACTTTTTCCAAAATTTCATGGGCTTCTTCAAATGACTTTCCATAAACTGTAAAATGATCCATATATACTTCCACACAATCATGTATTAGATCATAGAAAAATCCTAATACTGCCCTTTGGAATGTTGCAGGTGCATTGCATAATCCAAAAGGGAGTACTTGATAAGCATAGGTTCCCCATGGATAGGTGAATGTGGTTTTGTCTTAGTCTTCAGGTGCTACTTGAATTTGGTTGTAACCACTAAAACCATCCAGAAATGAGAAATAATTCTTTCCTGCTAATGTATCCAATACTTGACCTATGAAGGGAAATGGAAATGATATTTTAAAGTAGCCTTATTCAACTCTCGATAATCAATACATACCATCCATTTACCATTATTTTTAGGTGCAATCACTAGGGGAGAAACCCACTGACTATCTGAAATTGGATAGATGAAGTTTACATTCAGTAATTTTTGCAATTCCTCTTTCACAATTTCCCTAAGATTTGGATTCGTCCTTCTTTGAGGTTGTATTATAAGCCTAGAGTTTTCCTCAATGTAGGTATGATGTATACAAGTCTCAGGACTAATTCCTTTGTAATATTCCCAATTTTTGTAGCTAATGGGAATATTGCATTTTAATTTCAGTTTTCTTAACTCATGAATAAAAGTGTAAAGGAGGAACTCTAAAACTCCTAACCAGCAAAATAAATCAATGCCCAATGTGAATGTAATGTTCCCACTTAGCCTTAACTAAGAGGAACATTCAATTTTGTTTTAATTTCTGTTTCGTGAATAAATGAATAAAGGAGGACATGTAAAACTCCTAAAAATTCTGAATAAATCAATGCCCATGTGAACAAAGACAAATCAAGGCCATGTAAATAATCACTTGCAGGTGTGAAAGAGGTTTGAGCTAAAGACTGGGTCAACCTTGACCAAGTCAACAGTGTTGTCTAGGTTCATTGCATCTCCAAAAGGGACAGCGCAATTGTAGAAGGAAGCCCCTCATGTGAAAAGGGCTAACTCATCAAGATGGTTTAGGGTTTGCAAAATATTTCTCATCTTATAAAAGGAAAAGGAGGGAAGCAAGAGAAGGTTGTTGATTGATCATATTTCTAAGTATTTGTCTACTTAGACAAATACCATTCTCTGTTGTTTAGTGGAGGATTGTATCTGAAATTCCTATGTAGTGATTTCACCTCTTCCTTTGAGGATTCAAGGAGGAAAGTTTGTTGAATTGAACCACTATCAGGCTTGAGGCCAAGCTCCATCTTACATTACAGCGCTGCTCATCTTGAGGGTTGAGCTGTCTTGTGAGCTGCAGCAAGTGGGAGTCTAGATCTGCAGAGATCTAGTGTATTTTTGGAGCCTCTTTCTCATGGAGTGTGTTCTTTAACCTCCTGAAAGAGTGTCTCTTCTTCTTGTACTTCAGATCTACAATTTTACAATATTTTTCTGTGTCATTTGAGCTACGGCGTTGTACCCTTGAGCAGACTGTGTTATTTCTATATGAGGGTTTTCATGGTGTCTTGCTCATAGTTTAGATCAAAGATCTCTAGTGCTGGGCCTTGTCTTCCACTTGGTGATCCATGGATTAGCTTGTTGATCTATGTTTTGTTTAGATCTGATCCATTGTAATAAAATTTTATATTCAGAAATTCACTGCAGCAGTTTCCAGTTCTACAACTTGTTTATCAGATCTACTCTTATTCATGCATGCTCTTGTCAAAATTCCAAGTGGATCTTGAAGAGAAAACTATATAGTTTCCAAATCTGAAATAGATCTGATGTTTTGTCCACAGATCTGCTCTAGATCTGAGTTGCAACTTCCAGCTACTGAAGCTCCTTAAAAATAACGTTGTTGAAGCATTTCTGTAAATATACATATCTTCTAGCTCTCTTTTCTGAAGATTTATTGTTGTATTGACTCTTGCCTTCTACTGTATAATGAAAGGGCTTCATCATAATGTTGATTTGATGCTGTATTACTGAAATATAAGTCTCCTTTCTGATCTCCACTGAACATCTGCTAAAAATGTGCAATTCCTGAAGCAGTGCTTGCATTTGACTACAACCTTCCTCTTTAGGTGCTTTTTGGCTAGTCTAGTTTTTGGGAGATCTATTTAGTGAGTCTAAACTGATTTTTTTTTTATGAAACCCCATACATAAGTCTCATGTAGCATAAATAAGAGGAACCAAGTCTTTATCTACATTATTTTTGCATAGTTTTACTTATACAACGTTTCTCTTGAGCACCTTGTTGAAATTCCTAAAAAAGGATCATTATAGTGGTATCGGAGCTCCACTCTTGGCACAGCCTGTGCTTGCCTTGGAGCACCAGTCATGTTGCATTTCTAAGAAGAGGATCCTCTCACTGAGAGGGAGAGGAGGTACCAAATAGAAGTCATAAAAAGTATGACTACACCACTGATGACCCTGACAAGGGTCAGGACAAGGGGAAAGCCCCTGAATCTGTGAATGATAAGGATAAGGAAGCAGAGGAGTTTGCAAAAAATCTCTTGGAGACTATGCAAGATCTTTCCAAGGAGATAAAAGAGATGAGGTTGGATAGAATGAGGGAGTCCCTTGGGAGATTCCATCAAGGAGAAAGTTTTGAAATGTCTCATTATGGAACTGGTTAACCTGTGAGCTTGCCACAAGCCCCACAGGCCTCACAACGCTCTACTTGTCCTACCTTCTTGGCTGTAGAGAAACAAGGACCACAAGAGCCAACCTCCCTGGAAGGTTACTTTTTGGAATATGACTCACAAAGTCAGAGATTCAAGGATAAATTGAGTTTTCAAGAATTTTTCCATCTCAAGGATCGGAGGAGACCATGGCAGCAGTACAGAGATGGAGGTTTCTTTCATGGGAGACACCACACTATGGGCAGGTTATTTTTTCCCAAGTTTTATGGATCATCCTCTTGTTCTGCGAAAGCATGGGTGGAAAATGTGGACATCTATTTCCAGTTGAATAAAGTCCCCAAAGTAGAAGCCATCAAGATTGTTGCGCTGCACTTTGAGGGTGAAGCCCACAACTGGTGGTTCCATGGACTATCCACATTGGGACACAACAATGTGTCTACATATGCTGAGTTCACTAGAATACTAGTGGAGAGATTTGACCAGAAGGATCTCGAGGCACCTTTTATAAGCCTTGTAAAGCTGAAGAAAACAGGATATGCAGAGGCCTATATCTTTGAGTTCCTGAGATTATCAGTCATTGTCCCTGATCTATCTGTAGCAAGGAGAGTCTACATGTTCATTGATGGCCTGGAGGAACCTTTGCATGGGTTGTTTAAGTCTACCAAGCCCATCACTTTGCATGATGCCATTGAGAGAGCTAGGGATCTCCAAGATGCCTTGCCAAGAGCAAAGGCAACTTTCCAAAGCAAAGCCCCTCACTCTTCTAAGGGGAAAGAATGGAAAGCTACTCCACCCAAGGAGAGCTCACTGAAGAAACCTCTTGACCTTGATCTCCAGAGGGAGATGAGGAAAAAGAGATTGTGTTTCACTTGCCAAGAGCCATGGGTACCAGGACATAGATGTGCTGCTGGAAGGGCACACTATATAGAAGTCTTCTTAGATTTTGAAGAGGAAGATGGGAAAGATGGAACTAGGAGGGGTCACAGTGCCGGTGATGATGAGGAGGAAGATCAATCACCATCCATAGGTGAAGAGGGAGCCTTTGCTCCAACAAGTGGGGCTCTTGCCTCTTTGAGAGGAGTGCCTAAGTACTTGACCCTGAGAGTACAAGGCTCAGTCATGAACCAGAGAGTGTCTATTCTGATTGACAGTGGGGCCACCCACAACTTTATTGATGCTCACCTTGTGCAGAAGAGAGGAATCCCCACTGACACTTTTGATGGGTTTTTTGTTTTGGTCCCTGGAGATAGAACCATGCAATGCATGAAATATGTTCCATCACTTTCTGTCACTATGGGATCCTACACCTTGGTGGACCATTTCTTTGTAGTTGACATACCCGACACCAATATCATCTTGGGTGTCCAGTGGTTGATTACCTTGGGGAAGGTTACCAATGATTGGAAAGCCTTACAAATGGAGTGGATGGACTTGAAGAGTGGGAAACCACAAATAATTCAAGGCATGCACACTTATCCTGCACTTGATGTTTCCACACAAACAACAGAGATAGATTTGCGCAGTGGAAGAAAGGATCTCACAGTTCCTTCTCTCATGTTTATGAGAATGTTGCAAGGAACATTCCTACCTCATGGCAAGCCACTTGGAATGCCATTAGATTTTGATCATGTGGGGGAAGCCTCAAAAAGTTCTGCTCCAAACATAGATCAAGCAAGGATTGGAGCAATAAAAGAGAAAGCCACAACGCTGTGGGAGGAAGGAAAGGGGAGGATCAACCTCCCAGCATACAAATTTGGCATTTTTAATGTCAAAGAAGCAATCAACAACAAGGAAAGAACCACCATATATGTATCAGCAGTGTTGTCATTGTTGAGCTGTGTGGATCCATATTGGAGATCTCAACTCCTTGTGGAGTACTCCAAAGATCTTCACACAGGGATGCTATTAAATGGCATGAAGCAAGAGGGAGGCTATGTGGTCCATGAAGGGTTCATCTATCATCTTGGTAAAGTATTATTGTCTCAAGCCTCCAAGCTTAAGCAAGAAATACTACAAAGAGCACACAAAGAGTTCCTTTCCAGCTATATGCAGTCAGCAAAGATCTACACCCTAATCATGAGGAGTTTTGATTGGGAGGGTATGAAAGAGGAACTACATCAGCACTATGATTAGGAGGAACTACATCAGCACTTACAAGAGTGAAATAGTTATGAGGAGATGGGACAGCCAAAGGACTCTATGCAGGAGTCATTTCAACAATCTCTTCCTTCTCTTAAGAGAGGAGAAATACCCATGCCCAACTCCATGTGTGTGGGAGACTTGAATGGTAAAGGATTTGATCTT
This sequence comes from Pinus albicaulis, assembly GCA_034641835.2. Lineage (NCBI taxonomy): Eukaryota > Viridiplantae > Streptophyta > Pinopsida > Pinales > Pinaceae > Pinus > Pinus albicaulis. Next base: position 1,323,655,497 of record CM076574.1, on the reverse strand, counting down.
ATGGAGCATGTTTATTTTTCTGATTTGACATATTCTCTTACCATATGTATGTAGGCCATGGCTCCTATAAAGAGTGATATTACATGTAGATCTCATGGCATTGGTGAGGCCAATAAAAATTCTAAATCTGGTCACTCCCTTGAGGTGCAAAGGGAGATTCTCTATCATGATGGGTGCTTCCCAAAGGCACCTAACTTGGGCATCACTTTCAGCCATGTCAAAATGAACCATGCAGCAAAGGTGTGGTGGGAGTACCACTTACCACACTCAGATCTACCCAAGACAAGGAGTGCATTGCGTTGGTATCTTATGTGGGATTGTGACCCACCTCCTCAAGTGAAAATTTCAGTTTGCATATATGTGATTTTTCTTCTATACATAGATGATATATTGGTATTGTTTATGGGTTTGTATGGGAAAAGAGTGGGCAGTGTATATGTACCACATGGGATGGAACTTCATCTTGTACTTCATGATACATGTTTTAGATGTGACATTGCTTCAACCATGTTTATTTCTATTGAGTTTTACACTCATGGAGGGATGGACTATGCCCCTATAATGTTAGCCTTAGAGGAGAAATTTTTGATGTATTGGCATAATGAGCACTTGGCCCATGATGGGAGCTTGATCCTTGATGGTGCCATCAATGGAGAAGGAGAAGAACTACGGCTCTTACCCTATCAATTGCTTGAGGACAAGCAACATTTTGGAGGGGAGGACTGTAATGTTCCCACTTAGCCTTAGCTAAGAGGAACATTCAATTTTGTTTTAATTTATGTTTCATGAATAAATGAATAAAGGAGGAAATGTAAAACTCCTAAAAAGTCTTAATAAATCAATGCCCATGTGAACAAAGACAAATCAGGGCCATGTAAATAATCACTTGCAAGTGTGAAAGAGGTTTGAGCTAAAGACTAGGTCAACCTTGACCAAATCAATAGTGTTGTCTAGGTTCATTGCATCTCCAAAAGGGATAGCGCAATTCTAGAAGGAAGCCTCTCATGTGAAAAGGGATAACTCATCAAGATGGTTTAGGGTTTGCAAAATCTTTCTCATCTTATAAAAGGAAAAGGAGGGCAACAAGAGAAGGTTTTTGATTGATCATATTTCTAAGTATTTGTCTGCTTAGACAAATACCATTTTCTATTGTTTAGTGGAGGATTGTATTTGGAATTCCTATGCAGGGATTTCACCTCTTCCTTTGAGGATTCAAGGAGGAAATTTTGCTAAATTGAACCACTATCAGACTTGAGGCCAAGCTTCATCTTACATTACAGCTCTACTCATCTTGAGGGTTGAGCTGTCTTGTGAGCTGCAGAAAGTGGGAGTCTAGATCTACAGAGATCTAGTGTATTTTCGGAGCCTCTTTCTCATGGAGTGTGTTCTTTAACCTCCTGAAAGAGTGTCTCTTATTCTTGTAATTTAGATCTACAATTTTACATTAGTTTTCTGTGTTATTTGAGCTACAACACTGTACCCTTGAGTAGACTGCGTTATTTCCGTATGAGGGTTTTCATGGTGTCTTGCTCATAGTTTAGATCAAAGATCTCTAGTGCTGGGCCTTGCCTTCCACTTGGTGATCCATGGATTATCTTGCTGATCTATTTTCTATTCAGATCTGATCCATTGTAATGAAATGTTATATTTAGAAATTCACTGCAGCAATTTCCAGTTCTGAAACTTGTTTATCAGATCTACTCTTATTAATGCATGCTCTTGTCAAAATTCCAAGTGGATGTTGAAGAGAAAACTATATAGTTTCTAGATCTGAAATAGATCTGATTTTTTGTCCATAGATCTGCTCTAGATCTGAGTTGTAACTTCCAGCTGCTAAATCTCCTTAAAAATAACGTTGTTAAATCATTTATGCAAATATACATGTGTTCTAGCTCTCTTTTCTGAATATTTATTGTTGTATTGACTCTTGCCTTATACTGTATAATGAAAGGGATTCATCATAATGCTGATTTGCTACTGTATTACTGAAATATAAGTCTCCTTTATGATCTCCACTGAACATCTGCTAAAACTGCGCAATTCCTGAAGCAGTGCTTGCATTTGACTGCAGCCTTCCTCTTTGGGTGATTTTTGGCTAGTCTAGTTTTTGGGAGATCTATTTAGTGAGTCTAAACTGATTTTTTTTTAATGAAAATCCATATATAAGTCTCATACAGCATAAATAAGAGGAACCAAGTCCTGATTTGCGTTATTTTTTCATAGTTCTAATTATACAGCGTTTCTCTTGAGCACCTTGTTGAAATTCCTAAAAAAGGATCATTCCAGTGAACATGGACAAATCTGGGCCATTTCAATAAAATACACTTAGGTGTGAAAAGGAATGAACAAGGTTGAATAGGTCAACAGGACCAAATCACAGCAGTGTCTAGATGCATTGAACCTCCTTATTGATCAGCGCAGTTTTAGATGGAGACCCTTCATGTGAAAAGGGTTAACTCATTGGAGGTGGTTTAGGGTTTTCTAAGCCCTAATGTTATAAAATGAAGAGGAAGGCCATAAGGAAATGTTGTTGAAGATAATTTGATTTTTAGATTGCTTAAGCAACTCAAACTCTCTTGGCTGCTTAGCTAGAGAGAGAGAGGAATTTCCTGTTTAGGAATTCCTCCTCCTTCATTGAGGAGCTCTTGAAGGAGTAAGTTCTGAAATACCTCACATCTAGGCTTGAGGCCAAGCTTCCTCCCCCATCACAACATTATTGTTGCAGCAGCATAATTCTGTGTTGTAGGGTGTAGTGAGGGGTTTTCAACACGACTTCCAGATCTAGTTTTGCAGAAAAGGGAGCATTCCTTTCTCTGGAAGATTAGTGAGGAAGCCTTGAGCTTCATATTTAGATCTTGGAATTAGGCCAAAAGACCTTCCAACATCATCTGCGTATTATACTTCATAAACTGCGTCATTTTTCCAGTGCATTGTTGCAACAGAGTTTCTACCCTAGTTTGGTGCTTATTTCCTTGAGGAAGGGCCATCCCTTCTTCCAAAAAGTTTGTATTGCAGCCCTCTTCTATAATTTGGTACATTTAAGCTAATATACTCAGAGTTTTAGTGATTCTGTGTTTTTCAGATCCATATTTTTCAAATCTGATACTTGTATTTGTTCTTTCATGAAATCCCCTTGCCGAGTGATCTATTTGATGTATAAAAGGAGCTGAATCTCCATTTTTCTTCATGCTAAGTTATAATAAACTTCAGATCTGATGTTTCAGACATATTTTGTCTAATTTCTTCAGAAATCATGCAATGTATGCTTCAACCATTTTTTGCATACTCCAAGTCATGGGAAATCAACATTTTTAAGCTTATTCGGGGATGGAGGAACTATTTAACATAGCTATAATGCTTTGTTTGAGCTGAAATTTGGAGCATAGGTCCCTCATGATATAATATAAAATATCCTCCCGTAATTTCCCTTAATTTTACGCAGATTGCTGAATATATCTATTTTAGGGTCGAAATCACTTCTTTTCCTCACTCTTTGGATCCTAAATTCAGATCTAATTTGTTGCTATACTTGAAATCAGTTGCTAAGTGTCTATAAGCATATTTTATGCACTTTTATCTCTCTTCACTTCCAATAGAGCATTTTACTTTGTTGCAGCCCCTCATTAGGCCTTCTCTTAAAGATAACTAGGTGTGGGAGATTTGTTTAACCCACCTAGTGTTATTTGTTTCAGCTCAAATCTTGGATTTAGTTTTTATATTGTCTGATATAAGGGAAAAAAAGAGTTATTTTCCTGTTCTAAAGCATATTTTTCTGAAAATTCATTTTTAAGTGCACGATTCATGAGATGTTCCTAAATAGGAATATTACAGTGGTATCAGAGCATGATCTCTGGCCCAGCCTGTGAGATCAAGCTATAAGAGAAGTGAAAAGAAGAAAAAGAGATCAGAATGATGGATAATATGAGTTTACTCTCATCAATGTTTGGATCAAAGAAGAGCCTCTCCAAAGAGGTAAATCAGAAGAGAGAAAGAAGATGCATCGAGACTCCTAGAGGGTTTCAATAAGAAGCAAGCTACAGTAAAATCTGCATGAGGTTTCAAGAAGAAGAAGGGAGCCCCAGAACTTCCTATCAGCAAAATAGAAGACCGGAGAATCCTAGATCTCCTCATAGATCCACTATGCCCACTTTCTTTGAAGAAGGTGAGAGGTATAGCAATGAAGAAAAGAGATGCAAAGAAAAACCTAAAGGGTTTCAAGATGAAGAGGAAGAACTATACACTTCCTGTCATCACAAAGCAAAGGAGAATGTCAATCTTGTCACTTTGGGCAAGAGATCTCCATTTTCACCATCTGCTGCTAAGGTGCTTGCATCTAGAGAAGAGGCACCTGCATCTTTGCAAGGTAGTCTTGAGCTCTTAACATTTGGAGTCCCATGCATGAATTAGGAGATGCATGAGGAGGAGAAGGAAGATACAAGCATTGGTATGCTTGAAAAATTGAGAACATCATTTTTTCCAGTAGTTGGAGGCATCATTGATCCGAATGGAGGAACTCTTTTGTTCTGTCAAGAGGTTCCCACATATCACTTGATCCAAGGTATGCATGAAATTTCAGCACATATTTTTTCAAGATTAATGCATAGCCAAGGATTAAATCAAAATGTTGATTTGAAGAAAAGACATGTCACAGTGCAGAGGACCCTTGATCTAATCAAGGATGAGACTGGAAACTATCCCTATGCATCATCGTTGTGCTGCATTCAATCTCTTGGGTTGAGATGTAGGGTCTCAAGAAAGGGGATTAGTACTATCCTATGTTCAATGGCTGATTGTGAGATCAGTAATGAAACGTGCTTTGAGACAATACATGTATCACGTTGTAGATCTACAGCGTTGTCACTTAGTGACTGTGACAAAGAGGCTTCAGCTCTCTTGCACCATTCTAGAGGCAGCTTCAACCTTGAAGCAATAGAGAAGAAGAATATGAAGAGTAGACATCTTGAGATGAGAAACATTTTCTCCCCTCTAGATGACACTCTCTCAATGAGCATGTTATAGCTCAAAGAGAGACTTCTACTTACTGCAGATTCAAAGCTTCACTGGTTTTGGAAGGCCATATATGGGAGAAAGGTCTCACTAAGAGATCTCAACAGAGATGCATTTCAATATTTCATGAGATGCAAGGTTCTTCATTGGCTCAAAGGAGATGGTATTCTACAAAGGGAGGATGCCATGATTATGCAACACATCACTCATCTTCCATATTGAGGTGAGTGGATGAGGATGATGAGAAAGAGATCACATGATCACTTGCAGACATATATGGGCCAGTAATATTGTTTACGCTAGTTTCCCTTGGGAAACTCTTATCACTCTCCAAAGGCACCCATTCCTCTGATCTATGCCTTGAAGAATGGTCATGAAATGAATAAGGAGGCATGGCAACGCTGGTTTCTTTGGGGTAAGCATGATCACTACCCAAAGATTCTCATTCTCTCATCTCATGCTTTATGCATTATTAATAGAGTATATGAAAAGGAAGCATGGTTTATGTGGTTGTTAAAAGAAGAGTTTGGACATCACATGTTAAACCTCATGTCCATGTATTTACCCATGTTTGAAATATGTCTCATTTATCCACATGTATTTCTATTGGAGGTATGTTTCATGCATGAACTTTGGCTTGGGAGAAGGGATGACTCCCAGATGATGTGGTATGAGGGAGCTTGCTTGTATTATGTTGATGAGACATTTCACACGTCCATCATTATGTTGTTGCTCCATGATCCACATGTTGATAAGGCAAGAAGGCTGCAAAAGTCCTTATTGCTATGGCTGCTCTTGGGTGAGTATGGTTACTACCCAATAGCTCAACATTTCCTGAATCATGCCTTGAATTTCAATGTTATGTTGTAGCAAGAGAAGGCATGTACCATTTCTATACACTTGGGAGAGTATGGCCACCACATGACATCTCCTATGTCTATGTGTTTTGCATTGTGTAGAATTTGGCATATTGATCTTATCATGTGCATTGATGATGATACTTTGTATTGGGCTGATGTGACATATCATATGTCCATTAGTATGGTTTGGTTTCATGATGCACATGAGGAGGAAAGAAGGCATCAAGACCTCTTGTTGCTTTGGTTACTTTTAAATGAGTATGATGACCACCCCATAGCTCATAATTTTCTGATTCATGCCTTATGTATCAAATATAAATTGCAGCAAAGGAAGGCATGTACATCATCTTTTGGGAAGCTTGGCTTGTCCATCTTACATAGAGGAGATGGAGGATGGCAGCAAAGGGCCTTGCTCCGGTGGTTATTATTAGGGGAATATGTTTTGACCTCTTTGTCTACCCATGTTGCTCCTTCCCTTCTTCTTTTGCATAACGCTGGAATGATGGAGTTTGGATCCAACAAGGCCAACAAGGCTAAGAAATAAAGCATAACAATGCTTAATCAAGTTCATAAAACAAGGATGAAGGAATGTTCTTGCATGATGAAGCTTTTCCTTTATGGAAGGAGCTACTGTATTTTATGTCTCTCATGTGTTTATGATGGTGTTGGACATCATGTAATTTTCATTTTGTACTTCATGATAAGAAGAGGACATCTAACCTTACAGTTGGAAGTCATCTCATGCATTTGTGGAAGACAACTTTGGAACCAAACATACATAACCTATTGCAACAAATGGAGGAAGCCTTCCTTATGTGGATGCCATTTGGAGGGAATAGATGGTTTTCGTCTACAATAAGAGTTGCTTGAGGGAAAGCAACATTTTGCTGGGGGAGACTGTAATATTCCCAATTTTTGCAGCTAATGGGAATATTGCATTTTAATTTTAGTTTGCTTAACTCATGAATAAAAGTGTAAAGGAGGAAATCTAAAACTCCTAATCAGCCAAATAAATCAATGTCCAATGTGAACATGGACAAATCTGGGCCATTTCAATAAAATACACTTAGGTGTGAAAAGGAATGAATAAGGTTGAATAGGTCAACAGGACCAAATCACAGCAGTGTCTAGATGCATTGAACCTCCTTATTGATCAGCGCAGTTTTAGATGGAGACCCTTCATGTGAAAAGGGTTAACTCATTGGAGGTGTTTTAGGGTTTTCTAAGCCCTAATGTTATAAAATGAAGAGGAAGGCCACAAGGAAAGGTTTTTGAAGATAATTTGATTTTGAGATTGCTTAAGCAACTCAAACTCTCTTGGCTGCTTAGCTAGAGAGAGAGGAATTTCCTGTTTAGGAATTCCCCCTCCTTAATTGAGGAGCTCTTGAAGGAGTAAGTTCTGAAATTCCTCACATCTAGGCTTGAGGCCAAGCTTCCTCCTCCATCACATCATTATTGTTGAAGCAGCATAATTCTGTGTTGTAGGGTGTTGCAGTGAGGGGTTTTCAACACCACTTCCAGATCTAGTTTTGCAGAAAAGGGAGCATTCATTTCTCTGGAAGATTAGTGTGGAAGCCTTGAGCTTCATATTCATATCTTGGAATTAGGCCAAAGGACCTTCCAACATCATCTGCGCAGTATACTTCAAAAACTGCATCAGTTTTCCAATGCATTGTTGCAGCAAGGTTTCTACCCTAGTTTGGTGCTTATTTCCTTGAGGAAGGGCCATCCCTTCTTCCAGAAAGTTTTTATTGCAGCCCTCTTCTGTAATTTTGTACATTTCAGCTCATATGCTCATATTTTTAGTGATTCTTCATTTTTCATATCCATATTTTGCAGATCTGATACTTGTATTTGTTCTTTCATGAAATCCCCTTGCCAGGTGATCTATTTGATGTATAAAAGGAGTTGAATCTCCATTTTTCTTCATGCTCAGTTATAACAAACTTCAGATCTGATGTTTCAAACATATTTTGTCTAATTTCTTTATAAATCACGCAATGTATGCTTCAGCCATTTTCTGCATACTCCAAGTCATGGGAAATCAGAATACATCTATTTTAGGGTCGAAATCACTACTTTTCCTCACTTTTTGGATCCTAAATTCATATCTAAGTTGTTGTTGTACTTGAAATCAATTTATTAGTGTCTATTAGCACATTTTGTGCACTGATAGCTCTCTGCACTTCCAGTAGAGCGTTTTACTTTGCTGCAGCCCCTCATTAGACCTTCTCTTAAAGATAACTAGGTGTGGGAGATTTGTTTAACCCACGTAGTCTTATTGTTTCAGCTCAAATCTTGGATTTAGTTTGTATATTGTCTGATCTAAAGGATCCAAGAGTTATTTTCCTGTTCTAAAGAATTTTTTTCTAAAAATGCATTTTTAAGTTCATGATTCATGAGTTGTTCCTAAATAGGAATATTACATCCTTTCATGTCAGTGTACTCACATGCATATGCATAAGAATGTTTTTGTAATGTTTTGATCAACTCTTCCTGTTGGAATTTTTCCAAGTTTTTGTTTACGTTTAAAGATTTCCCTGGAAAGATTTCAATTGTAGAGTTACCAAATTCTTCCATTGAATATAAAGAAATATGTCTAGATGATAAGTGTTCAATATTGCATTTTTCTTGAAAATTAAAATCATCTTCAGATTGTGAGGATGTTTCAAATTTTTCTATTGAATTTAAGATTTGAATTTCTTCACTAATATGAGAAATAGTAAAGAGAGGTTGAATTTCATTCTCATCATCTATCCACTCTTCATCTCCTATTTCTGTGATTGTTTTTGTTGGAGGATAGAGTGGATTTCATTACTGAGTTGCCATCAGAAATAAACATATCACCGGATCTACAACTAATGAAAGCATCAACTGTAGCTAACCAAGGCCTCCCTAAAGTGAGTGAATGTCCCCCTAGGTTTTTCTTTGGAGTTAGGTTCATAAAGTCAAATGGATATTCCCAAGAATATAAGGATACATATATATATTATAGTAAACCATCTGGCTTGATTACTGATCTGTCTGCTAACTGCAATAATGTTGGTTTATATTAAAGGTTTGGAAGACTAAGTTGTTCCATAGTCTATTTTCTCATGATGTTGATGGCTCCTCCTAAGTCAATTAATGTGTTTGGAATCTCAATGCCATTGATGAGTGTTTATACAACTGGACTTCCTGGGTCAAAATATTTTTGTATGGCTATTTTTCCCATCATAATGTGAGCAATTTTTCCTACTAACTAAATCTTTTTTATTTATTTTGTTCTTCTTCCTGGTTTTTTGTGCTCAACTCTCTTATTATTTATGCGAGAATCAGAATCTCTTTAATGGCATGTAGACATTGAATTTTGATACTGACATTTTTCAATTCATCTAGAAAATCATAATTGGGCAAAAAAGGAATTTTTCTATCCCTATATCGATTTGTAATCTTTCAGGAAAAGGAGGGTTAGAAATAGATACTGAAGGTTGCTCAATTACAAGGGTTGCTTTTACTTAATATTTTTTTTTTGTTGAAGAGATGTCCCTTATTTAGAACTTTTATTTTGTTGTAGAGAAATTTCTTCATCAAAATTATATTTTTCTTGAATAACAACAGAAGGCTTTCCCCTTTCTAATATTCTATCGGATCTACGTTGGACATTGTTAAGATGTAGTGGAGTAATCATGTAAGCTGGAAAGTTTTTTCCTTCTATGTTATAGGCATTTTGGGATTTTTTGTTGTTTAGGTTTGGTAATGGCTGGGCAAGCAGTTTATTTGTTCTTTGCAGATATGGTAATGATAGTTGTGGATTCTAATTTTGGATTTGGAATGGTTGATTTTGTTGTGGAAAATTTTGAGGAGGGTAATTTGGATAGGATTGTGGATACTGGTGATACTGAGAGTATCTGCCATAAGGATTTTGCATCCCTTGTGTACAAGGTTGAGGCTGGGACCAAGGTTGTTTCCATGATGAATTCCAATTGTTTGGTGGGGGTTAATTATACATATGGTTATTAAAACCTTAAGTTTGTGGCCCCTGTCATGGTTTTCTAGAGACAAAACAAAGAGGGTCTACTGGAGATGGAGTTAATTCTTCTTCTTGAAAAAAAACCTTAAGACCTGGTGTTATCACCATAATTTTTTTTTTTCTAAACTCTGAAATTTTACCTTGTTCTAGTCATGGTGTCAATAGATCTTGAGTCATTTCATTTATGAATTGGGTAAGTGATAGGTTAGAAGTCTCAAAATGTAATTTTCATTTCCAAATAATGTCTTTAAGTCTCATTCCATGTTTTAAAGGTCCCATCATCCATTTAGAAGTCATGTTTTTAACCTTTGAAAAAATCTTCTACAATAAGCCACGAAACTGCAGTTTCATAGCACATCCAGTTGAAAAAACCAGTTTTGCGCTACAAAAGCACTGCTACTTTCATAGTGCATATCACCAAAATTGCACTAAGTGTGCTACGAAAGCGCGCATTCATAGGTAAGTCATGTCAAAACATCAAATTTGTCAGAATCCATTAGGTTTTCATCATTAGGAGTCAGTTAGGGGTCATCTCCAAAACATTTAACCATTCAAACTCATCATTGCAATCGTAGAGGTCTTTTTTATGAAAGACAAGTTCAAATTTGAAAGACCTACATGCATTATTCACTCCATTTTTCATGCAAAACAGTTCAACATATCTATTTCAAGTTTTAATATTATGGTTATCTTAAACCAAAGCTTTTCTCATCTTCTATCAAGCGAGGCTGATCATTAAATTCTACAAGAAGCAGACAAAAATTTCCGAAGGAAATAATGATAGAGGAGAAAATAAATCACAGGTCAGGGCATTCCTTGAGGTCAGAAACTGAAAGCACAAGAGCCCTAGCTAAAGAAAAAATAGTGTTAGAGGCTTTCAGGAAAGCAGAGTGTTTAAATTTTTGTGAAAAGCTGCAGGGAGGATACAGTCAGGTAACAAAGGAATTTTCTTTGCATTTCAGTGGTTCAAACACAAAGATTGGAACCTTAAATTTTTCAGTTACTCCTGAGACCATAGCCTTGGTAACTGAGATTCCTAGAGGGCAAGAAACATGGTTTAAGGGTTTCAGATTTGACATGGAGGCATGCAAGGTGTTTCTAAAGCCAGAATTTACAGAGATGGATTTAAACAATGCAATTCCAAGGAGCTGCATCAAAGATAGATATGCTAATTTACTCTTCAATATCCAGAGGTATTTTACCTGTGAGGGCAGGTACCATAAAGTTTATTCATACCATTTCAAACTTCTGTTACACTTTACAGGTATGATATCTTTAGACTTTCCATTTTTCCTGTATAGAAGCATTGCTAAGATGGCAAATAAGGTTCAAATGAATTCCGAAGGGTGTGAAACTTCTCTATTTCCCCATGGTTTAATCAAACTGATGGTCTTAAATGAACTCCAAAATATTAACAGAGAATGGTCATCATTTTTATTTTTATATGGATTTGGAGTAGAAACTCAAACTACAGTCAGTAACCCTAAGGTAAAAGAAACTCCACCAGCAGAATCCAGCAAACCTGTAGTGACAAGGACAAAAAAAATTGTGAAGTTAAAACTTGGGAAACAAGTGGAAGAATGGTTAGGAAAGACATCAATTGTCATTGAATAAACTCCTCAACCTGCAAAACAAAGGTTAGGTGAAATTGAAGAAATTTCACAGAAACAGTCAGCTGATAAAAAAGTTAAACAGAGACTGACTAGGAGTCAAGTTGAAAAAGCAAAAGGGAAAGTAGTGTTTTCAGGAAAAAATGACAGTCCAGGTTTAAAGGGGAACTTACATGATACCTTGCAAGCAATAGACATAGAAGATCCTCCTTTAGTACAAGCTGACCTCATAAAAATTGATGAATGTAAACAGAAAAAGATGAAGTCATCCAAAAAACTGGAGTTCAATGATGAAGATGCAAAATGTGTCTTCAAGGCTATGAAGCATGTAACTAGACAGTCAAAGAGGATACAAGAAATTAATGTTGATTTGGAGAAAATTGATGAAGCACCTACTGTTTGTGAATAATTAATAGATCTTTCTCCACCTATATCAGAAAAAGCCAAAAACAGAGTATTCTCAACACAAACAACAAAAATCAGTTATGAAGAGATGGATTAAAAGTTAAAGTCAGCTAATCATGAAATTTCTAGGTTAAAGAAGAGATCTAGAAAGCATGCTATTGAAAAAACAAGTTTCAAGAGGATAAAAGCCCTTTGGGAAGGTGAAAAGGTTTCTAGATCTGAAATTCCTAGCAGTGAGGAACATTTTTTCACTTGGACTGTACCAGCCATAAAATAAGAAAAATTTGTGAGAGTTATGAATACTCATTTGAGGGCCATCAATAGAAATTTAAAGAGACAGGTTGAAGACTTGGATATTCAGCTAACAAGATCTCAAGAAAAGCTAAAGAAACAATCAAACAGGGTAATGAAACAGTGTAAATAAATGATAAATTTTAAATTAGTCTTTCATTAAGGTGAAGATAAAGTTTTGTGAAAATCATCTTTTTGAAGATAAGTTATATGTTTTGAAATAATATCAGCACTTATAAGGTATAAGCATCCCCAACTCAAAAAATTTGAAGACTATTTAGAAGATTGTGTCAAAATCAGCTTGCATAGCAGTTTCGTAGCACGCTATGAAACTGCTGAAGATGTCTTTTTGCACTTTTCAATATGAATTTTGGAGGGAAGAATGATAAGTTTTGGCTTTAAATTTTGTTGGTGGAAGCATGGAGATTATAGGTGAAGGTTCAAATGAATAAAACAGGAGAAAAAATGATTAAAGGAAAAGTCTCACAATGACCTACAAACTGCGCTACGAAAACAGGCTACTTTCGTAGCGCAGACCTATTTCCTATCCTTTTACATTATTTTGGAGATTTTTTTCTGCACAGGTGGAAGATTAAAGGATTCAGAGAAATGATTGGCAAATATGACACATGTAAAACTGATCTATTAATGATCACAAGTGCTCAAAGATGAAAATGGAAGTTAAGGGCTAAAAAATAGGAAACATGTCTCCTGATTTCTAGGATAGTTTTTGTCATCATCAACAAGATTACATCAAAGGTGGAGACATCATCAAAGTTCGAATACATGGGATTGCAGCTGTAAAAGGAAGAATTAAAGTTTATATAAGGTTGTTGCAAGCATATTTAGGAGTTTCACTCCTATTAGAATCATGACTTTTCAAAGGCAGTATAGTTGTCATTTTGTAATTAATGGCGTGTTTAAGATTAGGAAAGGTGTCAAAGTAAGTGAATTAGAATTCTCTTGTGGAGGATCAAATAATCCTATATTGTAAATGCTATATATAGAGCATGAGGTCGAATTGATATAGGTTGGGAATTTTAATTAGCAATAGACTGTGTTATTGTATGTCATTGTATATTTTTTCAACTTAATACAGAGATCTGTTTTGACAACTCAAGATTCATAAGGAGCTTATGTTTATCATTATTCTATGGCCTTCCTTAATTATCTATTTGCAATAGTATTTGTATGTGATACTTAGAATTCATTTGACAATGCTCTAACTTCCTTTACATGCAAATAGACTTTCTTTTTCACTGTGTGGCTATTTTATTCATTTACCTAGACTCCAAATGCCTTTACTTCCATGCTTAACAGATAGTGATGTTTTGTTGAAGATTATCTTGACTCCATGGCCCAATGAAAGTTTGCTAATCTGTGATACAACCAGTTATACCAGTTTACATTTTTATATTATAGTTATCCATCTATCCATTAATCAAAAATCATAAGCCTTTGAGAGAGCCCTCTCAGGTTGAGGAGGCTAAGCCTCAGCCAAAAGATTGGTCTGAAAGATTTACACAAAGTCTACTTGATGAGCAGCCTATCAGGGTCTGATTTTATGATAACACCTGGTATAAAAGGACATTTTTTTGTTTCATGATTTTCTACACAAATAAAACAGGTCTCTATAAATTTTACATCAAGAGGACACTCTCTCAAATATTGTTTCTTTCTACATTTAGGATAGAAAATAGTTAAGGCATCAGTTTTAGCTTTCTTTTTGTTCTCTAATTTTAGGGTGTCTATATGTTCACTGAGACTCCCTAAGATATCTGTCTTAAATTCATCAAGCATATTTCCAATTTCTGCCCTACTCACTGTTCCAGTTGCAGATTTATTTCCTCTAGAGAGATTAGGATCCCTTGTATTTTTCCTGATTTTTTATTTTCCTCTTGAGATATGAATGCATAATTTAGCAATTTTAGCTAATGTTAATTGAGAGATATCGCCTTTTCCCATCATGTTAAGGATATATATCCATTCATCTCTAATGGATTTCAGTAAGAGAGATTTTAAATTATCTTGATCTAGATGTTCTATCTTAGCTCTCTTGATATTATAGTTAAATCTCTCAATCAGATCTTATAATTTTTCATCCTCTCTCTGCATCATTTTAAATACTTCATCCTTCCTATTAATAGGTGTGCAATAATCTAGGTATCTTTGAAAAAATTCAATTTTCATCTCATCCCATGTCCTAATAGACTGTGTTATTAAACCCATGAACCATTTTATAACTTCCCCCTTAAGTGTTGTAGGTAATAGCTTAAATTTTTTAGAGTCTTGTAAGTAGTCATAAGATCTACATAAGACTTCAAACTCAAATAAAGATGTTTCAGGATCTTCAGTTCTTAATCTGTGGAATTTGGGTAGGAAAAAAGGTGAAATATTTTTCATTGTAATATTTTTATCCTCATCAACTATAGGAAATCCAACGGAGTTATGATCTCCTTTGCCTCTACCTCTTCCGCCACCTCATCCTCTACCTCTTCCTCCTCCTCCTCTTAAGGCTTCTCCATTCAGAATTTCTCCTTGGCCTTCTTCTTCTGCCATTGTATATATCTCAGAGCTAATATAAGGTCCTAAATGTAAGGTTAATTGTTCTTCCTCTGGTTCTTCTATCAATGGAATATTGAAGAAAGTTTCTTCTTCTTCTTCCTCACTAGGGATTTCTAACTCTTGAGCTAGAATATGTTCTCCTGTAGAGGTGAAAAATTTTACTCCTTCTTGTAATATTCCCAAATGGGAAAAGCAGGAATATAGTGCAAAACCAAGGAAATAGTAGTGTAAACATTACATGAAATCAAGAGGCCAATATGGAGACCTTTCATTTATTATAATAGCAACAAAATATGCATAAGAAATGGGCCATAAGTTATAAAATAAGAAATAAAAAACCTCCATCCTCTTCCTTAAATAACTTATGAGCTTGAAAACCCTAAGCCCCATCCAATAATAGCACTACTTCCATGCAAATCATCTCTATCTAAAACTGCGATGTCTTTCATTGATGACAACTCCTCCATGACAACATTGTTGATTTGGTCAAAGTTGACCAAGTCAAGGTGTTCCAGCCCATTTTCACACTTTAAGGTGCTAAAATAAACTGCCAAGATCTATACTTTTCAAATTGGCATTGATTTATTCATTATTAAGGAGAATTATGGACCTCCATTTTCCTCTTATTCTTAAAACAAAGCAGCAAAACAAAATTTAATATTCCAACTAGCTCATGGCTAATTGGGAATATTACAGTCCTCCCTTCCCAAATGTTGCTTGTCCTCAAGAAACTGACAAGGTGAGTGCTGAAAATCTCCATCATTTGTGACACCAACATGTGATAAGCCTCATTCATAAGCTAAGTGTCCACTAATCCATCCTTTCATGAAATTTTCATCCAAATTTCTTATGAGATGCAAATAATTCATCCCACAAGGAGACAATAGTTCCAATGAAACAAACATGGTTTTCCCAATGTTCCCCTTGAACCATGTAGCATAGTGAACATGGAGAATATCTCTCCCATAGGGCACATACATTCCTCCCATCCTTCCTCCAAACATTCCCATCAAAATAATAAGCACATCATCAATGTATGGGATCAAAACTAAGTACATGCAAACATAAATTTGTACAAATGGAGGTGGGTCATAGTCCCACATGTGGAACCAGCACAGTAAATCTCCTGATTGCATCAGATAATGATATGGTAAGTGGTTTCCCCACCACTTACTTGCTGCCCAAGTCTTCTCACAATGGCTGAAAGTGTGAGATATGTTTGGTGCTTTTGGAGTGCACCCACAATGATACAAAATCTCACTATGTCCTCCAAGGGAGTGGTATGTTTAGAAATGTTTGTGGCCCAAAGTTGGCCATGAAGTTTATATGGAATAATGCTCCTCCTTGGATCTATGGCCTACATATACATGGTAGAGGAATGCAAGTAATCATCAAATGAAACATTATGTACATAAGCATGTTTCTTACCAAAAATTCTCCTCATACAAATGTAGTGGTCCATAGATATATCCCCTCTCATTCCAAAAGAGGAAATAGGTGGCTGTAATAAATCCTTCAATGAGTAATGTCTCTCTTCCAACTCCACATGGTTCATGCATCTTTGAAAATGCTGATATACTTCCTCTTCAAAGCCTTCCCAAGTGTAGCTCTCTATGATAGTGTTGTAGGGCTTCATGGAATAAGTATGGCTAAAAAGGAATTCCTCATATGCCCTTTGTAGCAACTTCTCCTTGAGCTTGGAGACTCTAGATAAGAATATCCTACCATGATGATATATGACTTCATCTTGGACTAAATAGAACCTTTCATGTATCTGGTCATCAAGTATCATGCATGTCAAAATATCCTTGGAATAATCCACCAACAGTTGGGATTTCCAGTATGGATCAATCTTCCGTAGCGACAGCGCTGGTGATCTATCACAAAGAACATATGTCATATGAATGCCCTTCTCCTTGAAATATCCCATGCCAAAGGTACTCATTGGGATTTTTCTATCCCCTCCTTGCTGCTCTTCTTGCATGTGCTCATGCTCAAGTAAAGATTGAATATTTTGGAGGTTAGTCTCCCATGGGAAGCTACCATCCATCCAAACTTCTTGGGTTTAGCCAAAGCATGCATGTGTGGCCACCATCTTATACCATGTATGGAAGATTTATTTTCAAGAGAGAAAATATTTTGAGTCTCCCTAGCCAAGGAATGGTCTCCTTGCGCCATGATGGTGACATCCTCCAAACCTGCAGCATTTCCTCTCAGCGTAGCATGAGGTGTGAGAGTGGGTAATGATGATAGTGGGAGAATGTCTTCTTCCTCCTTGAGCCTACCCAAGACTCTCTGTGTTGTATCATGGTCTTCTAATGCTCCCATTCCTTCCATATCTATGAATGGTGTATAATGATGTGAGACATCTCTCACCAAATCTGGATCAGGTGGTCTCCCAAGTGGTTTTCCACAAGATAGTGATTTCTCATGGACCATTCTCATGTGCATAATAGATGGGATCATCATATCACTACTTCCACTGCGCAAATTCAACTTTGTTTCTTTTGTGGAATTTTTATGATAGTTGGGTACTGCTCTTAATTATGCAAGAGTTCCTCTAATTGGAGAAATTACTCCATCCTCACCCCCTGGTGGTGGTGGATCATCTCCTATTATTCCAGCACTGTGACCCCTCTCTTCTTCTTCTTCTTCTTCTTCCTCATCATCTGAGAATAACTCTATGTAGTGTTCCTTTCCTGCTGCACATCTGTGTCCGGGTGCCCAATATTCTTGGCATGTGAAGCAAAGCTTCCTCCTCCTCAAACCTCTTCGAACATCATCATCAATAGGTTTTTTTTATTTTGGCTCTCCTTTGAAAGAGGAGTCTTCTCATCTTTTCCCTTTGATGGAAAAGAGGGCTTATGCTGAAATGTTGCCTTTGCTTTTGGCAAGGCATCTTGAAGATCTCTAACCCTTTCAATGACATCTTGAAGGGTAGTGGGCTTGGTAGACTTAAACAACCCATTAAGAGGTTCATATAACCGTTCAATGAACATATAGACCCTTTTTGCTACAGATAAATCAATAACCATAACAGAAAGTCTTAAAAATTCAGAAATATAATTTTATGGATTACTTGATTGTTTTAGCTTTGCAAGCCCCATGAATAGTGATTCAGGATCTCTTCTATCAAACCTCTCCACTAGCCTCCTTCTGAACTCTAAATATGTAGTCACATTCGCATGACCCAATGTAGACAAGCCATGGAACAACAAATCATGTGCCTCACCTTCAAGGTGCAGCGCTGCTATCTTAATGGCCTCTAGTTCTTGAACTTTGTTCAACTGGAAGTGGATGTCAAGCTTCTCTACCCATGATTTGGTAGTGCATTTAGATGACCCATCAAAGTTGGATAAGAAAAATCTGCCCATAGTGCGGTGTAGATCATGATTCTGAATGAATCCACCACTTCTATTGTAATGCCTGGGTCTCCTATTATCCTTGATTTGACAAAATTCTTGAAAACTCAATTTTTCCTTGAATCTCTGAGTTTGAGTGTTAGGATATTCCGACACATAGGAAATAGTTAAGGATAACTTATTTTGATGTAGAGTTAGGTAAAGTGTGTTTATTTACCATGTACATTTGTAACTTATAATTCGACAGTCACGATTTATAGTGATTTGACGGTTATCTCTCACCTTGGTATTAATGGCACTTGATCTGTGGCTTAACACCCGATTGGTCCATGATCTCTATTTAAAGAGCATGGAGGTTCATTTTTCTGGTAACCTTTTATGAGAGAAACATATGTAACCTTTATTTTATATTAATAAATTCCCTAAAGTGGTCGGGTTGGCTCAGGGCGTGGATTGTTTCCCTCTTTGAGGGTTTTAACCACGTGATTATACTGGTGTACTGAATTGTGATCTGTTTGTGAGCGGTGACCTTTGGTTCTTGATATACGAAACTTAACCTGTAAATTCCTACATGGTATCAGAGCTATTTTGAGGGCCGCGTCCGGTGTTTATCAAAAGCTGAAGCCGGTTTGACTGCATGCGAATGTCGTTTTTTAGATCTACTATTTCTAAACATTTTTGGGCTTGGATAACTGCTCAGTTGTGTCTCGAGCATATGTTACAGTGAGGAATGCCTTTCGTTTCATGCGAAAAGGTTTATGACTACCCAAGTTATGTCAGTTTAGATTTGGAGGTATAAAGCATCTATTTTGTAGTTATATTTGTTAATAGTTCTGCTTATTTTGGTTTATTTTTGTTTATTTTCGGTATTAAGTTTCTTTTATTTTGCCGGATCTATACCCTCTTCTCTGTGTATGCTCTTTGTTGTGCGCTCTGTGCAATCTTGAAAAATCAAAAACAGGAAAAAGGGAATTTTTTGCTACGTATGCTCTTTCCCCACGTCTTTGTGCGATCTCAGGAAATCAGAAATAGTAGAAAAGTGATAGTTTCTGGTAAGGCTAACCGAGAATCTAACATTATGTCGTAAGGCTTTGCATTTTTTTTTTTCGTTCTTTGTGCAGGAAAAGGCACACACACCACCCCCATAATAATAATAATAATAATAATCCCCCTTCCTCCTTTCTAAAATAACATAATCCTTTTACTATCTCACTTGGTGAGGGGTTAGTTTATGAGAATAGAGGTCTTGGGTTCAAGTCTCCTTCTTAAAGCTTTTTTTGTAAAAAAAAATTGTTCAAAGGGGTAGAATTTTTTAAAGAGCCGCACTTCATCCAATTCCCGTAACTATTCGACATCTACAACTCAGTTTGTTTCAAAAGGCGTAACTTCTTCATCCGGAAGTCGTTTTTCGAGCCGTTGTTTTTTTACGGCCTAATTTTTCGAGATCTTTCCATTGAAGCAGTTAGTATTAGCTTTTCTTAGCTTCAGTTTTTTTTTTTAAAATGGAAAGTGCATCCCCGGTTATTATTAACAGCACCAATTATTTCCAATGCCTACCTCACATGGTAGATATACTTAGAAGTAAAGGGCTTTATAGAATAGCCACAGGGCTAGAAACTAAACCTTCTGATGATGATAAAGTTTCTAAATGGGAAAATAAACAAGATCAAGCACGAGGGTTGATAGAAATGCCCATTGCTCAAGATCTTCGATTTCATATCCTTAACATTGACACCCCTCATGAAGCCCTGGACAAGCTAAATACTGTCTTTGGCATTCAAAATCAAATCAAGGCCCATCAGCTTGAAAATGAGTTGCTTAATTTGGACCCCAATAATTTCTCCTCTATTGAAGATTTTTTGTCCAAATTCAAGACCCTCAGAGTTCTTTTAGAAGGTTGTAAGGTCAAAAAGGAAGATGGTAGCCTCATCTATTGCATTATTACTAAGCTTGGTCCTGCATACTCTGTATTTTTTCCTCCTTCCATTCCACTAGAGAAGCTATCATGTCTTCAGGAACCACCTACAATAATCCCTCTTTTGAAGCCTTTTGTGATTCTTTGATAAGAGAACAAGAAAAACTTTTACACCTTGGTCTTATCACTGCTGGAAACGCTTCTAAGAAAGCCTTAGTAGCCCAACGAAAACCATATCAAAAGAATCCGAAGAAGCAGTATCCTAAAAAATATGGTCCTAAACCAAATAAGGGCCCTAAGAAATTTCAACTACAAACTGAGAAATCAAATCACCAAAATAATAAGGCAAATCAAAACAAAGGGAAGAAGACAGATAGACATTGCAACTTTCGCAATCGGGATGGCCATATAGAGTCCAAATGTTTTAAGAAGATGGAAGCCTTAGAAGCAGAAATGAAGAAGCACAACATCAATTTGGATCACTCTTCACCTTCATCTCCAGGCATGGCACTTTTTGCTTGTGGTTGTCAAGCATCAAGATCTACTTATGCATTAAATGTATCTTCTTCTTCTCCTTCTCATGAGTGGCTCATTGATTCTGGAGCTTCTTACCACATGGATAAAAATAAATACATGTTTTCTTCTTTAAATGATTGTAACGCCAAACATATTTATGTTGGTGATGATAGATCTCTTAGTGTTGTAGGATCTGGAACCATTCTTCTAGATAATGGTCAGTTTAATGATGTACTATGTGTTCCTACCTTGTCATGCAACCTTCTATCTGTTTATCAGATAACTCATTCAGGTGAAGGGAAAATAGTAGAATTCTCACCTCATGATGTTGTAATCAAGGACCTCAAAGATCATAAACATATTTTAGCTACTGGCATTGTTGATGATTCCACAAGGTTGTATAAGTTTGAAAACTTTGGGTCATCATCTCTTCCCTCTGTTTTTGTTGCTCATAATGATGATGTGAGCAAACTTTGGCATGAGCGATTTGGTCACTTAAACTATCGCTCTCTTCAAACTCTATGTAAGGAAAATATGGTGACGGGCCTTCCTATGGTATCTTGCCGAGATGGTGTTTGCTCCGGATGTGTACTCGGAAAACATCATTGGGATAGTTTTGACAAACGTGCCTCTTGGCACGCTTTAGCCCCTTTGCAGCTTGTGCACAGTGATTTATGTGGTCCACTTCCTGTTGTTTCTTTCTCTGGTTGCAAGTACTTCTTAACCTTCATTGATGATTTTTCCAGACGCACTTGGGTATATTTCTTAAAACTCAAGAGTGAAGTTTTTAACATGTTCTTGGCCTTTAAGGCCTTTTTTGAGAAACAATCTGGACATCAAATTCTTAAGTTAAGATCAGACAATGGAGGAGAATATGTTAACAACAAATTTATCAACTTCTGCACTGAGCATGGCATTCAATTGCAACATACTATTCCATATACTCCACAACAAAATGGTGTAGCTGAAAGGAAGAATCGCACCTTAAAAGAAATGGCTAATTGTATGCTTCAATCTAAAGGACTTGGTCTCAATTTTTGGGCAGAAGCCATTAACTGTGCAAATTACATAGTAAATCACACTCCTACTAAGGTTTTAAAGAATATAACTCCAAAAGAAGCTTGGAGCTCAATCAAACCAAATTTAAGTCACTTTCGTGTTTTTGGAAGTGATGCTTGGGCCCATATTCCAGATGAGAAACATAAAGCCTTAGAAGCTGAGAGTGAAAAATGTATTTTTGTTGGATATTCTGAAGATGTCAAAGGATATAAACTTCTTCAACCCAAATCCAAAAATATAATCATTAGAAGAGATGTAAATTTTGATGAAAATATATTGGCCTACGAGCCTAGTTCGGCGGGTGTGCCACCTTTGGCCTACAAGCCTGATCCAGCATATGTGCCACCTCTCTCTCTCTCTTCTATTTTTAATAGCATTCCTTCTAGTTCAGATGATGACAACGAGGACAAAAATCCTCCTCTAGCTCGTGAAATTTTTCCCTATACTCCACCTCTTCCAATATGGGTCCGCTCTACTCGGGATGCAGCACGTTCTCTTGCAGGTGACCCTACCGATCGACGATGTACACGTTCTTAGTTCGAAAGAGCCTCTTCCTTATTGGCTCAAGTTCCAGAAAAACTTGATCCAAAAACCTTTGAAGAAGCCTCTGGTCATCCAAATTGGGATGAAGCTATGAATGAAGATTATCGTTCCTTATTGGAAAACAATACTTGGGATCTTGTTCCTCTTCCAAAAGGAAGAAAACTTGTCAGAAGCAGATGGGTTTATAAAACCAAGTTTGGACCAGATGAAAAAGTGGATAGACATAAAGCTCGTCTTGTCGCTAAAGGTTTTTCACAAGTTGAAGGAATTGACTATACTGAAACCTTCTCCCCTATTGCCAAAATGAATTCTATCCGCCTTGTTCTTTCCCTTGCTGCCTCCTTTAAATGGGAAGTCCATTATATGGATGTTAAATCTACCTTCTTACATGGAGATTTGAATGAAGAAATCTACATGTAAAAACCCCCCGGCTTTATCCAAAAAGACTCCAGCCTTGTTTGTCGCCTTAGGAAGTCTCTTTATGGTCTCAAACAAGCTCCTCAGGCTTGGTATGCCAAAATGGATAGATTTCTCTTAGATAATGGCTTTTCTAGGTGTCATTCTGACAACAATGTCTACACCAAGAAAGTGGGTAATTCCATCACCATCCTTATTCTTTAAGTTGATGAGGGGATTTAGGACTGCAGGATCCAAACCATATAAACCATGTGAAGTCTAGCCTCAAAAGGAAGTTTGAAATGACAGACTTAGGACACTTGCATTATTTCCTTGGTCTTCAAGTCTTGCAATCCAAGGAAGGCATTATCCTCTCTCAGTCCAAGTATGCCTGTGATCTTCTACATCACTTTCACATGGAAGACTGTAAGCCTGCCCCTTCTCCTCGGCCTCGGGAGTCGCATTTCCATTCACTTACCACTGCCAGTTGATGCTGCCTATACCGCTTTAATGTTAGTATGAATCATTCTTCGTAAAAGATCACTTATTATTTGATAAACAAATAGCCCAACATCGATTACGGCTGCTACCAAAAAATCTTTAAATCGAAATTAGATCCAAATAATGATGTACAAATCCACATATAAGCACAAAACAATATTGCATGTGATACAAAGTAAAATATGGCTCCATGCATCCAATAGACAAGACAAGAACAGTGTATTTGAAAGAATTTTTGTATTATATTAAAAGGGGGCACCTGAGAGGAAAACAAGAAAGGTGTTTTCTGGTTCTCCTCAATGGGATGGGTTCTTGAAAGTCCTCAGTGTTTCAGATCTAAAATTCCTCTCTCTTATTGTGGTAGAAAACCCAGACAAACATAGAACTCAATGGGAGCTCACAAGGCAAAATGGAAAATGGTGACCAAGAGTAGATCTAGTGTGATCTAATGCAATGAAGGTGACTAATGAATGGGGAAAACCCTTCTATTTATAACAAAATATTAAAGGTTCTAACTCAAGAACAAAGATTATTAATCTAATTCTAACCACTCCTTTAGGAAATATCATATTATATCTATGAGTGGAAGAGTGGAAAAGGTTCTTTTGGACTTGGGCAATTCACATTTATAAATACAAATAAATAAATGATTTATTTATTATTTTAGAGATAGAATATAATTAAATAAATAATGATTTATTTAATTAATTTCCTCGTTTTGGGTTAAATATGACCAGAATAGATAAATGTTATTTCAGAAAGCAATTTTACTTAGGTAAAATTACTCATGGTGTACTTGGGTTCATTCAATGATAATAGTTGATGCACAAAAACAGTGTAACAAAGAAACTTATATGCACCATCTAATCCACTCGCTCTAACCCTTTCCTTTGTCGTTGGTCTTGTCGCTAGGTTTATGCACCAACCTCATGAAAGTCACTGGAAAGCAGCTAAAATAATACTTCGATATATTCGATGTACAGCTTAGTTCGGGATTCATTACAGTGCAGGAGCATCTGCCTTGTTGATTGGTTTCACTGATTCTGATTGGGCTGGTGACCCTGATGAACGGAAGTCCACTGTAGGATATGTATTCACTCTTGGTTTAGGACCTATTACTTAGTCTTGTAAGAAACAAAGTGCCATCTCCCTTTCTTCAAGAGAAGCAAAGCATCACAGAAATCAGGCTAAGTGGGTTTATGGTCATTGTATCCTGCATTCGAATTTGGTGTCCATCTCCAAAGATTCAAATCTCACTTTGGGTGTGATAACTGCAGTTCCATTCAGCTATGTAAAGATCCAGGTCAGCATCAGCGTATGAAACACATTAAACTCCACATTCACTTCATCAGAAAGCTCATTCATGATCATGTTCTTGAAGTGTAGTATTGTCCAACTAATGATCAAGTAGCTGATATCTTTACGAAGGCGCTCACAGAAGTGAAGTTACCAAAATTTGATCCATGATTATAGTTCAAGAAATTTTTCATTAAGAGGGGATAGGCTCTAATGCCTCCTTCATTCTCCTATTGTGTCACTTTTGTAAATCCTTCAATCCTATCCCAATTTGTTCTTAAGGGGGGATGTTAGGATATTTCGACACATAGGAAATAGGCTCCTTTTGTGTCACCTTTGTAAATCCTTCAATCCTATCCCAAGCTGTTCTTAAGGGGGGATGTTAGGATATTCCGACACATAGGAAATAGTTAAGAATAACTTAGTCTAGTGTAGAGTTAGGTAAAGTGTGTTTCTTTACCGTGTACATTTTTAACTTATAATCTGACGGTCACGATTTGCAGTGATCCGACGGTTATCTCTCACCTTGGTATTAACGGCACTAGATCCGTGGCTTAACACCCGATTGGTCAATGATATCTATTTAAAGAGCATGGAGGGTCATTTTTCCGGTAACCATTTATGAGAGAAACATATGTAACCTTTCTTTTATATTAATAAATTCCCTGAAGTAGCCGCGTTGGCTCAGGGCGTGGACTATTTCCCTCTTTTAGGGTTTTAACCACGTGATTATACTGGTGTACTGATTTGTGATCTGTTTGTGAGCAGTGACCTTTGGTTCTTGATCTACGGAACTTACCTTGTAAATTGCTACATTGAGACTCATACTCCCTAAAATAGTCTTCAAGGGATTCTTTCTCTTGAAACCCTTCATTTCCCATAGCCAAAATGTAGGCATTGTAGAGCATTGGGAAACTTGTTGTTGCTACATTGGTTTATCACTCCAGTGATGAGAAATGCCGGAGCCTTCACCTTGTTGAAATCCTTTAGGGGATTCCTTATATCTATCCATTCTCATCTCCTTGATTTTTCTAGCAATGTCTTACATGGCTCTAAGAAGGATCTTGGGGAACTCCTTCTCTTCATATTCTCCTCCAGATAAGGGGTTTTACCCTTGTCTTCTTTGTCATTTGTATAATCAAACTTCCAGTGTCTTATTCTTTGATACCTCTTCCCTCTATCAGTAAGAGGATCTCCTTCTTCAGATGCATATTGGCTTTTCAAGATGCACAGGCTGTGCCAAGATTATGCTTTGATAGCATTGTAATATTCCCAAATGGGAAAATCAGGAATATAGTGCCAAACCAAGGAAATAGCAGTGTAAAAATTACATGAAAGCAAGAGGCCAATATGGAGACCTTTCATTTATTATAACAGCAGCAAAATATGCATAAGAAATGGGCCATAAGATGTACAATAAGAAAGAACAAGCCTCCAATGGAAAAAATCCCTCAAAATGAGGTGTTGCTACTATATATAAGAGCTGGAAGGCTACTACAACATTGTTTTAAAGGCACTAATATAGAAAATGGTTATAAAATAGATCTAAGGCTGACATATGCCTCAAAAGATAGATCTATTACAGATATGAGCACTATACAATCTCCTTTGAAGAACCCCTTAAGGGTTTTCAGCAAAACACTGTGTACAAGATGGGGATCTAAGCCCTAGGGCTGAATACCAACTACAAAATATAGATCTAGAAAGTGTGGTTGATCTGATATGACCAAAAATGCAGCCCCCTCCAATAGATCCTCTAAATGAAAGGCAGATCCCTTTCACTAGAAAGCATTCTCTCCAAATGGTGTTCTAAACCACCCTGCAACTCCTCCTATAGAAATAACGCAGATCTGGAAATAAATTTTGTTGTAGGGTCAAATAAATAGTTGGCCTGATGCCAAGATCTGAAAATATGCACAAGGGCCTTCCTTTCTGTCCTCCCAATGGAAAGGAAGTCTTCTCCACTGAAAATAAGCAATGAGGTGACCCAAAGATGGTCTCCACTGCTGCAACTTGCAAAACAACTCAACCCTCAACATGATCTGCGTTGTAAATGAAATATAAAGCTTGGCCTTAAGCCTGATAGTGGACAATGTAGTACAAGACTCCTCCAAGAGCTTCTCAATGGAAGAGGTGGGATTCCCGATCAGGAACACCAAGTGCTAAACAAAACTCAATCTCATCTAAACAGTAAGAGAAAGATATATGTCTAAACAGACCATATATTCAGAAATATCATATACATCAACATTATGAATAATGGTTTCCATCCTCTTCCTTAAATAAGATATGAGCTTGCAAACCCTAAGCCCCATCCAATAATATCACTACTTCCATGAAAAGCATCTCCATCTAGAACTACATTGTCTTTCATTGATGACCACTCCTCCATGATAGCACTGTTGATTTGGTCAAAGTTGACCCAGTCAAGGTGGTCCAACCCCTTTTCACACTTTAGGGTGCTAAATTAAGCTGCCAAGATCTATCCTTTTCACATTGGCATTGACTTATTCA
The DNA here is from genome assembly GCA_034641835.2 of Pinus albicaulis. NCBI lineage: Eukaryota > Viridiplantae > Streptophyta > Pinopsida > Pinales > Pinaceae > Pinus > Pinus albicaulis. The sequence continues at coordinate 1,323,628,645 of CM076574.1, read as the reverse complement.
TTATTAAGGAGAATTATGGACCTCCATTGTCCTCTTATTCTTAAAACAAAGCAGCAAAACAAAATTTAATATTCCAACTAGCTCATGGCTAATTGGGAATATTACACTTATGTTTGAGATCTAGGATCTTCTTCATCTAAGACTGCCTCAGTAGATGAAGTTGGAGAATCTCCTAGTTTGATTTCAGACCTTAAGACTTCAGGAAGTCTATGTCTTGAGGTGAAAAATGGAATATGAGTTTGAGATGGTGGTGTGGAATTATTTGGTCCTCGTGGGGTGAGTGGTGTTGTAGGAATAAAACTTCTACCTCTAGCTATGAATCTACCCCTAGAGTCTCTTTCTCTACGCATATCATTTATATATATATATATATATATATATATATATAAAATAAAATCAAGTTGTAAGAAATAAGGCTTCCTAATTTCGCTTCCCCGACAACGGCACCAAAATGTTTAGTCAATTTGATGTCCCAAATTTCGATAATGAATTATTGACCGAGGTTAGTAATTTGATGAAGTGAGGTGCACTATATGTGCTTAGGTAACCTTGTTCTCTTACTTTGTTGTGTATGTTTATTTTTGTTATATTATATCTAAGAAATGAAATATCTTAATGCTAATGAATAGTTAAACCTAAGTGTATCTTTAATGAAAAAATTAAAAAATAAAACTAATTAAAGAAGGAAGAAAAGGAAATGTTGTTTTTATTCTAAAGCAATAAATTAAATTACAAACTATTTTTACTGTAATATGAAATCTAAAATAAGGAAGAAAAGGAAATGTTTATCAACTAATCTAAATTTCATAAAAATAAATCAAACTTTGAGTGATGTTATTAGGCCTATAGAATGTCTATGAAAAATATCTAGCTAGTTAAAACAAAGCATCATTCTAGATCTAATTGCATTCAAATGACAAGATGTAATCAATTCCTATCTTATTCCTTGAAGGCTTCTAGTCTTATGATAAACAGAGCATAACTTAATCTAATTCTATTCCTTGGATTAAAAGCATAAATCATATCTCTAAGAATTGAAATGACATTGTTGAATTGAAATTGAAATCAAATACAAAGAATGAAACTATGACTGATGTGTGACCGAATACTCAGATCTGATCCAATTGGAAAATGGAAACACCACCTTCTTACGATGTTTTAGTGAGCACAAGATTACATGGCTAATTGGAGATTTAATCTAAGAAATCATTCATAAAATTAATCTACAAAGCAGTAAACAATTTAAACTATGAATTGACAGGAAATTAATCTGTGAAAGAAATGTGAACTTAACTATGAAATTGACAAAAATAAAAATGATAATTAACAATGAATGAAATAACAAAATTCAAACTAAAAAAACAACTAACAAAACCTCCTTTCCGTGAAGGGGCCCTCTTCAACAGAATGATTCGAAAATCTAATGGACTATGTGCACATCAAACGCTCAAACTAGTCTTTTTATTATCAAAACAGAGTTTCAAAGGCATACATTGTATTTTCAAAAAGTAGGATGGTCTCTGGTTTCAAAATGACCAGTATTTAAATAAGTTTTGGATTCAACTGTCTGAGGCATTTCCGCTTACAGATAATGGTTAGAACTGGATTTTGGAATCATAAACAGAAACAAATTCTTAGTGGTTGTTTCTCGATTTGCTACATCAGAGAAAATAGAGAGTATATCGCTCACTGATCTCGATCCTTAACCGACCTTTGACCATGAACATAAGCACGTTTTATTTTCAAATTTGAACAGGTGGATGGGATATGATCCATGTGTGGATCAATCCTGAGATACCCATGTGACCCACTCCCTTATTTTATTCTTGAAACCTGTCAACCCATAACAGCAATTGCAGAAACAACGATTAGCTGCAAAAATGCACACATTCTATAGCTAATTACATAAATTCATTAAAATTACAAGAAACATCATAATATAAAGTAGATATTATTAAATTCTTTCTCTGGTATGGAATATGTCCATTATCATTGATTGGAGTCATGAATTAGTGAAAAAGGAAGGAATATATGATGAAAAAGGGTTTCAAAGTAAGAACAATTTTGAGGTTCAACAACTGGTGAAGAGGATTCATTAGTGATATGTTGCAGGTAATTTCAAATTCCCAAGCAATGTATCACTAGGTCAAGTTCTTTCACACTGAACTTGGGTGGGCACCTTCAAACCTAGTGATTTTGGGGGTTTGTTTTAGAACAACATGATCATGAAATGGGCCACAAGTTAACTTAACTTGGCCCAAAAAGAAGTATGTACAAGACCCAAAATTCCATACCTAGAAGTAGACCCATCTACACCGATATCTTGGCACTTCTAATTTGCAATCTCAGATTTTTCAAACTCAACTGCAACTACATGCATAACCAAGGATTATGGTTTTCACCAACAGACGACTTCATTTTTGAGTTTTCCTTTACATTGCCATATATATATATATATATATATATATATATATATATATATATTGTCTATAGCTTAATTTATATCTTAAAGGATCTTAATATTGTTAGTTATCATGTCTAGAGCATAAATGTCCTATATATTGTGAAGGCCAAATGATCATTGAAATGACCAAATGGGCATAAACTCATCATTTTCCTCAAATATATATGGGTACATTGTAAGATATTCTTAAATCAATCCCTTGACAAATTTCCATTTAAGCTAATAATTATAGAGTAGAAGATGGGGATTAAAGCTCCCTCTTTTCCATCCCATCCATCACACATAGTCATAGCCCTACAACCTAGGCCTACAATCAATTAAATAATGGGGAACTAATATAGGTTGTGTAAAATCAATCAATTCACACAGACTTCATACATGTCCACATTCCACACCGATGTTAAGCATGACAGTATGTATATAACCCTGAAAAGTCCTTGAGAGAGAAAACAACTTCCACTTTAACAATCACATTCAAGAATTCTACACCCATATCTTGGCACGTCTAATTTGAGATCTGGGATTTTACAAACTCAACTGTGAATACATGCATAGCCAAGGATTATGGGTTTCACCAACACGTAGCTTCATTGTTGAGTTTTCCTTTACATTGTCACATATATAGATTGTCTCTAGCCTTATTGCTAAAACCTGGAAGGATCTTAATATTGTCAATTATCCTATCTAGATCATAATTGTCCTAAATATTGTGAAGGCTGAATGGCCATTCAAATGAATAAATTGACATAAGCTCATTGTTTTCCTAATAGATATCTAGGTACATTGTAAGATATTCACAAATCAATCTCTCAACAAACTCCCATTGAAGCAATAATTAGAGAGTAGAAGATGGGCATTGGAGACTAGAGCTCCCTCTTTTCCAGCCCATCCATTACAGATTCATAGCCCTACAACCTAGGCCTACAATCGATTAAATAATGGGGGTCTAAGATAGGTTAAGTGTAAAATAAATCAATTCACACAAACCTCATATGTGTTGATATTCCACAGCGATGTTAAGCATGAAAGTAGATATATAACCCTAAAAAGTCCTTGAGAGAGAAAACAAATTCCATTTTAACAGTCACATTAAAGAATTCTATTTATATTACGTGGAACAAAAATTTAGATATTAGAAATTTGGATACTATCTAAAAAATAGAAAATTCACATAGTTAGTTGACATCCAAATAAGTCCAAAATGTAGACATGAGGTTTAATGCACACAAAAATGACATTATATGCTTATCTCAAAATAAATTTTGGAAACTGAGTCAAAAATTTATTCGCTACTTCAATCAGGGTTTGTTGTTTTTGTATCATTCCTTTCCAGTATGGTCTTCGTTCTCAAAATTCAAGGAAAAATGTTTCTTTTTTTGTTGTCATTGGTTTCATCTAAACAGGCCATGAAAATTGTTTTACTTTCCTTTGCAACTCCATTGGTCTGTCTTTAACAGAAATTACTAAATAGAGAGACCTTTTCCCCTCTCATCTCCTTGAAGAGACCTAGAGCACAAGGAAAACCCTTATTTTTAAAATGTGACCTGATAAGGGCATCATAAAAACTCCCAGAAAAGCTGAAGCCTTTCCTCCTGGCCTCCTTGAGAATTTTCAGTTAGTATTCTAATTTCTTAGATTGTAATTCTTGTAAAATGGATCTTAATTTCATTGAAGGTATGACTGTTACTAACTGGTTGGATGATGGATTCTACCAGGGTTGTGGGCATTTTAAGCATGGAAAATCTGCCAAAAACAATGTGCTAAATATTTGTTCTCATATTGTTGCATGGGAGAAAAGTCCTAAAGGAACTATTAGGATATTTCCCCAAAAGGGTGATGTTTTGGCCCTGTACAGAGAGTGGAATTATGCTTGGAATGAAGGCACTCCTCAAGAAGTTAAATGTAATTTTGAAATGGTAGAAATTGCAAATGACTTGTGGAAGAGGTTGGAGTGAGTGTGGTTCCTCTTGTCATGATTTATGGTTTCAAGTCTATGTATCAGAGGAAGAAATTGGTTAACTTGGTTCTAAGGAAGGATCTTTTTATATTTTCTCATCAAGTTCCAACAAAGAGACTTTTGGGCGAATCAACGCCAAATTTACCCCATAATTGTTGTGGGATTGACCCTGCTACAACTCATGATGATGAATTCAAGGAAACTTGATCGCTCTGTTTTTTAATTAGGACTTCAACCTTTATTGTTACATGGTGTAATTTGGATATGTGGTAAAACAAAATATACCATATTATTTTGACTTCAATGCAGTAGGTTTAAATCAAGCTTTCAAAGTTATGCGTGACTTCTTTGGAAGTGTAATTGCATAGCAGGTTATTAGCATTATCTACATTGATTGGTCAAGAAAATGATGGTTGTGTACTAACCTTCTCTTCTAGGCTGCAAGTTAAATATGAGGACATTATTGACTCTCATTATTTATCATTACTAATAGGTAATGATAACCATGTTGGATTATCTAACTTGCTAAAAAAAGTTTATGGATAGATAACTAGGGATAGATAAGAGGATCGCTATGCCAATTTCTCTCTACCTTATCTTTAGTTGATGTGAAAAATTCCTTGAAAATTTTCATATTTCTGGAATATATGAAGAGTGGAAACATGATAAACATAAACCTTTCAATAGTTGTGACAAGATATTAAAGGCTTGTGATAATTCTAGTTTCTTTTTGTAGTATGACTAGATTAAATAGTTTGTAAATTATTGTATATTAGCTGCTTGTGTGAGTGATGCTACATGGGTGTGACATCGAGCTAACTCCATTGATTTATTTTTATCAAGTTAAGAATAGGGGTTGCATTTATTTTAGATTTTACAAAGATTACACCATTATGTGTTGAGCATTTATTTAAAATCAATGCCTACATGCAATTTCAAGGACTACCATAACTCTCACATAATTCTTTAAAGGGTGCTAGCTCAATGGAAGCACCTGATTTATAAGCGGGAGGTCAGTGGTTCAATTCCACTGTGTCCTAATATGAATTAATCAATGATATTGTAGTTTATTTTTAATTAAATACTTTTAATATCAGTTTATTTCAATGGTGAGATATTTTTCTAGATTCATTATTTTATATGGTCTCTAAAGAGACAAAAGTGATATTGTATTATCTTTGAATGTAATTTGTTATTGTCTCTAGAGAGACAATAGTTAGGATCACATGCATTGTCTTTTTAAAGACAATATGTCTTTATTCCCAACTATTGTCTCTAGAGAGACAAAAATGAAACTGTCTTTTCAGAGACAAAAATGAAAATGTCTCTAGAGAGACAAAAAGGCATGTGTTATATATTGTCTTTATAGAGACAATATTTTGAGACAATTTAATTTTAATACAATTTAATTTGAGACACCCGCTTAAAGACAATATTTAATACAATACAAAAGTTTTTTTTTGTCGCAAGTTAAGACAATCTACCCAAAAAGTGTCTTAAATATTGTGTTAAAACCCCCCTTTGTGTTGTATTGATATATTCAATACCCAAAAAACCTTCCTAGATAACTAGGGAATACAATGTAAGACCATGTGTTCAATATATGGGGGTGTGTCCATAGGATGGTTCAGTATCAAGACTGGCCTGTTGTGCTCAGGGAGGTCGAGAAGTGTCAATTTTGCAAAGTATGTCAAAGAGGGTCTGAAGCGGTTACATCTTAAATGGATCAAATGACAGATTGAAGATGTGATAGTGAAGAAAGAGAAGTTTTCACTAGATTCTAGAGTGGATGTGAATGTTGATGAAGACTAGTTAGAGATATATCATATTGTCGTTTTAATATGCATTTTTAATGCTTTACATGTAACCATTAAGGGAGGGTGTTGGAAGTAATTGTTCAATGTCATGAATAGTTGGCATTGTGAGTCCCTAGGCGCCAATTTAGAAGTTGTTGTTTCCTAAGTATGAGTTGTAGTCATTATCTAGATTTTTCGAAGTTAGTGATTTGTATCCTATATATGTGTAACTGTTGTGATTAATAATATATTAAGTGTTATTTGTTGTGTACAATCAATCGCTCTCTGATCTCTCTTCAATTTTCTATCATCTCCCTTTCAAACTCACTTTTATCTCATCAAGAGTGTGTTATTTCACTCCCCCCATCATCTTGAGTCTCGTCTCTATCTCTCCAATCTCATGTTTTTTAGTATTCAACCCTTTGTTACTCACATTGAAATCTAGTTCCTCTTAGAGGAGTTGAGGCCAATGTGTCCAAAGGCAACAATTTCTTACAAGGGCTAACTGGGAGTTAAGATATCTACAATTTCCTATAGGAATAATACTTCGCCTGCATTTTGTAGGAAAATCAACAACGAAAATCATGAGGCTTAGATGGAATGGTGTTTTATTTATTATGCAGAGGTGGAGGAAAATGTGGGACATCCGATCCTCGACACAAGGAATGTTTGTACTAGGAAAACTATATACTTCCAAACTATAGACTTGTATTTTCAATTCAAAATGATCATGATCAAAGTTTTGGTGGAATGATCTAAATCTCAGTAATAAATTATTCTCGGCATTGATGAAGTACAATTCCAACCAAATAAATTGGATACCAAGGGTTCTCTCATGGAAAAAAAAACTTTGTGATATGAAATTATCTAATTCTAAGGACACAATTGATCCTAATGTTATTCAAGTGGAGTCTCCCCTGACATGAATTTTTGTATTTCTAGTTTTGATTTTTTTACGATCAGTAACATTATCGCCCAAAATAGATATATGTCTAAGTTTCATAGTGAATTTCATGACTTTATCAAACTTGTAATTTTATACAATTGTGTTATCAAATTTAAAGTGGTCATATGGCTTAAGGAAACATTTCTATGTTATTATTGTGGTTTTTTCAGTAACAACCCAATATTGATAAAAATGATATTTTAGTAAGTTTTGATGTAACTTGACTATACACCAATATTCGTATTGAAGGAGCCATGGATGTTGCTTGTAAAATAATTGATCCTGGCACATCTAAACTAATTGAAATATGGCTCAAATATAATTTATTTAGTTTCATGGGTGATGTGTATGAACAAGCTTGCGGTGTAGCTATGGGATTTCCTCTTTCCCCCATTGTTGCCAATTTAAACGCAAATTATGGAAAATATTTGTAGATGACACCTTTATAATATGGCCTCATTGACGTGAATCATTAGAAACTTTAAAACATAACTTCAATAGTTTCTTTTCATATATTAAATTCACCATGGAACTAAAGGTCAAAAATGGCCTCCATTTTCTTGGCATCCTCATCACCAGAAACCAATATGGTTTCATATCCTACCAAGTATACCGAAAAAGACCCATTCTGAACAATACCTTCATGCCACTTCCCACCATCATCCTACCCAAAAATTTGGGATTCTAAGCACTTTGGAAACTGTTAGCTCCCTGTAATTTTAGCATATTGGCAAGACTAAAGCTGCAGAGACAACATTATGAACCACTTTTGGATTCTAGGATCTAGCCCTCCTGAATCTAGGGAGGGATCTCTCTAGTAAGTGCAAAGATTGATTTATTTTTGAGGTTTTTAGGTGTGATATTAGGCTAGTTATGAAGAACAAGGTTTTTGTTTGTTTTGGTTGGACAAAGATATAATGAAAGTGAAGGAAGTCTAAATGAAGGGTGAAGGTGTATGAAAGTGAAGGAATGATTCAACTAACAAGATAGGCAAGAAGCAGCTTCAATCCATTGGGCTATGGAGTCATAATAGGATTTAATTGAAACAGCGAGGTTCAAGAGTGGTCCATGGGGCAAGTCATCTATGTCAAAGGATCTCTTTAATTTGATTTTATGGAATGGAACAATAAGAAATGGAGATCAAACAGATGAAGGAACAAAGGGTAGCCTAAGATCAAGTAAGTACTTTGAAACTATCCTTCTTTTGGCATGCAATTGAGAAAAACATAAAAGTAATCTAAGATCAGGTAAGTACTTTGAAACTAGCCCGCTTTTGATGCACTTTCAATAGAAAACATTCAAAACACAAATATAATAGCTTAAGATCAAGTAAGGACTTTGAACCTATCCTGCTTTTAGCATATTCAAAGGGAAACTTTCAGACAACCTTTGGAGGAGAAACCAGAGGACGAGGATAACCATAGACTTCCCTAGTCCAAATCTACTTAGAAAGTAATGAAAATAACATTCAAGAACAATGTTTAAAGTTTAGACAGTAAGATGTGGGAACACCAACATTCCTTAACTACTTGGACTATATTAAATCATTCTTAAATACACAAAGGAGGAAAACATAAAGATAAATCTTATCAGTGAGAGTAGGGTACTTGTGAAATTAAATCCTAGCTCTATATTTGTTGTTCTTTATCAGAGAAAGTAGACAGAATGGAAATAAAAGAAAATAGCAATTTACAATAAGAAACACATCACCATTGACATAGACTAGGATCCCATAAATCAACTTGTATTTGATGTTCAAACTAGTTACAATCTTCAAGTCTAGTGGGTCTCTACAGCTTCAAACTTCTCATCTCAACTTAGGTATCTTCAATTACAAACAGAGCTTACAGTAGCTTCAGAAAACTATTTACAGGCAACAGATATGCAGTGACCAACCTTTTACAATGTGCTCCTCAAAGAGATTTTATAAGAAAATGAGGAGGTGGGATCAGAGAAAAGATCTCTAGTCTCAATTAATACAGTTTAATGCTTCTCAGCCTTTGAGGGGCTCAATGGAGAAGCTTTCTGATATTTCCTTTGTATTAATTGATAATCATTAAGTACTAAGCATGCTGGGCAGATTTTGTGGACTTAAAAACTCTTGAGGCGAGTTAGCAATAACTCTGGTTGTCTTTTAGTCAAAATATCACTGACTGAGGCAATAAATATGTCTTTTGTGATTGCTTGAGGCTACAGGTGGCTTTTGGTAGCTGGAGAGGATTCAATTAGCCTCTGATGTGGCAGTGGAGGCTTCTCGGATTGAAAGATCTCCTTGTTTTTCCCTAAAACACTGTTAATTTTATTTTGATCTGTGTTTTAGACCTGATTAGGCTTAATCTTTGTCTCCAGGTCTTCATACAGTCTTTAACTGTGTGGATTATGCCTAAATCCCTCAAAACTATGTTTATAACCTTTAAACATTGATTTTTGCTTTGATCTCACCCTTTGACACTGATACTCTTTGTATAATTAAGGTTCACTGTGTTTTGTTGCTTTTGTATGTGCGCATAGGGTTTTATAATGTTATCAGTGCTCATAAGGCACGAATAAATCATGATGTGAACCCTGCAGATTGATATTCTTCATGAATAGTGGCATGGGGGATCGTCATCCCCGGCCCTTGATTTTATTTTAAAAAAACAGTGAAAAAGCTTTAAATCCTGCAAAAAATGAACAAAATTAAGAAAACCTGGTGAAAATAGGTCAGAGGTTGTTTTGGAGGCGAAATTTAATCATGGCCATTGGATGAAAGCATCCAAAGGTCCAGGTCACTTTACTGGGGTAAATCGGGGGGCGGTTGGATAAACAGTAGGAAGATTAAGTCCGGGTCATTGATCTAGATTGATCAACGGTTGAGATTGATCAAGGATTTTATAATGCGGAGGGGAAAAAGGTTATAGCGGAAAGAAGGAAAATGTAAGAAAAAGGAAGAAAATCTTTATCGGGAGCGAAAAAAAGGTGGGAGTGAAGTTTGGATGCAAGACGAATAAGAGTCGTTGATCAAGAATGATCAACGGTCGGGATGAATTGGTAGAACATTTGGGAGCAGAGGAGAAAGGGCGAATGACTTGGTGATGAATTTGCAGGAGATCCATGGATTAAAAGAACGAATGGTGGAGATTGAATAAGAAAATGCAATGTAATGGGGAAAGGTGGTTTGGTGGAAAACTGGAATGGTTTTCGCGCAACACTAAGGCGGTTTCAAAATTTTCCCAAAAAAACGCGATATCACAAACCTGCTAACACGTGTCTTTTCAAAACCGCTTATATTGCGTAATTTTTTGGTGTTAACGTTCAAGAGAAAAAATTACGCGATATGCAGTTTGGGCCTTTGGATGATGGGTAGAAGATCCAACGGCGCGGTTTGAGCGTGATGGATGAAGAGTTGCGGGGTGAAAAGACGATGTGGGGCCCATGGTGAAGAAAGGTGCAATACTTTATAAAAACCAAGGTTTAAACTGATTTATGTGCATAACATGGTTTCCAATGTAAAAATGTAAAACTTTACATATGGGCAAATACATAGGAAAACTGTGAAAATGAGGGGAAAAGAGGGTGCGGGTGGTGGGATCGGGAATATGGAGGAGGAGATCGGTGAGTTAAATGAGGACTATTAGATCATGATATAGATCAACGGCGGAGATTAAATTGGGAATCGGCAATCGGAGGAAACAAGGCACAGGGCTGTGTCTTTTGTTTTTTGTCGATGCGATGGAGTGATGCGACGTGGGCCGTCTGATCTGAAGAGAGATCTATTGAAGATTGCAACAAGAAATAGTGAAGGAGGCATCCTAAAACATCATTCCTAATCCTAGTTGGAAAGTGATCACCTAAACTAGGTGGGGCCCACACAGGTGATTTTTGTCGCAAAGTCTATTTTTAGACTATGTCTATTTTTAGACATGTCGATCATATTCTATGAGATGCGGGATGTTATTTGTGGATGGTTGGTCAAGTTGGAAAAATAGATGGATTTCTATTTTTAGACATATTGGGCAGAATCTATTTTTAGATTGCCAGTCTAAAAATAGATATGTCGAATATTATTAGCTCTTAATAATATTTGGACTATGTTAGTGTCGGTATCTTCATCCCTCCGTCAGTGATCAAAATTCTCTTGTTGCATTTCATTTTAGGCGTCTCACTCAGTCAGTTGCATTCCATTAGGAACATGGATTATCTGACGGTGGTGGTTTTTATACATTTTTCCCTCATGTCCTTTACCTGCTAGCCTATTTCCTTTGATTCATTAAGATCATCTGCAGTCACTTTATGTCTCACAGTTTTCAAGAGTCATTTTTTAGAGGTTTTAGTTCAATTAGGTCTAGGGTTTCATCAATAAGGTCATCAAAATCCCCAATAATGGTCAGCAGGCGCATGAGGAGTTTGAAATAAGGTTTCAGTACTAAGAACTTCATCATCATATGCTTAATAATGTATTTTTCTTCAAAACTCCGTTTTGAAGAAAAATAGAGTATTTCATCTTTTTATGTATAAATGTAATGTAATTTCAAGTTTTCTCAGTTGTAAAAATAATTTCACTGGCAACCCTGGTCACCTTTTTCAAGCTCCAGCAAATTCATTCCCTGCAAGACAAACACAAAGCACATCATTCAGTCAATCAAAGCCAAAATGAAGCAAGTTGTTTAAAACAGAGTTTAAAAAGTGTCAAATCTAAAACATTACAAAGTGGGTTTTTGAAGTGGAAAATTAAAAGGTCTTTGGTATATAAGTCATCTCCATGTTCAAAGGCTCATTTGTGTTCCAAGAGGAGAGAGTGAGCAAAGGGAAGGGCCGAGTAAAACGAAGAGAGTAAAATCATAACAGAGTTGGCAAGTTTCAGTGGCGCGGCGCACTGGCTGGGTGATGCGGCGCATTGGACAGGTGCGACGCATTGGGTCGGCCTCCACTGTGTTGAGAATACACCAGCGCGGCGCATAGGAGTGGCGCAACGCGTTGGGTTGGTGGCACGACGCATAGAGTTGCCACTTGTTTTGAACCCCAATTTCATTCAAACTCGAAATTACTCGACTGCCTCCATTCCAAGTAAGTCAAACAACTTTGTCAATGCCAAATGAACTTGTGTCTTATGATGTCTATGAGGATTTAATAAACAAAAATTCAAACCCTATTTTCTTGTTCAAGAAATGCTTCCTTAGGGTTTATAGTTTGGTTTTTTGTGCCTATCACTTCCACTCCCCCACCTTGTTTTTCCCTCATCATTGTTCTAGTTTTATCAACCCATTTCCCATATCCCTAAATTCACTCATTCCCTATCCCAATTCCCACTATCCCATCCTAGCTACGAAATTCCCCAACCTCCAATGCTATCCCAAAAATCCTAGAAGCTGCCCCTAAAACTCTTTAATTGGAAAATTTCAATTAGCAATATTCCAAACATTCCCCTTACCCTCTCCCTCCATAGCCCCTCACATATTGTCATACATTTGGCAACAAAAACCAAAGACACCAAAACTCCTCATACTCATCTAAGACAACACAGAATTTGGCAAACATGGAGACAGATTCCTCTTATGACAGAGACAATGACTCTACAACTGAATTGCATGCACCTAGGAGACCTCACAAGAGTGGCAGACATGTGAGGGAGGAGCCTACTTCACTTGCTAAGCTGCAGGCCTGTCCTCTTGCTATTTCATGTTTTCAACAACAGTCTTGTTATTAGTTTTGTGAGATGGTTGCTAGAGTCCACCACCATCATGAGCTAGCCAGATTGTTTGTGCTGCATTTACATAATGGCCAAGTCACTCTTGCAGGTGTGACATTCACTTTAACACCTGAGTCTATCTCTCTAGCAACCGGTATTCCAAATGTTGGAGAGCAATGGAACAAAAGATAGCAAGTTGATAGGGAACACTATGAGCCATATATCAAGCCCGTTTTTTTGAGACAACTCAGCAGAGTTTTTCCCTTTCGGTTCCTGAAAGATTCATACGCTCCTTTGATGAAACTCATTATCAAATATTTCAGTTGTGAGGGCCGGTTTTCTCGCCTCTATGCCTATCATATCAGGTTGCTGATGCATTTTACTAGGGTGAGAATGATGAACCTCCCTTACTTCATGTGCCGGAATATTGAGAAGACGACCACCCTCGTGCAAAGGAAAACTCCTGAGCAGCAGTATAACAGTATCTATCACTTTGCACTCATCAAAATTGTGGTTATGCATCAGCTTGGTTTGCAGGATATTTCATGGGAGGATTTCACTTCTAATGAGTTCTTCACAGCTTCTCAGGTACCTTCGGAGGTTTTTCATGAGGCAGGTGAACCTTCATATCAGTAGGAAGGTCATGAGACACAAACTGCTAGTGTGTCGGTGTTTTCCACCTATCAGAGGGGCACTAGAGGGTTGTTTGTAGCAGCCAAGTGAGTATTATCTCCACCCAGGGTGGAAGGGGTCTCACTTCCTTCATCAGCGGTATAGGTACAGGACAAGGGTAAGAGGCCAATACATGATGAGGGGCCTTCAGGAGGCCAGGATACAAACTTCATACTCATTGATGATGATTTGGGCTCACCAAGCTCAAAGCTGAGAGAGATTGTTCAGGAGCAGAAGGCGGAGATAAACACTTTGTCCCTCAAATTTCAAAGAGCCCAGTGGATAATCAACTACCTTGAGTAGAGAAACAAACAGCTAGAAGATCAGCAAACTATCATGGAGTTGCAAAATATACGTGAGAACCGGCAAGCTGCCAAAAGGAGCAAAACCGAGATGACATCCATTGAGCAAGAGATTGAGGTTGATCGTGAAACTTGGCTTGAAAGGGTAAATATTCATTTGGAAAAGCTGTTGGAGAAGGAAAAAAATTAAAATAACATGTTGAGGCACATGGCTAATCATTATTGGGAAAGAAATCATGTTTGCAAGGCACGAATCAAAATCTTGAAGGCCAAGTTAAAGAAGGCCTCAAAGCGTCGAAAAATGAAAGATAGACTTCAGATTTTGGCCCAGGCTTCCTTGGCCTAGCATAGTACATGATGGAGGACACTCACCCCAAATTTCAAGAAATTTGGGACACTTTTTGCAAATTTTGATTTTTTGGCCTAAAAACAGATTTTTCAGCTCTATGCGCCACGCCACTTGGCGCGCGCTTTTGATGGGGGACTCCTCTTGGGGAAAAATTTACATTTTTGGATTTTTAATGGAAAATTATGCATTCCTACTTATGGCCAAGATATTTTGACAGGTTTTGGGCTTCCAGAAGGGTCAGAAACACCCTAAAAAAGACCTTTACGCACACAGACACGAGGCAAGTGTTGGGAGAACTCAATTTTGGAGGGGAAAATGGAAGCATTTTTGGACACAAGGAAGGCCTCCAAAATTAGCTTCACATTGGCGCGACACATAGAGAAATCAGACATGGCGCATTGGGGATTTTTGCTCATTTTGGACACAGTAACTCTGTTTTTCGCCTAGTTTTTGACATTTTGACTTTCTTACTTCCAAATGTTAAACTCATGATGTAATTGGATGTATTTTTACGAATATTGATGTAATTTTGTTAAATTTTTACTCATGGAGGTAGATTCATCCATCAAAAGGTGAATTGCAACTGAATGAATCAGTTTCCTATCTTATAGAGGCAAGTTGTTCCACTGCCTATTTTCCAGTTCTTAGTTTAGATCTTGTTGAAACAGCTCCTAAACTTGTGAGCTCGACCCCTAGAGGCTGGGGATGAGTTAGTGTTGTCTATATCTTGTATTTTTTCAGTCATTAGCATGGTTGGACATTTGGGATTGCTTTGAGCATCATTGTACATTCATCTCTGCAGTTTGGCAAAGGAATAGACCAGGGTTTGCAGCACTCCTTGGGATTCATGTGGCTCTTTGTTTTGATGATGTGTTTCTCTCTGTTAATGTAAGTCTACTGATGTGTTATGTGTATGATTTTCCCTCTTGTTTCTTCTTAAGTTAAACAAATAAGGATAAAAGGTAGAATCCATTAAAATTTGCAGTGCTCTACCCAAGATTTGTTTAATTTTCCATGTTTTCAACTGTTTGAAGAGGATTCCTGAAATTTTCTTGCCCTCTTCAACTCCTCACCGGTCTGAGCTATCCATTTCATTCAAAATTGAAGTGTCAAAACAATTGCCTACCTTGCCCCATTCAGATCTCTGCAAAAACTAGGCCTCATTCCCCAAACCCAAAATCTGCCCTTCCCTTTGATCCAACAAACACCCTCAAAATCAAATCAAACTCTTTTACATATATACCTAGCCTAAAATCAGCCTTTATTCATGTCATCTCAAGCCTCACTGATTATTTTTTTCGAGATTGACCAGGAGAGAGCCCTCTCTCGATCTGGTAGGGCTAGCTACCAAATTAAGCGTGGTTTGATGTTACCCTAGACTCTACTTTCTTCAGCCTGAGGTAGATTTAGGTCCTAACAGACTCTAAACATTATCTTATTCTCTTGGATCACTTCAGTTAAGTGCACATATGTGGCACAGGAGCTATTCCCGAGGGTTAAGTGGAGCTATTGCATGGATACTTCAGTTAGAACTCATGTGACAGAGTTTGGTGGAGTTATTGAGGTAGTTGGTGGATTTGTGTTCAGTTTAACTTAGTTAGACACAGTTGAGCTAGTTGTATCTAGTCTAATTGATTGATACACTAGTGAGAGTGGTGTGAATTAATTATTAATTAATTCAATAATTACTAACTCATTAATCAACCTAAGAATACATCAATTAACTACAGTTCATGGAAAGTTTCAGTGGAGACTAGTGGAGAGGTAGGTGAAAGAGCAGGTTGACTATCAGTTGTGACTATAGTGTTGCATGATTTTCAACACACAGTGGTTGGAGATTCCAATGAGGATTTTGTGAGAAAGGCTGGACCAATTTGAGTTCATTCAGAGCCAACATTCAGTAGGGATTGCACAGTAGAGGTAGGCTAGCAGGTGGCAAAGATCGGTGCATGGATTTGCTAGATCGGGCCTGATTAGTGTGTGGCAATTGTATTTTACTGAGAGATTGACATGATCAGCCTTGTATGATTATTGTTACATGATATCTATGACATATATTATATACATATAGTTGGGGTTTTTAGCTTCAGGCTTTCCCGTTAAAACATTGTGTTCATATGTGTGAATTTTTATGGTTTCAATGTGTGCATGCAATTGATTTTATTTCCGCAAGTAATGATCAATAGTAGAAGAGATTTTGTATTGTGCATGAAGTCAAATAGTGTGTGATCGGGAGAATCTTGGATGTATAACACATTATTTATATAATTTCTACATGGTATCGAAGCAGTATTGATCACTGGAGCAATTGCAAAGCATTGAAGCAGTTGAGTTTTGTGCTGGTGGAATTCGAATTTGCAGTAGTGTTTTCTTGGTGTCGAAGTTGAGATGTCTTTCAACGGTTCTGCCGATTGGAAGTGCCCTTGAGGAAGCTCAAAATTGTAATGTGCATGTGGAAGGACAGGATGGAGGCGGTGCTGGATGACAATGGGTTGAAGGAGTTCATAGATGCAGAAATTCCAAAACCTGCTTCTAGCGATGCTGCCGCACTTGACGCATGGCAAAAGAAGGTAGCAAGGTGTCGAACGATTCTATTGGAAGGTGTGAAGGATCACATAGTGTTCAGCCTTCATGGTAAAGCTTCTCCATTCTTGATGTGGAAAGCATTGACAGGCTTATTCCAAAGCAAGAGCGACTAGAGGAAGTTGGCGCTCAAGGATAAACTCAGGAAAATAAAAATGGAGAAGAATGACACTATTCCAGTATACTTGACAAAGTTTTTCCACTGTAGAGATGAGCTTGGGAGTGTAAGAGTTAGTGTGCATGAAGAGGAATTAGTGAGCTTGGCTCTCCTTGGGCTTCCGAAGAGTTGGCATTCCTATCAGGACTCTGTCAATGGTTGGGAGAAACTGCCAGGATGGGAGCGACTTTAGTCAGATCTTGTGCAGGAGGAGATAAGGCGGGATACCAAGGATGGCTCTTCATAAAAGAATGATGATGAAGAGG
The DNA here is from genome assembly GCA_034641835.2 of Pinus albicaulis. Classification (NCBI taxonomy): domain Eukaryota; kingdom Viridiplantae; phylum Streptophyta; class Pinopsida; order Pinales; family Pinaceae; genus Pinus; species Pinus albicaulis. The sequence goes on along the minus strand of CM076574.1, from coordinate 1,323,611,485 downwards.
ATTGCGCTTTGGCTACCAAAACAAGGAAGGGGAAGGGTAAGAAGAGTGCTTCTCAATCCGGTGAGAATGGTAAAGAGCGTGACATGTCCAAAGTGAAGTGTTTTCACTGTCATGAGCATGGGCATTTCGCCACACATTTTCCATAGAAGAAGAAGAACAAGCAGGTTGTTGGAGCTGCAACTCATGAGGCTCTTGCCTCGCAATTTGAGCTAGACTTCTCATTGATCACATGCATGGTGACTAGTGCATTGGGATTGGGGTGGTATTTTGATAGTGGCGCTTCCTTTCACATGACAGGAGATGTGAATTTTTCAGTGACTTGGTGGAGAAAAATCTCCAGTTGCATGTTGAGTTGGGAAACAATGGAAGATACAATGAGACCAGCATTGGTACCATAACCTTTCAGAGGGAGTCAGGTAAACTCATTCTTTTACAAGATGTAGTGCATGTTCCAGGTTTAAAGAAGAGTTTAATCTCAGTCACAATGTTATAGGATGAAGGGTATGATGTTGTCTTTAGTGAAGGAAAATTTTTCCTTCGGCACAAAGCAACAGGACAAGTCAAGAAGTTTGGGATTCGAGCGAAGAATCTCTACAGACTTGAAGTAGATGGGATGTCTACGGAGCTTCCTACTGTTGGGAAGTTTAAGAAAGAAATGCAATTGATGCTTGAGAGGGAGAAAGTTTTGCATGCAGGTAAGCGTGAACCTCGGGATGTGGAGAAGCCAGAAGATGAGGATCATGGAGTGGGAGAAACCACTAATGCAAAGAAATTTCGTGCCAGATGGGCAGAGGGAGTGCATGCAGCTATACCACCAGGTGAGAGGTGGGGCGACATGCATGAGTAATCCCAAGAGGATATTTCTGGGAAGGATTCATTGAGATGGTGTGGATCTCATGAATTGAACCTGGCTATGAGGTGCCCACAGCGCAGCAGTAGCATGATCAGCTGGATTGATGCGGGCAGATCAAAGTGACAGTGTCGAATACTAGAGCGCGGTTCAGAGTTGACAGCAAGTGCAGAGTGCATGGGTGCAGATTTCAACAGCGCAGTGGTTCCTAAAGACATGTGCAGTTGGTACCAATATAGGTCGAAGACTTTGATAGATGCATTATACTGATTGATTTGTTTGGAGCCTATTCAGTTTCGGAAGAGTTGCAGAGCAGATGCATGGAGTTGCATGGCGCTTGTAAAGGTTGCAGGGTGAATGCATGGAGTTGCATGTCGCATGCAAAGACAGTCCTTTCTTGTTGAGAGGGAGTGTTGAAGATTGCAACAAGAAAAAATGAAGGAGGCATCCTGAAACATCATTCCTGATCCTAGTTGGAAAATGATCACCTAAACTAGGTGGGGCCCACACAGGTGATTTTTGTCGCAAAGTCTTTTTTAGACTATGTCTATTTTTAGACATGTCGATCATATTCTATGAGTTGCGGGATGATATTTGTGGATGGTTGGTCAAGTTGGAAAAATAGATGGATTTCTATTTTTAGACATATTGGGCGGAATCTATTTTTAGATTGCCAATCTAAAAATAGATATGTCGAATATTATTAGCTCTTAATAATATCTGGACTCTAAACATTATCTTATTCTCATGGAGCACTTCAGTTAAGTGCACAGATGTGGCACAGGAGATGACAGAAGGAATTACGCTATTCCTGAGGGTTAAGTGGAGCTATTGCATGGTTAGTTCAGTTAGAACTCATGTGACAGAGTTTGGTGGAGTTATTGAGGTAGTTGGTGGAGTTGTGTTTAGTTTAACTGAGTTAAACACAGTTGAGCTAGTTGTATCTAGTATAACTGATTGATACACTAGTGAGAGTGGTGTGAATTAATTATTAATTAATTCACTAATTATTAACTCATTAATCAACTAAAGAATACATCAGTTAACTACAGTGCATGAACAGTTTCAGTGGAGACCAGTGAAGAGGTAGGTGAAAGAGCAGTGTGACTATCAGTTGTGACTATTGTGTTGCATGATTTTCAACACACAGTGGTTGGAGATGCCAATGAAGATTGCGTGAGAAAGGCTGGGGAAATTCAAACTCATCCAGAACTATTCTTCAGTAGGGATTGCGCAGTAGAGGCAGGCTAAAGGCTGGCAAAGATCGGTGCATGGATTTGCAAGATCGGGCCTGATTAGTGTGTAGCAATTGGAGATTGTACTGAGAGCTTGTGAGGAGCTTTGTATGATGATTGTTACATGATCTATATGACATATATTATATACATATAGTTTGGGCTTTTAGCTCCAGGCTTTCCTATTAAAACACTATGTTCATATGTGTTAATTTTTATGGTTTTAATGTGTGCATGCAATTGATTTTATTTCGCATGTAATGATCAATGGTAGAAGAGATTCTGTATTGTGCATGAAGTCAAATAGTGTGTGATCAGGAGAATATCGGTGAATAATATATCAATTATTTAAATTTCTACAAGATCGACGGTGGATATTAAATCATAGGTCAGGACGGTGGAGGTTTATGTAAAAATAAGGGCGAGATGCAATGCAATGCTGGTCGGGATCTGGCGGAATGGACGGTCAGGATTAAATCGCATCGGAGAAAAGGAAAGAGGCGAAAGCATCGGGGCTTTTGAACTTGCGATATGAGATTAAGCGCTGGCAGTTGGATCAGTTTGAGATATCGACGGTTAGGGTTAAATCGCGGAAGACATTAGCGGAAGGTGGAGGGAGGAGCGCGATTGAATCTCAACCATCGGTTCTTGTGGATTCGACGGCTGAGATTAAATCAGAGGGATCGCATCGAATAGGAAAAAAGGGGCTTGCGATTTTGCGCTGGGAAGAACTTGTGATTGCGATTAGCCAATGGAGTGAGAGCCATTGATCTAAAAACTAGATCAATGGTGGAGATTTAAACGTAAAGGCAAAAGGCGGAACGACGGGTTTGGAGAATGGAGCGATATGGACCGTTGGATCTGGGCATAATGGATCAGATCAACGGTGGAGAAATGATCGCGGGATCGCAATCGTAGAAAAGGAAAGAACCAAGAAAAAGGGTTATATGTTTATTTGCGATGCGATTTATTTGTGTGATGTGATAAGCTGATGACCGTTGATCGGTTTAGATCGACGGTCGATATTCACTGAAACCTTGAACTGTCAAGTCTTATTGAAACACAATGAAAAGTTGGGTTTTATGAAATACAAAGGAGGATAAGGTTTTGACGGGGTTTGGAGAGGAGTCTAAGGCCTTTAAGCACCTGGTTGCTGGGTTCTCGGTCTTATGAGAAGTGGGGTTTATAGGATTTAAACCCTAGGGGGCTAAAAATACTTATGATAGAAAAGACTGTTTTTAGGCTTAAAAACAGAGTTTTTTGAGGCAAATTGAGGGTTTCGGTAGAGGAAAGAGGGAATTTTAAAACTGAGTAAAGGGGAATAAAAGGTTTTAAAATGGGTTTTGGTTGATTTGGAAACCAAATGAAGGTATTTTAGAGGATTTTTATGGAGGAAAAAGGGATGAATAATTGTGGAATTTTTTAGTGAAAGGGGGAGTAAAATGAGGGAAATTGGGTTTTTGAGCAGTCTTCTTTTGGCAAACAACAGATTTTTAGGATTATGAGTGAAACAAAAGTGAAGATGAACTCAAGGATAGAGATCATCATAAGACTTTAAGAACAAACAATTTGGTCATGAATTGTTTCTTAAAGGCCTAAAAATATTTTCGCCACCATTTGATATGAAAATTTTTTATAGGTGGCTAACAGCGGCTCCAACTTGGGATGGAAGCTCCTTGGAGGTGTCAAGAACCTCAAACAAATCTTCTCTAGAATATGATCAATGCCTCATCCATTGGGCTGCAATTTTCATTTCTTTTTTTGTTCTTCTTTTGATCTGACAATGTTTGCATGCATTAAAAACAATGGAATTCTATCAAAACAAGCTTTCTACCTACCCAATCCTAATGATCTAACATTTTTTCTTCCTTAAGAGTGCATTTGGATTGGAAAAATCTTTTCATCAACATTTTATTCTTTTAAAAACATAAAACTAATATAAGTCTACTCTTATTTCTCCATGAACTCAGATTAAGCAATTGAGTTCATAAGCTTCTCTACCTAACTACAATTTGTCAGGATTAGACTGTCTGACAGAATTTTATTCTCTAATTTCTGAAACAGAAATTTAAAAGAAGACAAGTCAGGATTGAACGGTCTAACTTGTTGCTAATCTATGGCATAAAAAAATATGCACATAGATTCTTATTTGTAGAAAATTAAAGATAAATGGTGAAGGCTTAAGATCTGAAAATTTAAAAATCTCCTTCACTAACTTTTCAGCTATGTTTTGAATATTTTTTGAGTTGCTTCTTCTTTCTCATCTGGTTCAAGTTTTGGGCACATTAGAACCAGTTATATTCTATCCTATGGCTCAAAATTTGATCTAATTAGAGCCATTATTTCTTCTGAAATTCATAGGTTCAGATTTTGAGCTTGTTTGAACCCTTTTCTTCTATCCTAATCTACCTAACTGATAAGCCAAGATTGAGTTGTTTGGGAAATCTAATCCACTAACCTATCAACAGTAAATTGAAAACTAATTAGTCAATATTATGCTGTATGACTAACTAGGAGTGTGTGTGTGTGTTTTTTTTTTTAGGAGTGGCATTTGAGCTTGCACACTTTCATATTTTATTTCTCTTTTTTGGTATGGGGCTATACCTTTCTTGTTTTTAAAATTTGCCCTCTTTTTCTCTTTCTATTGTTTTTGAATTTTTTCATATTCTAACTTTGAATGCAATGATGGCTATGATATTCATAAATGAGGAAAAAATAAAAAAAGGCTTTCAAACTGATATGGTCAAGAAAAATAATGTTTGAGCATCCTGCCATTGAGAGGACCCCCAAAAAGTTTAGCTCCATTCAATTCCTGCAAGAAATAAGCATTTTTACCAGCAGTAGAATGAATGAGATAAGGGCCAAGCCATAAGTTATCAAATTTCTCATGCTTGTCCTTATCTTCTCTCCTTGAATCCCACTTTAAAACTTTGTCACCAATGTTGAAATTACTGGCTTTTGTCCTTCTATCAAACAACTTCTTGATGCTTTATTTCTTTTGTAATGCTCTATTGTAGACTTCCTCTCTGGTTTTTTGAAGATGTATAGTCTGATTAATTCTTCTGATCATGTCATTGTCTTCAGATTGTACTTATTGGATCAGCTTCATGACTGGAACTCCTAGGCTAGTTGGAAAAATTGCATTTGTTCCATAAACAAGCTGGTAGGGTGACATTCCAATTGATTTCTTAAGTGTTAATCTGTCAGCCCATAGTGCATGTACTAGCTTTGTGTGCCATGATTTCTTATTGTCCTCCAGCAACTTCTTGATTATGTTCATCAAACTCTTGTTTGAGGATTCTGCCAGCCCATTACCTTGAGGGTAATAAGCAGTATAATAGCCCAATGTAATATGGTATTTGTGACAGAATTCAACCATCTTTTTGGATCCAAATGCAGCAGCATTATCAGTGATAATCTTCCTAGGACAGCCAAATCTAGAGTGGATATGATTTTCAAGGAACTTTATGATGACAGAGTCATTGGCTTGCCTAGAAGGGATGGCTTCTATCCATTTGGTAAAGTAGTCTGTTGTAGTGAGAATCCATCTATGCTGGGCAGATGAGGGTGGATGGATTTCCCCTATGAAGTCTAGACCCCACTGTTGAAAAGGAGCTTCAACAGTGATTGGATGCACGGGTAAAGGAAGCAATTTTATTTTTCCTTCAAATATTTGGCATTTATGACAGGAAATAATCATTTTATGGCCATCTTGAAAGAGGGTGGGCCAAAAGTAACAAGCTCTAAGGATTTTATTGGCAGTTGTCTTCCAATAGAGGTGGCCTCCACATTCTCCTTCATGGAACTCATGCTTGATCTTATCTGCATCATTCTCAGGAAAACATTTAAGCAATAATCCACTTGCATTTTTCCAATATAGACATTTATCCAAAATGCAGTAATTAATAGCTTTTAACTTTAAAAATATTGCCTTTGTTTTAGACAAACCAGGAGGTGTATTCAAATTGAGCAAAACATACAAAATATCAGCATACCAAAATGAATTCAGAAAATGATCTTCAACAATGGGAGATGTCAATTCTTATTGTTCATCTAATGCATCTATCATGTTAATATTAAGAGCTTCAAAATTAGACTCAGCCATTAATGTTGCTAGTCCTTGGCCTTTTATGAGCTTAGTGGGCTTGATTTCTAAATCATATTCAAGTATCACAACTATCCACTTTCCTCTTTTTCCATCTGGATCCTGGTTATAATATCTTTCACAACTGAATTTGGCACAAATGCAATTATGTGTGAATGTAAAATGTATACTCTGAAGTCTTTTAAGGCTTTGACTAAGGCAAAGACTTGTTTTTCCATGATATTGTACTTTAGAGGTGCATCTCTCAATGTCTTACTAAAGAATGCAATTGACTGCTCTTGTCCCTTTGAGTTTTTCTGTAATAGGATAGCAGCCACTATGTGTTCTGATGCAAATGAAAAAATGTAGAAATCCTTTGTAAAATCAGGACTTATAAGAACTGGTGTTTTGGTTAATGCTTGTTTCACCAGTTCAAATTATTTCTTTTCTTCTAAGGTCCATTTAACTCCTTCTTCCTTTTTTAGCATGTTTTTTATGTTTCTAAGGAGTTTAGCTAAGTTGGGCATGAACCTTCTCAAGAAATTAATCTTTCCAATGAAATATTGAAGTTCCTTGATGTTTCTAGGATGGGTGATTTGCAATATACCCTCAATCCTCTTTGGGTCTATCTTTATTCCTTCTTCTGATATGATGTGGCCAACAAGTTTACCTTCTTGGAGACCAAACATTTTTTTCTTTGGATTTCAAGATAACCCATATTTTCTGCATTTCTCAAAGACTTTTCTCAAGTGTTCTAGGTGTTTTTCATCTATTTTGGAAAAAATAAGTGATATTATCAAGGTAAATAATGATGAATTAGCCTAATTCTTCTGAGAATGCAATATCCATGGCTCTCTGAAATGTAGCACCAGCATTCATTAAACCACAGGGAATTTTCACATACAACCCCAAGGTGTAGTAAAGGTTGTCTTTAGTTGAACATTAGGATGTACTAAAATCTGATTGTACCCTGAGAAGCCATCAAGCAAAGAAATTATTTTATAACCAACTACCTTTTGTAAAATGTGATCCATATTGGATAAAGGGTAGTTGTCCTTGAATGAGGCTTTGTTTAAGTTCCTAAAGTCAATACAAAGCCTTATTTTTCCTGTCTTTTTCTTAACTGACACAAGATTAGACACACAATCTGAATATCTAATAGGAACAATAATTCCAGCATCATACATTTTCTTGATTTATTTCTCAACCAAAGGCAGTTGTACAAGGTTGATTCTGTGCAATTTTTATTTAAATGGCCTTTGGTTTTCCTTGAGGGGTATCTTATGCTGAATTATCTCTATGTCATATGACTTTAGATCCTCATAACTCCATGCAAAAACATCAGAAAATTCTTTAAACAACTCTATGTATTTCAGTTTGATGTGAGCTGGAAAAGTTTTAGACAGTTTGATCATCTTTGGTTTTAGTTCACTACCTAAATTGCACTCTTGTACCTCAGTTTCAACAGGCTCCAGTTTTGGTTTCTTGGTAACATCATTGAAATCAAACAACTCTTCTAAAGGGATCAGACCTTTTGGCAAACTTTGTGTGTTAGATTGTAATGTTTCTAAGTCTTCCTTTTCTAAATCTGCACTAATCTCTGTGGTATGTTCAAGTTTATTAGATAACAGATTTATAACAGCAATATTTGGAGAGTTTTTTTCTTCATCAAGTAGATTTTCTTCAATGGAACAGTCATTGTCATACTCTGAATCTGAACTTGACAGCTCAAATTCATTTCTGGACTGTAAGAAGTCTTCTATTTGTTTGTCTCCATCAAACACTTGCCAATATTTTTCATTGTCAAGGACAGCTGGTCTAAATTTGATTTGGGTTGTGCATTATTTGGTTTCATAAGGTGTTAGGCATGTTCTAGTAGCAAAAGTTAAACCATTAGAAGCAATATTTTGATTTCTTGGGACAAAAACAAGTTGGAATTCCTAAAATGTTTTCAATAAATCCATGACATTATTTCTATAGGCTCTAAGTCTGGGATGTTTGGCACTATATTCCCCATTCACTTGCCTAATTATTAATTCAGAGTCACCATGAACCTTTATCCTTTTAGCCCCTAATTTCTTCAATAAGTGTAGGCCTAAAAGGAGGGCTTCATACTCAACTATGTTGTTGGTGCATTGAAAGTTTAATTTGCAGGAATTCCCTTCGACATGATTATTCATTTTATTGTGAATCCACACTCCTACACCTACTTCACTCTTAGTGCAATACCCATCAAAGTTCATACTCCAAAGAGGATTAGTTTCAGATCCACTATTTTGGTTAGTATCCTCTTCATTTGGTGTGATTTTAGATTGTTCTTGAAGATCAACACTATGTTGAATTTGTTTTAGTTCCTCATGTTTGTCATTGTGTTCAGGACTCTTCTCTTGAATCTCAAGGTTGAAAAGCGATGGATGACTGATTTGCAGCTCTAGACCTGTGATTTGTTTGCTGTGATTTTTTGATTTGGAAAACTTTTTTGAAACTTCTGTCTTGTCTTCCTCTTTTTCTATATCTGCCACTAATTCAGTTAAGGTTTCTTGTTCACTGAATGTTTCATCATTGAAAAGGATAAATGAATCAAGGCCTGTATGTACAGAATAAAGAGGAGATTTTTGTGGTCTCTCTTGGCTGGTAACCATGTATTGCATATGAGATTCCCTATAAAGTCTTCTAGTTTGATTAAAAACAGGGATGGTAGCATATGTCATATCCATTTTCATTGTTCCTTGTAACTTAGCTCCCCACAATATTGATAACAACATACCATACTTGGGGGGTACATCAGCCACTACAGTATCCATTACTAAACACTTGGCTGGAATTTGTGCTAAGTTTACACAGAGGTCTTTGATCAAACCTAAAAATTTCACTCTGCTTGAGTCAAAGGAGCAAAGATCTTTGTATGGTCTAGTGATTTCAAGGCCTAGGCTCTCCATTACAACTTTGGGCATTAATTTATGATAGGCCTCTGAATCATGCATAGCGTTGTGTAGAATTTTTTCATGAATCTTTAAACTAACATAAAAAGGAGGAACTGGTTCTTCTTGATATCTACCCTCAATCTCAGGACCAAATATGAGCTCTGGGTGGTCATCATTAAGATTGACAGTGTCATTATTCTCTTATATGTTAAAAGCCTTCCAAATTTGGGATCTATACATATCTTGGGTAGCTAATTCAGTGAGAGGAACAGAGATTTTGATTTTGGCAATTTCCTGCTCCAAACTAAAAGGCATCTGATTTTTTAAAATGCTTGTTTCAGCCTTATTAACTACCACTCTATCAGCTAAATCAATTTTCTGATTTCCTGTATTTACATTGGTCAAAATTGTTTTAATAGGAGCACTAGCTGAAGTACTAGCGCCGCTAAAATTTTCACTCTGTTTTTCATTAATTTGAGTGCCTCTTTCTTTGTTTTAATCAGAATTTATAGCCACTGTTTTGTCCTTTTGTTTTGTAACTTTGGGTTTATTTACAGGGCTATTTTTTGCATATTTTTCAGAGGTTTTGGTTGTGGGAGTTTCCTGATTGCTTTTACTCCTAAGTTCATACTCTTTTGGAGTTTCTATGATGACATTTTCCAATTCTTGATAATAAAATTTATCTTCTGCTCTTTTGTCATCATAGGGTGTGTATAGACCTTGTTTCCTATTGTAATGAACATCAAAATCATCATTGTCTACTCCCAACATGTTTATGTCATCTTCCTCTACTTGTTCTATGGTTTCTTCAACCTCACTTACATAATTTTGATGAAAAGGAGGAATAATCTCCTGATCAGGGTCTCTTGGTCTATTTTGAGGCTGATTTCTCCTAAAATTATGATTTTGGTTTTGAGATTGATTTCTGTTTTGAGGAGCTGATTATTTTGACTAGCTTGTGCTCTCTCAAGTATGCTCATATTTTTCATCATTTCCTCCATCATTCTTTCCATTTTTGAGCTAGAAGTGGAAGCTGCAGATTCCTCTCTAAAGGATACTTTCTTCTCATTTCTCATTCTAGCTCTTTTCTCCATTAAATTAACTTCCACAGCTAGAGCTCCTTTTTGCATATCTTCTAAATTCAAAGGGTCTCTGTCTCTAAATTGATAAGCCATTTCAGGATCAAATCCTTTAGGAAACTTGTTTAAGGCTAAGCCTTGTGGAGGTTTCAATTCTAGGGGTAAGGCATTATACACACTATTGAATCTAGTGCAATAAGCTTGAACACTCTCCCCAGTGTTTCTTTTGAGGATGTTATAGTCTGAAAGTTTTTGGAGAGGGTTTTTCTTGACTTCCCATTTGTTTAGGAATAGTTGATGAAGGGCTTGAAGGTCATTGATACTGTCAGGGGTTAAGCCTTTGAACCATTTTCTTGCTTCTCCCCCTAAACTTTGAGCAACCAATCTAAGTTTGACAGTTTCATCATCAATATCATTTATGTCAAAGTAGTCATTCATCTTGTCCACATGTTGTGAAGCAGTAGTAGCACCACTAGCATCATATAATGGTATTTTGGACTGATAGTCCTGTGGTAGATTGACTAGAGCTAAAGGAAGGACTAGAGGGGCATACCATGTTTCCATGATAGGAGGTTGTGGGAAAAATGGGGAGTTTACAAGTGGAGGATGGAAAAGGGGAGGGGGTTGATGGAATGATGTGGTTTGAATAGTGGGTGTATGGAGAACAGATGTGGATGGACCAACAAGAGATTGTTGAGCAGATCTAGGATGAGAGAAACCAAAATTATGAATGAAATGTGAATTATGTGGAGTAGTTTCTCTGCTACCAGGATGTTTAATTTTACGTTGGGATGAAAGTGAAGGCTCTAAATATATCTTATCTATATCACCAAGTGACCTAGTTCTGAATGGATTTCTTAATTCAACTTGTGATTCTTGTAGAGATACAAGGTTTTGAGGGATAGAATTAGCTCTATGGAATGGTCTGACAATAGTTGAAGATTTAGCCTCAGGAGATTTCTTAAGTATTCTTTCAGGGTTATCAACTATTTCAGGAAGGTTTGGATTAGGATGGATCCTAGTATGAATTCTTTTAGAAGTCACTATGGTAGGTTTTTTAGACCCAACTAATCAAGAAAATTTTAACCAAATATGACAATGATTAAGAGGCTGACAGGTCTTTAAACAAGAAAACTTTAATCCTTAAAGCCTTCTTAACTGAGTTTATATGATGTTATGATGATAATGGGGTTCCCAGTGGAGTCTTAAGGTCTGTTTGGATTGTGGAGTCACCAGGTGGAAATTTTTAGCTCCTTAGGAGGTAAAATGTTTTATGGTCCACCACCATTAACCAATCTGTTTTTTTTTTTTTTCCAGTCCTATGGGTTCTAAGAGTGCCCTAAATCTGTTTCAACACATATCTAGGGTGATGAGACAAAGATATTTTACTCTTATGGCTAAGCTAGCCGATTCCTTCAAGGTTTGATAAGCTCTTAGGAGAATCCTAAGGGTTCCTTAGATTGTCACTGATTCAAATAAGTCCTGTCATGATTATCATTTTCTTGGTAGTGCTTGAAGAGAGCTACTTATACTGCACTGAACCCTGAGTGTCTTGTTTCAAGGATTTTACTCAGAACTCCCCAGTGGAGTCGCCAGAAATGTTAGCTCCCTGTAATTTTAGCATATTGGAAAGACTAAAGCTGCAGAGACAACATTATGAACCACTTTGGGATTCTAGGATCTAGCCCTCCTGAATCTGGAGAGGGATCTCTCTAGTAAGTGCAAAGATTGATTTATCTTTGAGGCTTCAAGGTGTTATATTAGGCTAGTTATGAAGAACAAGGTTTTTGTTTGTTTTGGTTGGACAAAGATATAATGAAAGTGAAGGAATTCTAAATGAAGGGTGAAGGTGTATGAAAGTGAAAGAATGATTCAGCTAACAAGATAGGTAAGAAGCAACTTCAATCCATTGGGCTATGGAGTCATAATAGGACTTAATTGAAACAGCAAGATTCAAGAGTGGTCCATGGGGCAAGTCATCTATGTCAAAGGATCTCTTTAAGTTGATTTTATGGAATGAAACAATACGAAATTGAGATCAAACAGATGAAGGAACAAAGGGAAGCCTAATATCAAGTAAGTACTTTGAAACTATCCTGCTTTTGGTATGCACTTGAGAAAAACATAAAAGTAATGTAAGATCAGGTAAGTACTTTGAAACTAGCATGCTTTTGATTCACTTTCAATAGAAAACATTCAAAACACAAATAGAATAGCTTAAGATCAAGTAAGGACTTTGAACCTATCCTGATTTCAACATATTCAAAGGGAAAATTTCAGACAACCTTTGGAGGAGAAACCAGAGGACAGGGCTAACCATAGTGTTGGCGAGAAGTCAGGTCTCGTGGACAAGACCCAGGTTCAAGAGTTATGGCCAAAAAAGGGGTCCGGTGTAGTCTAGGAACACGCTGGCATTTTCACCCTGCTCTGGGGAGCAGTGCGTCTCACCCAAGGCATGCCGCAACCACATGCAGAAGGGGATGATATCAATGGCAAGGAACAAACCCGCAACTAATGAAGGGCAATGTATCCATTACATATACCGAGTTATATACGCAAGATCACTTAATAAACATTCAGACATTCACAAATAAAATTTTAAACCAGCGTAAACACATTACAAGCACATGAAAATATTATTGAGACAGCAACCTTCCATTGTATTAACCTCTTGACCAAACACATGATTACATGGCATTCTCTCTGATAGCGCACAAATCACATGTGATGGGTTTCGTGTATGTTTGGTAGAATAGAGAAGATAAGAACCACATGAAGAAATATGCATGAATCCTCCGTAGTTATTCTGCATCTTTTCCCCCCGTCTCGCTGAATCTCGCAAACCTCTTCTTCAAAGATCTATTCAACATTCAGCCTCTCAACCTTCTCTTTTCAGCTAGGTGAATATTATTTATTCACCCGCGCTCGCGACTATCGGTTCCTCTGTGGATTTACTTTGGCTTCTCCTGGCTTCTCTCGTGTTATCTACGTGTTCCACTTTCTGTTTTCTGCTGTGTTTCCTTCATCTGCACTTGTCCCTGTTCTATCTCCAGCTATCGAGTGCTTCCGCACCACCTTGGTAGCTCCGTGACTCCTGGTAGTTGCGGCGTGGTCACGGTTGCCATGTGTATTTATTCCGCAACTCAAAAAGGGTCAAAGTTCAAAATGTCTTAGCCAAGACTTCAAAACTAAACAAAAACAAGGGCCCCAACAGGCCCCGACCACAATTCCTTGACTCGTCTACGAGTCAATCACAAATAACAGTTTCTACTTCCATTGTCCCGCTGGCTTCCGTGCTCTGTTCTGCTATGCCTTCATCCTGCGCCCTTTCCTGCTGTGCTCCGCCACTTGGTTGTTCAAACAAGGGCCCCAACTCCGGGACCCAACGAAGCGCTGTATCTCTAAGCTTGGTGAAGGCCGCCACCACTTGCTGCCATTCTTGCACAAAAAAGTCAGCTTCTTGAGAGATCTGGGTGGCGGCGGCTTCGTCTATGGTCGTCGGGGCATCCCCGAACAGCGTGGCAAGCTGGGCTTCGGCCTTGGCATCCAGCTGGTGCATGGCGTCAGCATTGGCACGAAGGGACAGACAAATTTCCTGGAGGACGTGTTTGGCCGCAGCCGAGTCGGCCTCAGTCTGTTGCAGTTGAATTTCGAGCTCGTCTGCCTGGGCGTAGAGGTTATCTAACCTTTCTAGGTCCACTGTCGCCTAAATGTCTCGGGAAATTTGTTGCAGCTGGGCAGCGATAGGCTGCGTCTTGACAGTTAGCGCGAGTGAGCACTCCTGCAGACTTCACAGAAGGGCAGAAGCCGTGGCTGCAGTGGAATGGAGAGTTGCCTGCATATTAACTACCTGCGTCTTCTTGGCAGTCACCTGTTCTGAATGGACACTGGGTGGATCTGGAAGGGTAGGCCGTGCGGCTAACGCCGCTTGGAGTTCGTCGTTCTCTCTGCAAAAAACATGGAAAACAGTCTTGAGGTGGTGAGCCTGGAGTGCTATACTGTCCTCCGCTATAGTGGCAGGAAGTGGGGCATAATGAGCCCTTGCAGCGGGCCATACATTTGATAACGCCTGAACAGCAATGTTGACCTGCTCCTGGAGGTTTTTCTTCTCCCTAGTCAGCTGATTGCGTTGTTCAGTAAGCGTCGTGATCTGATTACGCTACTCGGCACACCGCTGCTGCAGCTCTGTGTGAATCTGCTCGGCCTTGAGGGCCGCCCGCTGAATGAGTAGGTATAGATGTGCTGGACTCCATGGTTCTGCCTTGGTCGTGCTGGGTGTGCCCTGCTTCGGCACCCGTTCCTGCGAAGGTTGGCTGCTGGCCACTGGTTGGCTAGAAGTCTCTGGAGGATGGACCGGCATCTGCTGCTGCACTGAAGTGGCCATCTCGGACTCTGGCCGGTCTTGCTGTGTGGTCTGCTCTGGGGGAGGGGCAGCCGAATCAGCCCCACCGTTGGTTAACCTGGTAGATATAGCAGAGGGAGGATCTTGGGGCGTGGCCACGGGGTCAACCGGTGGTACCACGGCTGCAGTACTGGAGGTGACTTCCACCCCGTGGTCGCCTCTGAAAAGTTCCCGGATAAGAGAATCTGACACAGTGGCTGATGAATTGGAGGGGTTGGAGGAAGTGGCATGTGGTCGGCCGGTGGGAGCGGTGGACAGAGTGAAAGAAGTGTGAGGGAGGCGAAGGTTGAGGAACTTTGACGGATCAATCAGAGGTTCCTCCGGAATCAAAGTCGCTGTGGGTGGAGTGGCTGGTGGATCATCGTCAGTAAAATCCACCACTGGATCTGTGACAGCAATGCGGGCCCTCTTGGATGGAGGTGGGTCTGATGAATCAGGTTCGAGGCCCGGTTCGCCCATTGGTGTGATGATAGGGGTGGCAGAGGTGAACAGGTTAGTGGGAATGGGAGAAATGAGGGGGGCGGTATTGGAGGGAACACGAGACCGACTGATATGAAATTTAGCAAAGGATGGAAATATAGGAGCACCACTTGAAGCAACTTGGGTGGCCACGTTAAGTCGTTGTACCTGGTTGTTGAGGTGCTCGACGATCAGGACCAGTGATTCGAGCAGGTCTGGTGCGGTCTCAGTTGCATCTCGTGGAGGTTCCGCCGCAACCTGTGAGGACCCCGTTGCGCCGGTCGCGGCAGGCCGCTGTGCCGGCAGCATCCGATCAAAGTTATAGCGGGTGATCCCATCGCGGACGTGCTTGACGACCCCCGGCCACGCAGAAACCTCACGGTGAAAGGTGTCGTCATTCAGATGGAACCGGAGGGGCGCCATGTGAAAGGTGGTGTCCGACACGCACGTTGGCCGGAGGAAGGTGTGCTTGTGGCTGACCCCAAACCACACCTACTCACTGTACTCGTCCAACAAGTGCCTGGGCACCCGTTGCTGGTTGGTCACCACATCTGTCATCATCCCGTACCATGCCCGAAACGCCTCCGCGTTCACCTGTTTGGTGCTGGGATCCATGGACACCTGCCAGGGGGTGTATTTCATCGCAAGAGGCTGGCTTATGGTCGTCTCTGCTGGCACCCGGATAGGAGGAAGGTGCCATTTCCACATGGCGAAGGCCAAGATCAAGTAGTCGTAAATGAAACTGGTGGTACGCTTGTAGTTTTCTTCGCAGGCCGCGAAGAGTTCCTTCAGCACGAAAGAGCACCAATTCAACTTGGCGCCCCAGGTGCAGTGCTCTGCAATGGAAATTGTGTCCAGGGTGCATTCTCCCTTCGTGTAGTGGTGCATCGTCTTGCTAGCGATCAGGTAGCAAACGAATCGGATTTCTGGTTTGTTGATCAAGTCAATTTTGGCACCTTTGCCCCCTCGGCGAGTGCCATACTTGGTGTACAGGTCTGAGTCACCCGACTTTCAGGCGCGCTTGGAGGAAGTCTGGCCAGCAGCGGAGACATCCGTGCCATTCTGAGATAGCCCTGTAAGTCGATGAATGTGTTCGGCATGAATTGGAATTTCTTCATTGAGCCATAGGGACCCATTCTGTATCCGACTGAGGAGGAACCGGGTGCATTGCAGGGCCGGTCCCGTGGTGCCAAAAACTGGAAGAGTCCTCAAATTCATCAAGGACGACTGCTGTAAGCCCCTGAATTCTGAGCGCATCCAGTTGGTGGAGCTGCTGCCTGGCATGTAATGGTGCTCCATGTAGGTCTGCCAATGGAGGTGGGGAAATTCAGCTGGGTCGGACAAGTTGGCGTCCATACAGGCTGCATTGTCATACTTTCCCACTAGCGACTCTACACAGTGGATTCGGCTGTCCAACACTGGCTCGGGGACGGAGATGAGAGCTCTCGGCATCTTGGTGCGACGCTGGTAGACTTGGAGGATTCTTCTGGAGTTCCTTCTGAGTGCAGTGCGTTTGAAGGCTGTAATTGCTCTGGAGTCGCTGCAACTTCCAAATTGAACTGGTTCATCATTCTCGGTCTGGTAGCCTTCATGTAAATTATGTCATCCGCTGGCATGAGCGGAGCTGATGAGACTCCATAACGGCAATTAATTCTTGCTATCCGTCAAGGCTGCGATAATCGTGCGATCAATCGCGTGCCTGTATGTAATCTGACAGTTGCTGACGGCATCATGGGAAGATGGGCGGACACGATGGCTGAGGGAACTGCAGGTGATGGCAAATGATTACGGTACAATTATTGTCTACTTATGGTAATTTATGAAGCAAATCTGAGCGATCCTACAGACTGACAAAAGGACTGACAGAAATGACCTGGACTGACACTGGCAAGGGGATGGATCCTACACGAACAACACGCTGGACTGGCGCTGCAACACGCTGGACTGGTCCGGCGACACGCTGGACTGGCGCTGCGACACGCTGGACTGGTCCGGCGACACGCTGGACTGGCGCTGCGACACGCTGGACTGGTCCGCCCCGACCACAGTCGGTTGCGGTGAGGTACCCACAACCGACCAATTATTTGACAGACTGCTTATGAACAAAAAAGACTCCCTACTCTCATCCCGGTTGCGGGAGAGTTATTCGACTAAACTACTCTACGGGCTCTCTCAGTTGCGAGAGTTATTGATGAAAAGTGGAAGGTACCTACTCCTGGTAGGGTTTCAGGCGTGCGCCATTCACCCATCCAGGAAGAATTGTACCATCCAACTGTGCCAACCGAACGGCTCCTGAGTCGCGGATCTCGATGACAAAGTATGGTCCCAACCAGTGCATCTGGAGCTTGCCTGGAAATTTCTGGAACCGGCTGTCATATAGGAGAACTTTGCCGGCAACTTGGAAAGCTTTGGTTTTGATGTGGCAGTCATGCCACACTTTCTGCCTGGCCTTCTGAACCTTCTATTGGAATTCCGTGAGGAATCGGGCCTCATCCAGCTCCTGTAGCTCCTGGAGGCGTTCCCGAAGTGACTCCTCTTCTGAGAATTGGAGGGACATTGCAATCAGAAGACTGGGTACAGTGAATTCAGCGAGAATCACAGCTTCCCAGCCATACACCAACTGGAATGGTGTCTGGTTGGTCAAACGTTTCACTGTGGTCCGGTAGGCCCATAAGGCCGCTGGGAGGCGCTCGTCCCAATCGTTGCGCTGAGCATTGCAAATTTTAGTCAAGCCCTTCTCAAGAATCTTGTTGAAAGCTTCCACAATACCGTTGGCCTGCGGGTGGTATGGGCTACTTTTATGATGCTGAATCATAAATGTGTCCAGTAGTGACTTGACCATGGCGTTAATGAAATGCGTGCCCTGATCATTGGTTAAGCTCCGTGGGCAGCCAAAGCGGCTGATGATGTGTTCAAAATTGAACCGGGCAGCGGTCTCTGCCGAGCAGTCGCGTACCGCTGCTGCCTCAGCCCACCGTGTGAGGTAATCCGTGGCGGTAATGATGTACCGGGCCTTGGAATGCCGAGCGATTGGTGCGATGGGACCTACGAAATCAACAACCCACTTCTCAAACGGCCGCAACACATGCACTGGGTGTAGCGGAAGCTCGTCCCGGTGCGAAGGCCTTCCCGTCCACTGGCAAACATCGCAATGCTTCACATAGGCCTTACAGTCTGCATGTACCGTCGGCCACCATAGGCCAGCTTGGAGAACCTTCCTTGCGGTGGGTTTCACACCCACATGCCCTCCCGCAACACCACTGTGACATTCCCACATCACTGCTTCCCGTTCATGGTCGAGAACACACCTACGCAACACCTCATCAAGCCCCAGTTTGTACAGCTGCCCCGCGATCAATTGGTAGTCGGCCGCCCGCACAACCAGGTGGCGTTTCTGAAGCGGGGTGTAATCCTGAGGGCACTGTCCCGTGGTCAAATAAGTGGCAATGTCAGCCAAGTAATCTGGTATTGCTTCAACTCGGAAAAGGTCAGCATCCGGTAGCTGACAGTCTAACGGGCCTTCATTCTCTCCCGTCTCCAACCTGGATAAATGATCAGGGCCAACATTCAACCTATCGGGCTTGACAATCACCTCAAACGTAAATTCCTAGAAAAGTAGTAGCCAACGACATATTCTTCCTTCCAACACAGGCTTATTCACCAGATATTTCAATGCAGAATGGTCCGTGAAGAATGTAAATTTGCCGCCCAGAAGATAGTGGCAGAATTTCTGGAGGGAGTACACCATCGCCAACGCCTCCCGCTCGGTCGTGGTGTAATTCTTCTCCGCATTCGATAACCGACGGCTCGCGAAGTACATGGGGTGGTCAACTGTCGTCTCCCCGGGTTGCGCCAATACAGCTCCAAGTGCAATTCCAGACGCATCAATATGCACATGGAACTGCTTATCCCAGTCGGGATGAACAAGTATGGGTGCCATCGCCAACTTCTCCTTAAATGTGTCAAGTGCCTTCCTGCACTCCGCCGTCCACTCAAACGCTTCTGACTTCCGCAACAGTTTCTCCAGAGGGGCCGTAATCCTCGCGTAGTTGCGAATAAACCGCCTGTAATATCCTGTGTGCCTGAGCAATGCCCGCAACTGCTTCACGGTCTCGGGGGCCTCCATGTGGACGATGACCGCGACCTTGGAAGGATCAACACAAACCCCTTTCTTGCACACCACGTGGCCCAACAGTGTGCCGAATGGAACTGCAAAAATACATTTCTTCAAGTTCAAGGAAATCTGCAGTTGGCGACACCGGTCAAACATAACACGCAACAGAGAGGCGTGTTTCTTCAACAAACTGTAGACAGTCCAGTCGTCCATGTAGACCTCCAGGAACTTGTGAATGTACTCCCGGAAAGCAGCAATGACAATCTGGGAAAACACAATCGGTGCGTTCTTCAGACCAAACGGCATAACGTGGTATGCGAATGATCCCCACTCAGTGGTGAATGTCGTCTTTGCTTTTTCTTCCTCGGCGATGCGCACCTGATGGTAGCCCGAGAACCCATCAGTGAAGGAATAAGCTTCGTTCCCCGCGACATGATCTAGAACTTCATCGCTGAAAGGAGTGGGAAACGGGTCGTGGATGCAGGCATTGTTCAGGCTCCGGTAGTCTACACAGACCCGGATCTCCGCTTTGTCCTTCTTGTTCTGGATGACAATGGGACTCACCCATTCTGCTTCTTCTACCGGGAAAATAAGACCTGCAGCCAGCATTTTGTCAATCTCCATCTTGAACTTCTCTTTGATATGTGGATTCCACCGGTAGGGTCGGTGCTTCACCAGTCTTGCTCCCGGTTTCAGCGCGATGCGCATTTCGCCCAAATCCCCCTTGATCCCCTTCAGGTCCGCAACTGAGGACGGAAACAAATCTCCGTATTCCCGGAGGAGGTTGAAAATTTCTTTTGTTGTCTCCTCGTCCCAGTAATCTCCCACTGTTGCGAGCTTAGGTTTCTCGTCCGTTCCAATGTTCAATTTTTTTGTCTTTAGCGGCTGTAAATGGACTCCTTCAGTCGTCGACTCTTCACTGATTCTCCGCTCACCTTCCTTTTCATCAAAGTAGAGATGCCTGAGGTCCTCCAAACTATCATCCTCCAGATCCCCATCAATCCGGTGACAAACCAACTTGCGCCTGACCTCAGGTCGTGACACAGCCGGGCCCTCATCAGGCTCGGGCTGGCGGAAAAACAAGACCTCCTTGATTTCCTGTAGGGCCTGAGACTCCTGCGCCATCTCCCCTTCGAACAAGAAGCTCAAAACGAACTTGTCCGCAACTGCCTGCCAAGAGCGAGTTTCCCGTTTCTGCTCTTCCTCCAGGTACCAGGCCTGGGGAATGGTGCCCAGGGAGTGGATAAACCTATGGACCCACAGCTCCTCAGGGTACCGGGTGCTACGCAACTGTTCCTCACAGGCCCGCAAATGGTGTCGCGGGTCGGAAGTTCCATGATACTTAAGCATACTACAGGGCCCTTCATCCTCTTTGAAGCGTGCCCGCAGAGCATCCGCCACGCACTCCCATCGCAACAGAGTGTTGCGCTGATTTTTCCACCACCGTGCTGACGTTGACTACAAGGCCACATCCAAAAGTGGTATCCGGCTTTCAGCTGGGACCCGGTCTTCTACCTTGGCAATAAAAGTATTGACTGCTTGCATCTTTGACAATGTGGGATATCCGCGGATCTCAGTCCCTACCCACCGGACTTGGGCAATGGAGGCACATCTCCGCGTGGTAGTCTCATACCCCCCCTGCTGCCAGTCTTCCCAAGCGAGTTCGGATTCGAGCTCCGAGCTCTGCACACTCCGCCAACTGACGGAGCTAGTCGCGGTTGAGTTAATATAATCGTCCCGCTTTCCTGCAGTCATCTGATAGAGATGGTCCATCATCTGAGCATCCTCCCGATTGTCCACTGTCTCCAAATATCGCGGGCCTTGATACGGGTCGAGAGGCTGGGTGACCCATACCTCCCCATCCTCAAAGATCATCAGCTCCTTCTTAAGGTCGATGATGGCATAATTTTCAAAAGCCCAATCAATGCTGAGTAAGGCTGGATAAGGATCCTTGTCGCCCATGATATCAATAACCTCAAAATCGGTGTATGTATTCACCCCCGCAACGTCGACCTCGACTCCCTCGAGCCGGTCGATTGGCAAAATGCAGTACTGGTTCGCCATCCTGAGTTGGATTGGTGAGTAGGCTAGCTGTGGCCTTCCAAGAGCCTCCCATGTCTTTCGTGGCAGTATGTTTACGTTGGACCCCAAGTTTAACATGGTGTCGCTGATTTGGAACCCTGCGACCTGCGTGTTAATCCGGAATTCTTTGCCTGTTCGTTGCTTGTTCCGCTTGACGCGCTGCATGTATTGAGGCCCAGCATCCCCCGGGTCTCTAAGTTCGGTGCGCCCCTGCAGTGCTCCGTCCAAAGCATGCTTGAGCTGTTGCCGCAGCGCAGCGTTATCAACGATCCTGAGGAATAGCCGAAGCCAATCCTCGACCACAGTACCTGTGACGTTCTGCGCACCAGATTCCGGCAGCATGGGCACCTCTAAGCCTCCCTCATTCCGCAACTGGGCGAAGGCCTCAACTGCCTCCTGGAAATACTTCTTCTAGACCTCGGGCTTGATCAATTTCTTCGGGGATGCCGGCCGAACCACTTGGGCTGGCTCCTTCTCGTGGGCATCCTCTCCAGTCTTCTTTCCGCCCCTCGTTACTATCGCGACGTTCTGCATGTCGAGGTTTGTGGCCCCTCGTGGCTCTGAGTTTATCAGATTCGCTCCCCTCTGCCTCGCCCATTCTTCCCACTTCTTGATAAGCTCCAGACAGTCTTCTGTAGCGTGGGCGTTGACCCAGCACTGGGAACACTAGGGTCGTCACGGAAGGGGACATTCTCGAGCCATGTGACCCTCCTGGTCACAGTTGTAACATTTTACCGGACCGCGTCCGCCTGTTCGGCCTCCCCGCATGCCGCCACCTCTTCCCCTCGGAGCCTCGTTCACCCTGTACGAGGGACGATCCAGTCGATCCGCAAGTGCGTCAAGCGCCCTGCACTACTCAGTGTTGTGAGTCGTGGACACACAAAATTCACAGTATACATTATTCGGGACCGTGGAGTACTTCTGTAATATCGGGCACATCCGAAGAGGATGCCCCATCGTCCGACAAATCTCGCAGTACTCTGTGGTGGAGGGCCCCGGTTGCGATGGGAACCTCGCATAAGTCTGTTGTGGCTGGTAGACTCCCTATGGGTTCATCGCGGTGCCACCCGCTAGTGGTGGACCCACCTGGATTGCTGCGACCGAGGGTCCTGCTCCTGTGCCGCGCAACCGAGGACATACGGTTGCGACGTGGCCCTCGACCAGGCAATGAGTACACCAAACATTCGGTCGCGCTGGTCTCACTGGCTGAAGTTCCTTGAGCTTTTCGGTCAAGATGGCGATCTGGTGTTGCAACCCTATCAAAGAAGGATCTTGTGGGGCCGCCCCCCCCGATATTCCTGGGGGTAGCCCGCCATAGCTTCAATCTTCATGGCTTGCTCCAAAGCGTCCTGCAGATTATCAATCTTCTACTGAGTGAGAGGGGTTCATGTCAAGGGGAGTAGAGCCTTGATTAACCAGTCCCTCTGGTGGTTTGGATCGATCGGGTAGCTGAGTTTCCTGATCATGTCCTTGAATCGCCGCATCAACTCCCACGCGGTCTCACCTTCCTTCTGCTTAATTTCCCACAGCTCTGACAGGCCCTGCTGGTCTATCTGGGGAAGCTTGAATTCGCGGACAAAATCCTGCTTCACGTCCGCAATTACAGGGTTAGGATGCGCCTCGGACCACTTAATGAACCATCGCAGAGCCCTCTCTCTGAGCGTGGTTTGGAATTCTATTAACTTCCCTGCATCTGGCGTCTGGCGAGCCCTCCAGATGGCTTCGCACAGATACCAGTGTTGTTCTACATTGTCATTGCCCCGGCTAGAGAAATCTGGATACTGGGTGAAAGATCCAGCCATGGGTACTTGCGGAGAATTAACCAGGATAAAGCCTCTCGGTCCTGGTTGCGTAACGGTCCCACTAGGAAAAATACTACTACTAGTAACGTTGCTGTTACCGGGCGTTACCAACATTGATGCACTATTGTATGACCGACTCAATGCTTGTAACTGAATAAAAATATTACTTAAAGGTTGATACAGTACCAGGGGAAGGTCGGGATCCTGGCCATGCAGAAGGTGAGAAGTAGGGCTGCCTGGAGGGGTGAGTGCCGTCTGATCTTGAAACATCCGTTGCATCACGCCGTGCCATTCATCAATGGAACTTTCTTCGGGCTGCTTCTTTCTGTTATCTTCGCTAGTCACGATCTCTCTTTCTCGCGTCGCTGGGCTCCCATGCACCCACTGCACTTCTACTACTGTCCCATCTTCTTTCCGGGTATCCAAACCCATAACTCCCATTCTCTGAGGTGCCTCCTTTTGATTTTTCCTCTCGATCTCTCTTCTCTTCAAATCTCGCATTACCCTTCTTCGCCACCTATCGGCGATCTGTGCCCGCCGATGTGCACGTAGCTCCCGCAACTTGCATGCGGCCTCAGCATCCATTCCCCGCTCCCCACCTTCACATTCTACACCGCATCGGTCCCCTCAACCCTTCCCCCAGTACAAGTGGTTTACGCTTCCATACCCACTTTGTGGAATTCAATCAACCCTTCATCCACCATCAAGGCTTTGATCCACAGCGGAATCTCCTTCAACAGCTTCCCTCTCAGCCCTGAGTGGAAAACAACCTCAGCCTTCGAGAAGGACTGGTAGCACTTAGCAGCAAACTCCACAGCGTATCCTTCCAACGTGGTCCTTACCCAAAAATCCAATGCGCGGGTTAGGTCAGTATCTACCCGATGCAGTGCCACCAGGTCTTCGTGCGTCCACCTGTAGTTTATATTCCGCAAGCCTTCCTGGGGCTGCGTCGCTCGTAACCTCCGCAACCAATTGTAAAGGTCCGTAGGGAACCTTCCCCAGAAAATTTCGTATGTATCGCTGGCTGAATCAGAGAAAAGAACAAGTTCCTTGATCGCTGCCTCCTTTTTCTTGGTCATCTCTGCTTGCTGAGCAATGAACTGGTCAAGATGATCATCCCACCATCGCCGTATCTCTCCTTCAAAGATCCTCGATACCATGATCTAGATCCCCTCAGAACATGCAGGTCCCGGCAATGGAACCATTTGTTGGCGAGAAGTCAGGTCTCGTGGACAAGACCCAGGTTCAAGAGTTGTGGCTAACAAAGGGGTCCGGTGTAGTCTAGGAACATGCCAGCATTTTCACCCTGCTCTGGGGATCAGTGCGTCTCACCCGAGGCGTGCCGCAACCACATGCAGAAGGGGATGAGATCAATGGCAAGGAACAAACCCGCAACTAATGAAGGGCAGTGTATCCATTACATATACCGAGTTATATACGCAAGATCACTTAATAAACATTCAGACATTCACAAATAAAATTTTAAACCAGCGTAAACACATTACAAGCACATGAACATCTTATTGAGACAGCAACCTTCCATTGTATTAACCTCTTGACCAAACACATGATTACATGGCATTCTCTCTGATAGCGCACAAATCTGTTACAGATGGGTTTCGGAACAGAAAGGTAGAATAGAGAAGATAAGAAACCATATGAAGAACATGCATGAATCCTCCGCAGCTGTTCCGTGCATCTTTTCCTGTCTCGAGCCTCGCAACCTCTTCAGCATCTATTCAACATTCAGCCTCTCAACCTTCTCTTTTCAGCCGGGTGACTGTTATTTATTCACCCGCGCTCGCGACTATCGGTTCCTCTGTGGCTTTACTTCGGCTTCTCCTGGCTTCTCTCCTGTTATTTGCGTGTTCAACTTTCTGTTTTCTGTTGTGTTTCCTTCATCTGCACTTGTCCCTATTCTATCTCCAGCTATCGAGTGCTTCTGCACCACCTTGGTAGCTCCGCGAATCCTGGTAGTTGCGGCGCGGTCGCGGTTGCCATGTGTATTTATTCCGCAACTCAAAAAGGGTCAAAGTTCAAAATGTCTTAGCCAAGACTTCAAAAATAAACAAAAACAAGGGCCCCAACACATAGACTTCCCTAGTTCAACTCTACTTAGCCATTAATGAAAACAACATTCAAGAACAATGTTTAAAGTTTATACAGTAAGACGTGGGAACACCAACATTCCTTAACCGCTTGGACTATATTAAATCATTGTTAAATACACAAAGGAGGAAAACATAAAGGTAAAGCTTATCAATGAGAGCAGGGCACTTGTGAAAGTAAATCATAGCTCTATATTTGATGTTCTTTATCAGAGAAAGTAGACAGAATGGAAAAAAATAATAATAATAACAATTTACAATAAGAAACACATCACCATTGACATAAACTAGGATCCCATAAATCAGCTTGTATTTGATGTTCAAACCAGTTACAATCTTGAAGTCCAGTGGGTCTCTACAGCTTCAAACTTCTCATCTCAACTTAGGTATCTTAAATTACAAACAGAGCTTACAGCAGCTTCAGAAAACTATTTACAGGCAACAGATATGCAGTGACCAACCTTTTACAATGTGCTCCTCAAAGAGATTTTATAAGAAAATGAGGAGGTGGGATCAGAGAAAAGATCTCTAGGCTCAATTAATATAGTTTAATGCTTCTCGGCCTTTGAGGGGCTCAATGGAGAAGCTTTTGGATATTTCCTCTGTATTAATTGATATTCATTAAGTATTAAGCATGCTGGGCAGATTTTGTTGACTTAAAAACTCTTGAGGCGAGTTAGCAATAACTCTGGCTGTCTTTTAGTCAAAATATCACTGACTGAGGCAATAACTATGCCTTCTGTGATTGCTTGAGGCTACAGGTGGCTTTTGGTAGCTGGAGAGGATTGAATTAGCCTCTGATGTGGTAGTGGAGGCTTCTCATACTAACAGATCTCCTTGTTTTTCCCTAAAACATTGTTAATTTTCTTTTGATCTATGTTTTAGACCTGATTAGAATTAATCTTTGTCTCCAGGTCTTCATACTATCTTTAACTATGTGGATTAGGCCTTTGATAGTCAAATTTATGCCTAAATCCCTCAAAATTGTGTTTATAACCTTTAAACATTGATTTCTGCTTTGATCTCACCCTTTGACACTGATACTCTTTGTATAATTAAGGTTCACTATGTTTTGTTGCTTTTGCAAGTACACAGAGCGTTTTATAATGTTATCATTGCTCATGAGGCACAGATAAATCATGATGTGAACCCTGCAAATTGGTCTTCTTCATGAATAGTGGCCTGGGGGATCGTCATCCCTAGCCCTTGATTTTATTTTTAAAAAACAGTGGAAAAGATTTAAATCCTGCAAAAAACGAACAAAATTAAGAAAACCCGGTGAAAATAGGTCAGAGGTTATTTTGGAGGTGAAATTTAATCATGGTTGTTGGATGAAAGCATCCAACGGTCTAGGTTACTTTGCTGGGGTAAATCGGGGGGCGGTTGGATAAACGGTGGGAAGATTAAGTCCGGGTTGTTGATCTAGATTGATCAATGGCTGAGATTGGTCGAGGATTTTATAATGCGGAGGGGAAAAAATTATAGCGGAAAGGAGGAAAATGTAAGAAAAAGGAAGAAAATCTTTATCAGGAGCGAAAAAAGGGTGGGAGTGAAGTTTCAATGAAGGACGAATAAGAGCCGTTGATCAAGAATGATCAACGGTCGGGATGAGGAGAAAGGGTGAATGACTTGGTGGTGAATTTGCAGAAGAGCCGTGGATTAAAAGAATGAACGGTGGATATTGAATAAGAAAATGCAATGTAATGGGGAAAGGCGGTTTGGCAGAAAACCGGAATGGTTTTCGTGCAGCTCTGAGGCGGTTTCAAAATTTTCCCAAAAAACCATGATATCACAAACCTGCTGACACGTGTCTTTTCAAAACCACTTATATCGCGTAAATTTTTGGTGTTAACGTTCAAGAGCAAAAATTACGCGATATGCATTTTGGGCCTTTGAATGATGGGTAGAAGATCCAACGGCGCGGGTTGAGCGCGATGGATGAAGAGTTGCGGGGTGAAAAGAAGATGTGGGGCCCATGGTGAAGAAAGGC
Source organism: Pinus albicaulis (assembly GCA_034641835.2). Taxonomy (NCBI): domain Eukaryota; kingdom Viridiplantae; phylum Streptophyta; class Pinopsida; order Pinales; family Pinaceae; genus Pinus; species Pinus albicaulis. The sequence goes on along the minus strand of CM076574.1, from coordinate 1,323,584,356 downwards.
GCAATACTTTATAAAAACCAAGGTTTAAACTGATTTATGCACATAACATGGTTTCCAATGTAAAAATGTAAAACTTTACATATGGGCAAATACATAGGAAAACAGTGAAACTGAGGGGAAAAGAGGGCGTAGGTGGTGGGACCGGGAGTATGGAGGAGGAGATCTGCGGGTTAAACGAGGACCATTAGATCATGATATATATCAACGACGGAGATTAAATTGGGAATCGACAATCGGAGGAAGCAAGGCACGGGGCTGTGTCTTTTGTTTTTTGCCGATGCAATGGAGCGATGCGACGTGGGCCATCCAATTTGAAGAGAGATCGACAGTGGAGATTAAATTGGAGGTCAGGATGGTAGAGGTTTATGTAAAAATAAGGGCAGGATGCGATGCAATGTTGGCCGTTGGATCTGGCGGAATGGACAGTCAGGATTAAATCGCATCGGAGAAAAAGAAAGAGGCGAAAGCGTCAGGGCTTTTGAACTTGCGATATGTGATTAAGCGCTGGCCGTTGGATTGGTTTGAGAGATCAACGGTCAGGATTAAATCGCAGAAGAAATTAGCGGAAGGCAGAGGGAGGAGCGCGATTGAATCTCAATCGTCGGTTCTTGTGGATTCGACGGCTGAGATTAAATCGGAGGGATCGCATTGGAACAGGAAAAAAGGGGCTTGCGATTTTACGATGGGAAGAACTTGCGATTGTGATTAGCCAATGGAGAGAGAGCCATAGATCTAAAAACTAGATCGACGGTGGAGATTTAAATGTAAAGGCAAAAGGCAGAACAACGGGTTTGGAGAATGGAGTGATATGGACCGTTGGATCTGGGCATAATGGATCAAATCAACGGTGAAGAAACGATCGCGGGATCGCAATTGGAGAAATGGAAAGAACCAATAAAAAGGGTTATATGTTTATTTGCGATGCGATTTATTTGTGCGATGCGATAAGCCGATGACCGTCGATCCATTTAGATCGACGGTCGATATTCACTGAAACCTTAAACTGTCGGGTCTTATTGAAACACAATGAAAATTTGGGTTTTATGAAATACAAAGGAGGATAAGGTTTTGATGGGTTTTGGAGAGGATTCTAAGGCCATTAAGCGCTCGGTTGGGGGCTCTCGGTCTTATGAGATGCGGGGTTTATAGGAGTTAAGCCCTCGGGGGCTAAAAATCCTTATAATGGAAAAGACTGTTTTTAGGCTTAAAAACAGAGTTTTTTGAGGCAAATTGAGGGTTCTGGTAGAGGAAAGAGGGAATTTTAAAACCGAGTAAAGGGGAATAAAAGGTTTTAAAAGGGGTTTTGGTTGATTTGGAAACCAAATGAAGGTATTTTGGAGGATTTTTATGGAGGAAAAAGGGATGAATAATGGTGGAATTGTTTAGTGAAAGGGGGAGTAAAATGAGGGAAACTGGGTTTTTGAGCAGTCTTCTTTTGGCAAACAGTAGATTTTTAGGATTATGAGGGAAACAACAGTGAAGATGAACTCAAGGATAGATATCATCATAAGACTTTAAGAACAAACAATTTGGTCATGAATTGTTTCTTAAAGGCCTAAAAAGATTTTAGCCACCATTTGATATGACAAATTTTTATAGGTGGCTAACAGAAACCAAATTTGTGAGTATGTCAAATAAGGGACACTTTGATATGGAAAAACCAACCTTATAAAAGTTTTCTTAAAAAATGGGCGCAAAAAACAGCAAGCCCTCAAGGCTTTCTGTGATGCTAACAAAGGACCCAAAAATAAAAAATATGGATAAATTTGTTGGAAAAGTAAACATTCCATACATTCATGGAACCACTGACAAAATTTCCCACATCCTAAAATAAATAACATTATGACCACCTTCAAAAATTTAAACACCATAAGCAATTGTCTCAAATGATTTAAAGATCCCATTGAACCTAAATGTCAGAAATGTGTCTATTTAATTCCTTTTTCTTGTGGAATTCCATATTTTGGTGAAATAGGTTGATATATCCATACTATAATCCAAGAACACTCAACAGACAAAGCATAACCGCTTTAAAAATTCCGCACTAGCTGAATATTCCACTAAAACCAAACATCAAATTTGCATTGAAAAAAAATGCATCCTAACTAAAATTGATCACTAATTCCACAACCAATTTAGAGAGGCCATAGAGATTAATAAACACCCTAAAAACCCTAATAAGGATGAAGGAAGAAATATAAGTGAAAAATGGATTCCCACTTTAACATTAAAATCAATATCCCCCTAAGTCCCAATATTTATTATTAATTAAAGAGTTGCAACAAGGGAGTGACATTATCCACATCACCTTTCCATGTCACCGAAAATCTATGATAAATCCCCCCTGATTGCCATGTTTGTAAACCAATCCATACAAGTACAAATCAAATCATAAAGGGATAAATATGACAGCATTCAAGGAGCATCCACACAACATGCATAGGAGAGGTACAAGTGTACATAAACAACCCAAAAACTGCCTCAAGAGATATGACCAATGCCTTGCAAATCAAATCATAAAGGGATAAATACGACAACATTCAAGGAGCATCCACACAACATGCATAGGAGAGGTCCAAGTGTACATAAACAACCCAAAAAATGCCTCAAGAGATATGACCTATACCATTTAAGCCAACCCTGTATATTTTTTAAAATAATAATAAATATATTAATTATTAACTTTCAAAATTATAATTAATTATTACTTTAAAAATATCACAATTAGTCCTAAAAAAACATCATAATCAATTATTACTTTAAAATATCATAATTAAATATTTATATCTTATTTTATATCAATATTAATACATAAATATATATAACCTCTCAAAGAAAAAAATTATTAATATCAAAGCTTATCTATACCATGTTAGAAAACATATCTTAGAATTTAACTTTACTTTTTTACCCTTTAATGTTTCACTCTCAACTATTTTCTTACCTATTGTCTCTTACTTATTGTAACCCTTTTTTTGATGAGTTTTCCACATTTCTTTATCCTAAATATGAACCACATGTCGATAAACAACTTTCATGAAATGTGATTTGGAAATATATTTGCAACAAAATAACCCAATAAGTACAATTAAAATATTCTATATTTTTCAGAAAGGACAATACAATCTATAACTAACGTGTAAAAAATATTTTCTAAATTGAACTTCACAAAAAAAGTAGTTTGTTCAAACTCATTTTTTTAAAACTAGCCTAGATCCATCTTAACTCCAAATCTACCAAGTGCTCAGATGGATCAAATCTTTTTTCACTCTAAAATAGGTTTGTCATATCAAGATATTTGATCTCTCTCGACGCTTGGTAGATCCAGAGTTAAGATGGATATAAGTTGGTTTATATAAACAAATAATATTGTTAGTTTTTAGTTTTACCACAAAAACATAAACACATTAAAAAAATTAACCAAGTTAAATATTATTTATTCCAACTTTGAAGCCTTTTATAACCCATCATATACACTCTTTCCACATTATTATCTAACATCTTCTTGGGTGAAATAGTCGTATTTTATTTCCCACATAAATTGTCAACCATGAAGTTCATAGACTGTGAGGTGCACCTGCACTATGTATTAGTGAAATAAATCTTATCTAATGATTAAACTAATTTGCATAAAGGGAAACACACTTTGCGTATATGAAATATAATCTAAACACACTTTTCTTAATTGAATTCTAATCTAAACACTCTTTGCGTAATTGAAATCTTAATATAAGCATAAATGAATTCTAATCTAAACACACTTTGCGTAATTGAAATCTAATCTAAACAAACTTTACGTAATTGAATTCTAATCTAAATACATTTTGTGTAATTGAAATATTAATCTATGGTTGCATAATTGAAATATCACTTGCAATGAAAACTAACTAATCTACACTTGAAAAATAAAATAACATTTCCAATGGAAAGCTAAACTATTTGCATGAATCAAAGTAAAAAAAACTAATTAAACTTACAAATTTACAAAGGGATGCACATGGTTGATGGGGACCCTTCCATTGTCCAATAGTATTCCAACTAACATTCTAAAACACAATGATAGAAAAGAACATTCTTTATTTATAAGCTCACGACTTTACATAATCGAAATATACACTCCTAATCTCATTAAATCAATAGCTTTTCACTTTACATTCCCTTCCATCTCAAGCCATGTTTACAAAACATTCTATGATTCATTATTTTGTATCCTTTTTTATGATAGGAGAGAGTACTCCTATTTTTACAAGCTTTGAGAAACAAACTCAATAATGGAGATCCACTATTTTCTCCATATATCTACAAGTGTCTCAACCAATAAGACACGCCACCTTATCTTGCATGATCTTCTCCATGTGGCATATCTTCAAATATTCATGAGGGAATTTGAATTTGATCATGGGAGGCCACATACAGGTGCCTTAGAAGCTTCCAATGAACCTACATGTCACAAAACTCTTTCCACTTTTAAGGTATAAACATATGCATATTATTTCCTAACTTTTGATCACAAATTCACTTAAAAACACTAGAAATTAATAATGTTTGGAAAATACAAGGGTAACCCTAATGATGATGAAAGTGAGATGAATGTAGTGACATGGTGGTGAAATGGAGGTGAAATGGAGGTGATATAATGGATATGATGGTGAAAGTGGTTGTCCTTTTAAGGATAATTCCGAGACCCAACATACCCCCCAACTGAATTTATTGCATGTCCTCATGCAACCTATTACATTGATTCATTTAATCCTTTTGAATTGTCTTGCTTTTGAATGAGATTTGGCTTGTATTAATTCTCCTTTAACTTTGCATGATCATAGAATTTGATAACTTTATTATTTTTGCAAAGTTTTCTTTGAAATACATTGGATTGCAACTTTCATCTTTATGGTTGGTTTTTGTGTGACAACCAAAATTGATTTTTTTATGGTTTGTTCTTGTGTGACAACCAAAATTGATGAGTATTGGTTCTTGTGTAACAATACTTTTTTTATGTTGAGATTCAACAAGAAAATTTTAGCACCCATGCCTAGTGCATTAAGCACCTACACTAGGGTGGGGCCCACAGTGCTATTTTTGGGTGCATGTCTATTTTATTTATCCCTTAATTAAGATGGACAATAAACTGTAGCCTATTCTCAATGATAACTTATAATAGTTAACTGAGAGTAATAAACTCAATTAGCTAGTGGATTTAGAGTTATAGGTAGTTGGTGAGGCATGCAGAGTAATTCTAGTTGTAACCAAGTTCAAAGTGCAGTGGTGCATTAGTTAATGTAGGTTGTAATCAGTTTAACTCAATTAAGTGAGTTAAAATCAGTTGTGCTAGTTGTAACTAAAGATAAACTAGTGAGAGATCAAGTGAAATAAATATTAATTAATTCACAATCAGTAATCTCACACGCAAATAAGGATTTTATATTTTTTGGGATTCAACTGCGTTAAGAAAGTCATTCAACTATGACCATTTTCATGAGAGGTAGTCGTAACTGACTAATTTCTCATGATTTTTGAATATTCCACTTAGCACTCATTGCATCGGGTGATGCTCACAGGGATGAAGAAGTGGGATTGAAACTAGTGAAATGAATCACATAGCGTCAATCATCACTTCTGGGGCTTTCACCCAGTAACCAGGACTTCCCGGGTGGTCACACATCCCAGAACTCCTCTAGCTCAAGCACACTTAACTGTGGAGTTTTCCCCACAATCAAGCCCACTTAGCTTGCTACCCCGTTTGCAAAACCTTAGCAATTATTGTGCCTCATGAACCATTCAAGTAGAGATCCCTTTACTTTTTTTGAATTTAAGTATTGAGGGGTTTTCGCAGTGCATTATATTAGATTTTTTTTGGATTCAACTACATTAAGAAAGTCACTCAACTATGACCATTTTCATGAGAGGTAGTCGTAACTGACTAATTTCTCATGATTTTTGAATAGTCCACTTAGCACTCATTGCATCGGGTGATGCTCACATGGGTGAAGAAGTGGGATTGAAACTAGTGAAATGAATCACATAGCTTCAATCATCACTTCCAGGGCTTTCACCCGGTAACCAGGACTTCCCAGGTGGTCACCCATCCTAGAACTCCTCTGGCTCAAGCGCACTTAACTGTGGAGCAAGCTAAGTGGGCTTGATTGTGGGGAAAACTCCACAGTTAAGCACGCTTGAGCCAGAGGAGTTCTGGGATGGGTGACCACCCGAGAAGTCCTAGTTACTGGGTGAAAGCCTTAGAAGTGATGATTGACACTATGTGATTCATTTCACTAGTTTCAATCCCACTTCTTCACCCCTGTGAGCATCACCCGATGCAACGAGTGCTAAGGGGACTATTCAAAAATCATGAGAAGTTAGTTAGTTATGACTACCTCTCATGAAAATGGTCATAGTTGAATGACTTTCTTAACGCATATGAATCCCAAAAAATCTAATATAATGCACTACAGAAACCCCTCAATACTTAAACTGGGGTATTACTATTATTAGTTGCATGCATGTTAGATCCAGTGGAGACATAGTTGAGATCTGGGTGGAAGGGAAGTTAAATATCAGTTGTAAGATTATTGGGTTGCACCTATGCAACCAAACACCCATTTGGAGTTCCCGTGATACTTGCACAGCCAAGGAAGGCCATAATTCCTATATTTTATGCATTGCATTCATCATGGATTGCACAAGCAAGGCAGGATGTCTAGAGGTAGTAAATTGGCTAAGTATTGGTCTGTTTTTGTATGACAGTGTGAGACAGTTAGCTGAGTACTGGAGGGCTCTTGTGAGAAGAGCTTTATATGTAATTTTTTCATGATCCATGCTGAATGTAAAATAGAAGATAGTGGAGTTTTGAGCAGCAAGCTTTCCCTGGGAAATTATCTGTGTTTTGTTTGATTTTATTCTTCTTTACTTCATGTGATTAGCGATTGTGTTTTTAATTCCGCAAAAAAATTCTAGAAGCGATTCATTATTTAACTTTAGTAAATTTTTAGATCAGGTGAATCCAAGATATACATGCATGTTGTATAATTTCTACAACTTATTCTTTGTTGCATCCAAATATCTTGAAAACATTGAGAATTTATCTTTTCAATTATCCATCTAATAAGCTCATCAATTTGATGATTTGCAAAACATATAAACTTTTTGAATCTTAATGAAATAGTAGTTGTGTGTTGGTTATATGAAAGTGATGTGGCATGTGACAGAAGATGTAAATACAAATATAAAGTGATATCCCTTCCCCCCAACTGATGGTATTAGAAATTTTATGAAGTGAGAAAAGGAATATTGTGACGTGTTTTTCCAAAAATTATAACTTTAGCATTTTAAGGAATTGCATGATAAAAAGTTAGAAAAGAATATACCTTCACTTACCTATGAAATGGATAAGTTGTGCATATGTAGCTGCTACAAAAATTTGATCTGATGCTTCTTCAATTGGTTGTGAAAATAGTGGATGCAGTTGTGAAATTGAGTCTTTATTACTGCTACTAAATTTGCTGAATCTGCTACAATTTCTGAATAATGATGGATCTGATAGTCTTCATGTCATTATCACACATTGGCACAATTATTATCTATGTGAATGAACTTTCTGATGTCCAACATAGCAATAAGTTTTTGAATTAGTGGCCATTAATGTATGCCACTAATCAACACAAGACCTCTCACCATTAATGAAAATGAGATTCAAGATGCCTAAGCACATCTTGATAGGTACGAATAAATTTGTTGATGTCGAGTCACCTAGAAAATCCGTCAAACAAGGGACATTAATGTATTCCCATTTTTTGTTAGAAAGAGAACTTTCCATTAAGGCATGCAAGCCTCAGGTTACTTTTTGAAAATATTTTTAAGACTCAAAAAGGACTATAGATATACATTTTGCTTTTGAAGCAGGATATATTTGGGAAAGGAAAATGAAGATGATAAAGAAAAATATAATTCAGTTAATCAACATGTAACTGAGTTGGTTTTTTTTATTGTTGGGTTATAGGTTAGTGAAAGAAAGGCGGGAAAATATAATGACTATGAAGAAAAATGAGCAGTGAAGGAAAATGAGACAAGGATTTTATTGAGTGACTAAGTAGAAATGCAATGGAAAATGTAAAGGGAAATGTGGTGAATGTTTTATTGGTTGAAGAAGCATGGATGAAATGGAGATACTGGCATCTGAAAGGCTTGCAAGTGTTGGATCTGATCTACATTAGCATGTGCTCATGCATTGATGTTTCATATTTTTTGTTGTTCCAATCATTTTCTTCTGAAATAAATGTGGTCTCTAAGAGAGACATTGTTCCCTTATGGTCATCTATCCTTCCTCCTAGAACCTGAAAAAAAAAAAAAAAAAACAAAACAAAAATAGTACTTCTTGTGAAACGGAATATAATACTATCAAAAGAGAGATGTGATCAATCTCTTTGGTTATTACATTTACAAAAAAAACTAAGAATTGGTACTAATAAAACAAGTTCACGAAGGAAAAGGAAAAGAATTTATACCTGTGTCGAAACTAGTGCCTCAAGTTACCTGTTGTGTCTTTTCAGAAATTTCTTCATTCTTTATTGTTTTGAATTATGATGATAGCTTTCTCATTGTGTATATCTTGTCTATATCTTTCCAACCACGCTTGAGTCATCGAAATCTGATGTCGTATGAGAAAGTTAGGTTGATTTGAAATTTGGGTGAAACAGTGAAGATTGTCATGAGGTTTCTCAGCTACAGGATTGTTGTTCAACTGTAGAATTATGCAGTTTTGTAGCTAAAAATCTTGAACATAAAGTTAGATACGCACGACTTATGCAAGTAATCATTCTAATCTTCAAATTTAATGAATACATCTTCCCAGAAAAATGAGAAAATTCCTACTTATTTTATTGATGCAGTATTTATTTATTTTTTTATTTTTTTTTTTATTTTTTATTTTTTTTAACTGCATAAAAAAAATCAAATAAATTTCCAAAATTGACTCTATGGTCTTGTTTGTTGCTTTTTTTGCAAGACTTCAAAGAAATCATTTGCGGAAATCTCTAAGCATGAAACAATTAATTTATCCAAAAATTTGTCATCAATTATTCAAAAACCTGATTGCACATTAATCTCCTTTTCTCCATCAGACTCAAAGTAAATTCAATAAGAAAAATAAAATTACCATAATTTTGACGCCTTCTAGCCATATATGGGTAATAGATTCGAAGCACCTACCAAAACACATAAGAGAAATGCAAAACACATTTAATATCTTGTTGGGTAGGCACAAATTGAAAACTTTGCTCATTTGTCTATTTTTAGGAGGCTGCTAGCTGTTGTATTGGATAGGCCAGAGGGGCTTCTATCATTCCCCACCAGTGTGAGGTTGTAGAGATAGCACCCATACCATCATAAAAAAAGATATTCTACAACTTTCATAGATTCTGCTAAGGTGGGATTCAACCACTACACAATACAAAACCCGCTGCATATGGGCAGCACATAGGTGAGTGAATAGAGATTTACATAAATAATTTCAAGAAATTCAACGATCCTGATCAACCGAAACTGAGTGAGGAGGTGCTTGGCACAAGCTATCGATTTGGAATGAATTCTTATATACATATACATATATATATATATATATATATATATATATATATATATATATATATATATAATTATGTTCATTAGGTAGCGACCCATCTATTTACCAACATAAAGGATATGAGCCCATGTCCAAGGCCAAGGAAGTAAGTGAGTAAGTAAAAATGAATCAAGTGCCTTAAAAGAAATAGTCGTAAATTGCAAGGCTTTCCACTCCCTATAGGACATGTAGATGTTCAGTTGAGATTGTTGGATCAGATTGCTAGCTTGACATATTTTTAGATCTTGGCACACTCATATCCAATTTTCAGATATATCTGAGTTGCTTTCATGAGTTTTACCAGTTCTGAATCGAGCTCATTTTACCATTGATGGGGGATAGATTATCAACCCAGATATAGAAGTACGAGATGGTTCATTAAGCAACTTATGCCAACACTCCCCTGTTTCACCTTCAACAAGTAAACACAACAAAAATCAGAATACAAATCGAGTTATAATTTTTGCTTCTGATCTCAAATTTTTTGTTATTGGGTAGCATTGACTTTGATGATTTCGGTAATATTATTTTCATGAATGCAACAGTCATGCAAGATCATTCGCCTAAAAAAATTGCAGATGATGTTAGAGTTTCTTTCATCAATGGAGTTTTCAGAAGACAAAAAAGTTAATTTGACTTATGTCATTCATCAGCATCTCCATGGAGTTCATTTTGCCTCAGCTTGATCTGAAAGGAGTGTATTACTTTTGTTGTGCTAAGTGTCCTTTCAGTAATAGAAACATGTAAAATTTTTCTCCATTTGTTTGCTTAAGGAATGAGTGTTTTAACCATGAAATATAGATGAATTAGTGAACTTTAAGCATGAAAATAAGCCTTAAAAACATTGAACAACAGTGTATAATGGAGAAAAACAATCACACAAAAGTTTTACATAGTAGGCATGATGAAGCAGTTCACCCCTCCTCGGCTACATCTGTTGGCCCAACTCCCAATGGCATGTCCCTCTTTGTCATTATGCTCAAAATTGTAAATTACATGTGTTTACAGGCCTCTAATGGTTGTTTTCTCTGCACCAATGGCTCCAGAATTCTCAAATTAATCTAGGTAGACTCTTGTTTCACCAAAATTAGTCGGAAATTGATCTCCCAATGCATTTTTTCCAATGACAGCTAAAAAATCTCCACTAAAAGTGGAGACAGGCACTTAACTGGAGTTAAATTTAATAAAATGCCCTAAGTTTAGGGGTGCACTCCAACTCCCACCGAAAATACCGTTGGGTTTAATTGCTAGTGGTTAGGTCAGGGTGGTCACAATCCAACCCCCTCGCCTAACACCACACGGTCATGGCTTTTAAAAACTATGTGTTTGAACCGTTTGAATAACTCCGCTATGGTGGACGGAACCTAGAGTTACTAGTTCTGTAGACTATGGCATTGACTGTCATATTACCGCCCCATGTGACAGTTACAACTTCTGCCTTTTGGAATGGAACCCAGAGTGGCACGATTCCAAAGACCATGGCAATAGTTTCCATAACTGTAGGTTTTAACCCTATAGAGAAATTATCTACAAACGAATCTTAAAAATGGAAAATAAACAATAGCGAGAGCATAAAAATTAAAACATATATACATAGAGATTTTCCCCTGGATCCCAAATCGGGATGACCAACTTGATTTTTCATTATATTCCTTTCAGTGTTACAACACATATATATACATGCCGAAGCATACATAAAACCCAATCCATTAACCCTGGATTAGAGAATAACCGTAGTTCCCTTGACCAGATCTACAAAATACCAGGGGCCAAAAACCATCGTCCCCCAAAACCATGTGCAAACCCATGCACAAAACCATGGGTGGGTCCACCCACAAAAAACAATTCCCAAGGTGCTGCCTCGGACCCCAACAGGGGGGGTTTCCGCCCCCCCTGTGACCCCCCTGTTGTGCCTGGCGCAATGTACAACGCATGGGACTAATCATGGAAAGAATATAACACATACCCAACATTATCGCACTTGTTGTTTTCTTTCTACAGGGGGCCACAGGAGAGCTTAATAATCATTCCAGCTCTTCAACATCCATTGTTTCTCTACACCAAGAGAAATTCTGAGTGCTCACAGACTTTGTCAATGCATCTGCAACATTCTTCAAAGTGTCCACCTTTACCAACAACACCATTTTATCCTCAACCATATCTCTCACAAAGTGATATTGAACATTAATGTGCTTTGTTTTTGAATGATAAGCAGGGTTCTTAGCCAAGAAAATTACACTTTGGCTATCACAGTCTATCCTTATAGCTTGTTGTACCAACGCCATACTTGAACACAATATCTGCAACCAAACTACTTCCTTGCTTGCATGAGTGGCTGCCATTTATTCTGCCTTTGTAGTTGAAAGAGCCACTACAGACTGGCTTTTACTCATCCAACTAACTATACCTCCAAACAGGCTAAACACATACCCACTTGTAGACCTTCTTTGGTCCAGATCTCTAGCCTAGTCTGCATCAACAAAACCACAAATTTCCATCTTCTTTGTTCTTCCCTGGTAGCACAAGCCATAATCACTAGTGCCATGCAAATATTTGAAAACCTTCTTCACTGTTGTCTAATGCTCCTTCCCTGGGTTTGACATAAACCTAATCAATAGTCCCACTGCATGTGCAATGTCTGGTCTAGTACAGACCATTTAATACATCAGCCTACCCACTGCACTTGCATATGGAACACGAGACATATCCTCCTCTTCTTCTTGAGCCTTGGGACATTGTTCAACAGACAAATTTACACCTATAGGAATAGAAAAATTCACCAGTTTATTATCCTACATATTCAACCTCTACAATATAGTCTTGACATACTTCCTCTGGTTTAGCTAGAGCTTCCTCTTTGCCCGATCTCTCTTAATTTCCATGCACAAAATATAGTTTGCAGCACCTAAATCCTTCATGTCGAATTTGGAGAAGAGTTGGGTGTTCAAATCTTGGATAATTTCTTTGTCATTTCCAATCAACAACATATCATCCACATAAAAGACCAAATAAATAACATGGTCACCAATTAATTTAAAATAAATGCAGTGATCCTCCTTTCTTCTGGTGAAGCCAAGTCCCCGTATATAGGTATCAAATTTCTGATACGACGTCCTTGGTGATTTTTTTAACCCATACAGAGACTTCTTTAACCTACATACCAGTTCTTTCTTCCCCTTCACCATTAATACTTCAAGTTGTTTCATGTATATCTCCTCTTCCAAATCCCCATGAAGAAATTTTGTCTTCACATCCATCTGTTCTACCTCAAAATCAAATTCAGCAGCAACAGATAAAATTAATCTAATAGAAGTAACTTTGGCAACAGGAGAAAAAATATCACCAAAATCAATTCCTGGCACCTGGGAATAAACTTTTTCTACCAACCGGGCTTTTTATTTCTCCACCTTGCCTTCTACATTCATCTTCTTCTTATACACCCATTTTCTCTTGATGGGATTCCTTCCAGCGAGAAACTCCACTGGATCCCATGCCTCATTTTTATGCAAGGATTCCATTTCATCAACCTTGGCCTCCTTCTAGAGTTTTCCATCCTCTGGTTGTCTTCTTTCCCGAACTGATCTTCTCACAGCTAGAGTTTGTGGCTCTTCCTCTTCTCAGTCTTATTCTGTTATAGAGTCTGATTCATCCTCCTTTAGCTCAAACGTAATCTTCTTAGGTTCCTTTGGTAGGACTTCATGTTTAACAATATAACACATACCCAACAATAACTCTGCCATGTGACTGCGTTAATAACTCTTTCAAAGTTGAGAAAATATATTGATGTAGGTTGAGAAAAATGGTCTCCGCTAGGGTTTCTCTGTGCCTAGCCACCAACGCCGACTTGGAGGCTGCAGCTCCAAGGTCTTCCTTCTTCGGCTCTGCCGCTGCCACCACATTTGATCAAGGACCTTCTGAGGATGCTACGACTGCAGCTCACCATGGCCTCTTGAACCTGCTCTGGCTCCGGGCTCCTCTACCCCCAACAGCGGCCGACATTGATAAGAGCGAAGGCATTGAGGAGATTACTGTCATCGCCACTGGCACACTTGCTGTAACAGTGATAGAAAAAGCTGTTGCGCCCCTTCACATCAAAGATGTGACTCAAATCTATTCAAGAGGTGCCTTTCTCCCACGAGATAAAAGTGCCCACAAGAAATATGAAGTTGGTTCAGGAAAACTCGCAAACTCTACCACTGTCGCGGCCTTGCAGCAACTCAGCTTCACGACTCGGCAAGATAGGTGTGCAGGGATGCTGCCGCCGGTTGAAATTACCTAGTTACAGGGTGAATACGCTCATCATCCAGCATCAATCAAAGCCAAAGGCCTGATGGATCTGGGATTACAAGGATCATGCATAGTACATCCACAAATATGAATAGGCGAGTAGGGGTTTTCATATCACTTACCCTCCTCTTACCAAATCTATATATCACTTCTCTCAGGAAAAACGATGTTGCATTGGGTGCGTGCAATATATCTGGTGTAGGATCTCTTGCGCGACCTTGAACTTAGGTTGGGGATTCCCTCTACTCTTCACAGACTGATTTATGAAGGTAAACAACTAGAATACCCTCTTCCCCTTTCTTTTTATAGTATTGAAAGAGATGCTTCAGTTTTTCTTACCCTACATATGAGAGGAGGAGTATTTGGGCAGACCTCCTGTGCTCCTGCTTCCTCCTACAAAGATGTGGTTCATGCACAACCTTCCAAGAAATCAGCCCAACCAGCTGAGGCCCCCAAGCCTTTTCTGGTGGATAAAATGGAGGAAACTCCCTCCATCGAAATCTCTCATCCATCGTTGGATGAACAATACCAAACGTTTGTAGAAACCACCATCATTTGCAGATTTAATGGACTATGGCCTAGAACTACAAATCTAGTATGTGTAGATCTATACTAGTGGATCCACTCCAACTGGACCAACAACAACAAGGTCTTCTTATGCTCGAAATTTTTCTTTATTGTGGCATTTTCTTTCAATGAAGATTATCAGAAAAACTTAACGAGAGGCCCTTGGTTTTGGGGAAAAGCAGGGCTATTCCTCACCCCTTGGTTCCCAAAATTTGACCCCACTACACCAATCATCACCAAGCTTCACATTTGGGTGAGACTTCCAAACCTCCCTTCACATTTATGGCACTTCTCGGTCTTCCAAGGGATTGGGGACACCCTAGGCCACTTCCTGGCTACGGATACCTCTAGGGGGGAGAAAGGAATATACACCTTTGGCAGAATCTACGTGGAAATAGACATAATCAAAGGTCTGTCTAATCAGTTCAACCTAAAAATTGGGGACTTTTATTGGACATAGACCTTGGAGTATGAGAATACTACCTTTCGATGTCGCCACTGTCATCAGATAGGGCACCTTCAAAACACATGCGCCACGTTCCTCGAAAAAAAGAAGAATACCATTCGAAAATTAAAATCCAAAAGCTGGAAACCATGTGATCCACCCCCCATGGATGACATAGAGTCCTTTAGCTTGGATGAAGAGGAGATTGAAGCGGAAGGGGAGGAGGTTGAGCACCCGAAGGACACGCCCTCAGTGAGCCCTAAGGATCCCTCTGCACCTTCGATTTCGCAAAAATGCACTCATGAGTCTTCTTCCTTTGATTCAGATAAGGAGACTCCTCCTTCAGCGCACAATAGTATACAAATGGTTCCTTCCCAGGAACTCCAGAATGGCTGGGTCAAATTCAGTAAAAAGAAAGGGAAAAAATGTTGTTTGGAGGTTTCGACCCATTCTGGGTAGATTCTTTTGTCTAACCCTATGATTTCTGTTATCCTTTGTGATATTTTTCTTATTCCATGGTTGTTCTTCAGGACCGAGGTTGATAGTTTATCATTTATGGATCCCCTGCTATTCCGCTTCGCTTGATTGTAATCTCAATTTGTACTATATGATTTCCTAATATAATTAGTATTATTCAGAAAAAATAAAAAAATAAAAAATAAAAAATATATATATAACTCCATTGGAGTTTGTGTTTAATAAAACCACCTCGTTAATGTTTTAATGTCACCTCGTGACATGTGACTGCATTCTTGAAACCATCAGGATAAGCAGTCTAGAAACTGTCGCAAAAAAATTACACAAACCGTGACTTTTGAATAGGTTAAAGACCGCAGAGGTTACGGTTTGTTTAGCCGTCAATCTAAATCTTTTTTTTTGGGTTAACATGTATCATGTGACTAGCCTTTAGGGCCGGCAGTGGCTTGGGACTGCTAGCGGTCCCCTTCCTCAACTCCGGAACTTTAACAATTTAAATTAATCTGGCGGACTATTAAGTTAAGAACTAAACAGTAGGCGGATTGGTGGGAAGTCTTCACAGGCAAGCCAAAGGTCACAAGGCAACCTCCCCCCCCCCCCCGACTCCATAAAATGTTACTGAACCCTCCTGAGGACACGTGGTAGCCTCTAGGCTTGCCACATGTCGTTCATCTAACGAGCCTTATCAAAACACATCAACGATCAGGAACTCATCTCCATACCCCAAAATTCAACGGCCCACAACATCCCACGTGGTAGGATCTAGTTGGTTGGAGAAAAATGGAATATCCCCAAAATATACCTGCTGACTATACCTGCATGCTGATTGGGCATCCAGTCACAATTTTTTTGTTTTTTGGGAAAACAGAGAGAATACGATATCTTCCTCATATGACATCAGTTTTTCAAACCGTTTTTGGCACTGTAATCGCAACAACGAGACCTTTCTGGTTGCTCAGGTTAATTACTGTTTCGAACACTTTCATTTTTTAGCATAACACATGATCTCTTGATCATACCTCCCCACTAGAAAGCTTTTGGACCCCAAAATCTCTCTGGATTACTGAACATGAATATGAGGAGACTGTGTCCCCACTCTTTCAATCTTTATCCACTAAAATTTCCCTAATTTCATTAACTGGAGCTTTTCATGTAACGACAAATTTTTCCTTGATTCTGTCGACCAACCATTGTTGTTTTTGACATTGTCATGTTGTACATTTACTGAACTTGCAGAATATCAATCTAACTTTGTAGTAAGCTTCTTTTTTCTACATTGGTCAATAATCAAAGGAAACTTGGAATTTTTTTCACCTTGCACTCTGTCCTTATGGAAATTTTTTGTTGAATTTGCCTTGAACTTGTCTTGATTCTTGACCAAGTTTCTTCGCCATTGTACCATGCCTTTCAGAAACTAGAAATGAACATTTATAAATCCTGTGCCTTATTTTCCAATTTTCTTTGTCCTCTCTTGGATATTTGCAACTTCTTGCATTGACACCTTGTTTTCAGCACCGTTCAACACCAAAGTTGATTGCTACAACTGCTTGTCATATTATTTCAAAGACAACATGCTTTCAAAGTGAAACAAATCACTACATACATCATCATTTGTTTGAAAAGGATTATGTAAAACTTCTCTTTGTTTAATCATCATCAATGTCAAGTTTTGGCTTGCATTGACTAGCCTCTTCAGTTTCCCTACATTAACTAAAGAATTGTCTAGTTTCTTGTGATGAGCTCTCATAATATACCCCTTGCCATATTTGAATAAATGGTATTTGTTCTCAATGTGATAGAATATTTTTTTCCTATCATACAAGTAAGGACTGCCCAACACCATACCTGTTATATCAAGCAGAACAACATCTAATTCAATTATGTCAACAAAATATGCAGTTATTGCAAAGCGCAATATGCACTTCTTTGAAACCTGTAAATTTGCAGCCTTACAAATCCACCCAAGTGGATATGGTTTTGGATGTGGAATGGTCTCAAGATTAATTTTCTTGACCAAGTCTTCAGATATTAAATTTGCTTGTGACCCACTGTCAAACAATGTGTCAACCTTCGTATGTTTGGAAATGACCCTCACATGAAACAGTTCAATTCTCTCTTCTTCATTTGGAGATTGTATGTCACAATTAGATATACTAGAATTGGGTTTAGTTTCTGTTAGTCATCAGTATTTTTCACTACATTTAGATGACTATAGGATGTTTATATATTTCTGAAAACAATATTCCTTGAATATCTCGAGTTTCAAAAATCTCACTGCCTTCATTATCCTTATAAAACTTTTTCACTTTTCCTCAGTTGGTCTTCCCAAATCCACTCTGTTGCTCATAAAAGACTCATCATAAGCTTATACCTCTCATTTTCATCCTCCTATCCTGCCTATAACCTCATTTCCCTATTTTCCATTATCACTAACTCCATTATCCCTCTAGGGTTTCTTGTTTTTATCTCATTTCCATGTCCTTTTTGGTCATAATAATGCACAAAAAATACTATGTTTTCACTTGAAAATCTCCAGGTCCAATTTTAGTCAAAATCAAGTCAAAGGACCCTCCCACTAGGTCATTAGGGTTTTACATATTTTCAAGGTTATCCTTGGATGTTTCAGGCACTTCTTTTCCTTTTCTAGAATCTAGCTCAGATGTAATAGAATGTCAAGACATGGTTATTCAAGAAGGACCTAAAATTTTCCAAAGAGGATTATCTTCTCAGTTCAAAGTCTGCAAATGAGAAAAATGGAAAATTTTAGCACTTCTGCAGTAGTGTTGAAGGATTTGTCAGCAGAAACTACAGATGAGGTAGACTATCTACTCTTGAATGAAGAAAACTTACAGCAAAGGAAAGGGGAACAACTTGGTCTTGAAGATGATTAAGGTTTATGAACTTAATGGTCCAGTTGAGTGCCAAAACAGTGATCACTTGTAGAAAATGACATAGAGGAAGTACAAAAGGCCAAACATGAAGAAAGTCTATAAAAAAAAAAATTGATAGCAATATGGAAGAAGGTGAGGTGAACTAGACACAAATGAATGAACTTGAAAGGGCTATAGATAAGTTAGAAGACAACATTGATGATTGTTGTGAAGACTGCAAACATTTAGGGTTTTGGAAAGTGGCCAGAGAAGGTAGAAAAGTTAAGTTGAGCCTCATGGTGGAAATTGCAGTAGATTTTTAAGGTGCTACTATGTATAATCATCCTAAGGTCGTGTTGAAGCCCCTGAAATCCTAGCTTCAAACATTGGGGAAACCACCCGGTCCGGACCTTAGTACAGCTCCTTTTCCGTTTATAATAGTGGCTCTGACTGGATAATATGGGACCAGTTTCCCAATAATAAATGGAATGAGTTTGTGGTGAGGTGTTTGTATAATGAATGATGAAATTTTGATATTTAATCTACTACTTGATAAATAAAAATAATTCTAAACTAACCCGAGTATTTAAAGATGAACACGATTTAAGAATAATTTCAATTAAACAAACAATCATAAAGATGACTTATTTATTTAAAAGAAAGATGAGATTTCATATGATGATAACTCTGTTTAAGAAGTTAAACAGAGTTAGAATAACGTATCATATTCACAAATTTATATTTCTATATTGTCTATACATACTGTGAAAGATAACATTTCTATATTTTCATAAATGATATAACAAAGAAATGTTTTAGAAACATATATATATAAACAATAGCAATTTTAATAGGAATATTTCATCGCATAATAAAACTGAAACAAAAATTATAGAAATACCAGATACATTAAAAATTCTCTAATGAAATTGATACTCTAATCATGTTCTTTCACTTAGAACTATCTCCAAGACGCAAAAGTGCAGACTCTTAAAAATGATTCCTCCGAAAATCACAGAATGTGATCCATCATAAAAATAATAAATTTAGAAGTACAAAAGTGTATCTTCCAAGTCAAAAATTATTACAAATTCAGGACCCCTTTCTAAATACATGAAAGGGGTTTAAATAGCACTAAAAATCCTAACAAACTATCTTAAACATCGCTTAGATGCTGTTGTGAAAACCAAATCATGAAAATTGGGGATGAGATTTTACAGAAATAGATTGGCGGTTCCCATTAGAATAGATCTAAGATACTTCCTACGTATCTGATGTGTGCAGCTGGCATATCGATAACATATCTTTGACTTCTGGCGGATGACTCAGACGAGAATGTAGTTGACCGGTGTAGGTGGCATCAGAAAATTCTGGAAGCATATTAGTAATAGCATGGGAGAGGCATTTCATAGTCAATTGTTGGCTGTGTGGTTTGACTAGATATGACCAGAATGTATCCCATGTTAGCTCTTGTATTGCATCAATTTGTTGGTACCTTCTTTTCAATTCTTTCTCCCATTGTTTTTCTAACTCTTTGACCTTTGGAAGTTGTCCTGGAATGTGATCGGAGATTAAATTAGCAGTATGTAGGTTATCATTGATTAACTCTACCACATTGTTCATTAAAACTCTTGCCCTGGAAATGGCTCTCTCTATTTTAATTAACTGTGCCTCCCATTCTGCAAACATAATTTCTTTATGTGCTTCTTGAATTTTAGGCAAATGGGATGCAATTCCTTGATCTGTTTCTTTCCATGTGAGAAATCCTAAGATTTTCTCATCGGCATCTTCAAATTCAAGTCTTCAGTTTGTTGTTTTCTCTGCAAGTGACATGGTTATTTCACATAAAGGATGAACCATTATTATCTTCCGAGATAAAATATCAAGTTGTAATTATAACATTTTACTTGATTCAAGGGCTTCCTTCTTGAATTGATCTACCTCAGGATAATTTTTAAATCTTTGCAATTTTTCTTGCAATATTGCATTATGTTCCTCCTTAGCCACTTTTTCTCTTTGAAGCAATTTTTGTAATTCATTTACCTCTTGGGACAGTTTTTGTTATTTTTGTATAGCTTGCTGGTCAAGCTTTTGTCTTTCAGAATTTAACTGTTCTCTAAGTTCTTCATTCTGTTGTCTTTCTTGAACTAATTGCTACTCCAGCTACATTATTCTTTGGTATTTTTCCTTTATTAACAAATTTACCTCGGAAGCTTTATCTATGGTTGCTGCTGTATAGGCTCCTGCATACTGAGATAGTTTTGTTAAGTCCTCTGAAGGATCAATCTTGGAGTTTTTCCAAACAACATCCGTCAATTCGGCCTAGGAAGATGATAATAGATTGTGGTCCAGATTTATTTTCTTTCTTTGCCTCTTAACCAGAGCACTATGTTTTGGACTATAGAAAATTTCCAAGGGTGTTATATCTTCAACTCTTAACACAATCTCCTCAGATGGATTCTTAGGAATAATTTCAACATCTGGAGTGTTGGTATTACTGACTGTCTCTTTAACTGTGATGATAGATGTTTGTGTTGTATTCAGCTTCTGAAAATCATTCTTTCCTTGGATCTGTTGATCGAACTGTTCACCTTCTTTTGAATTAACATGTATATCAATATCGGAGGAGTTTTCAACCTTATTTCATATTTTTACTTGTTCAGTTTGAGTATCACTCTTTTTTCCCTTTTCTTCTTTTTGTTCTTCATGGGATAGCAGAGGATTTTTTTGTATTTGGTCAAGAGGGATTGTTAGTAACATCTTATTCATGTAAACTTGAACTTCTCCATATCGCTTGTTTCCAGTATTGAACTTGCTTTTTGCTGAACCTGTGCAAAACCTTCAGCTAAGACAAATAGGTCATCAAAACTATCATCTTCATGTTCAAACTTGGTAATTTGTATCGTAGATGTAACATTAAGGGCGATTTTCTTCGGGTCATATTGCCTTGGGGCGATGAATGCTAGTTTGAGTTTTTTAATTTTCAAGGCATCTTTCTCTGCATGCTTGAAATAATTGAGAGTGTAATATCCACTTTTGAGAGGAAATGTAGGCCACATTTGTTTCTTGGAGGTCTTAAGATTCTTGGACAAACCATTCTCTGTAATCTGATAGGAAATTTCCTGAGCTAGTAATTTATCAGGAATGTATAGAGGCAAAACATGAGGGTTGGTTACATTTCCGAATATTCGGATGTAAGTGAATTTTTCCTCTCCAAACCAATTTCCAATTAGGGTTAAGTCAAGTTTGGCCTTATCTAATAGCCACAGAGAGGGTTTGTTAAAAATTGCGTGATGAATGGGCAGCATAAATCCATGGAAAACCTTATACATATGATTTCTGTAATGGGCTTTCCACAAATATTTATGATAGATATGGATAGGAGTGGGGTCCTAAGGAGTCCATTTCCATCCAAAAATGGGAAATTCAGAATTGAATCATATGGCATCTATAATGTAAGCACACAGATGAAATGGGGGTGTCATTCCGGTAGACATATGCCTATTCCTTCTATAATCAAGAATTTTATTTGCTATCTTATCGGATAGGATGACTGATCAATCCATAATATAAGAATTCACGGTGATATCAATCAGAGTTACCATTTCAATAGAAAACCTTGTAGAATTGGCAAACCCAAACAGTCTGCATATCATGGTAGCAACGTACCAATAGGGAGGTGCTAGATATTCTACAGAGTACATACCTGAGGATTCATGCTTGTGTTTCTCTGGAGCTTGCTCCCATTCTCTAATAGGTTCTGACTCTATTTCATTTTTTGAAGCGAAATCCTCTACAAATACTTTTTTGTAGATCTTCTGAGGCTCTGGTAGATGATGCATTGCCTTAATATCCTCTGATTTAAAGGATCCAAACATCTTCCCATCAACTATGAAAAATTCTTTGTCTGTGATGTTTATGCCCTCTATTACCCATCGTACTAAATCATAGTAAGGAAATACATTTGCTCGAGCTGCTACTTTATGAAGGTAAGAGTCTTCCAGTTGTTTGAGGGGATTATTTTCTGATTCTGAGTCCTCATCTGGCACTGTCGCTTTTTCTTCTGTCACAATGGGATTTTCAGCTTCGAGCAGATTATAAACTTCTTCCCAAGACATATTTCCGAGACCAAGGCATGTAGTATTGGTTATTAACTTAACTTTGGTCAGATTTTCCTTTGGGACGGTGGTAACCTTTGCTTTCTTAAACTTATTCGACATTTTCTCTGATTGGAAGCATTTTAACAGGTCTGCAAACAAGCAGAATAGCTATTCTACAGATTTGTAAATAAGTGGGAAATGATGAAAAATTCTCTTAGAATCGGGAGGAAAAACGACGAATAATAAACAACGTCATGTAAAAAGAAAATAATTTAAAGGAACTTTATTTTATTGAAACAAAACAATCTGCAAAGGATTTCGTTCATAAATCAAACTTAATGATCTTCGTCTTAAAAATTAAATGCCTTTATGGAAATTCACATCGCGCATTCTCCTTTGAGTTAAATGTCATAATTTATCTGATTTCCAATCAATGATGATCATACATTGGGGATCGGCAATTTCAAAGTCTTGGTTTATATATTACCATTTGAAGCTTCCGATTGCGATTTCCGATGAGTGATGTGATTTAGAGCGATAAGCGATGAACATTTGTTTTTATTCTATCGTGTTGGAAGTTTTGAAATGAACGCATAAGGATGTATTAATTTTTCCGCCGATTTGCGATTGTGATTGGAATTATCGCATCGGAGATTTTCAAAATGGATCACTTGTGATATGAATTTTTTGATTTGCGATTGCGATAAGACTTCATCGCATCAGAAGTTTTCAAAGGGAAGAGTTAGCCTTGTGTTTAGTGCAATATGTGCTTTTGCGATGCAATCTATCGCATCGGAATGATGGAGAAGACTTTTGAATTTTTCCTATGTGATATGCGATTTAGCGATTCACTTTATCGCATCGGAACTTTTTGAGCAATGACCTATTGAACTTTTCCTTTCACATTTTGTGAAATGCGATTAAGACTTATGTTTTAGGCTTTGCTTTGTTTTATGATTCATTTGATTTCCTTTTAATATTTACATATATACAAAGGTCTTTCTTTAATCTTTGCAATAAGCGAAGCTAGGAAAAATTATTGAATCTAAAAGAAAAAGAAAAGGGGACCCATTTCTTCTAAAAATTAAAATAAAATTTTAGAAATGGGGAGGGTTGTTGTACAGTACAATAATTGGTGATTCACTGGGAGAAATAGTTATCTCTGAAAAATAAAGTGAACACTACATCTCCTGTAGGTAAAAGTTTTAAAGACAAAAGAAAACTATCTTAGAAAGATTTAAATAAAATCTAACTCTGAATTTAAATAAGAATCATTTAAAATTTCTTTTTAATCCCTTTAAAAGAAAAAACATTTTTATTTTAATCAAGCTTTGATTGGTTGATAAAGATAAAGTAGGGGGCTTTTCCAACTTAGCTTTATAATTTACTCTTTTGTCATAGTTAGTGCTTCTGCTTCCCACAAACGTCTATAGTCTTGATAGGGTTACCTTTTAATCATTAATCATCCATTATCCCATCCATCCAAGAGTATAACTGTTTAGAAGATAAATTCATAAACATATTCTATCTTTTGTTTCTTTTACTCTTTTAACTTAAAAGCCATTGTCCTAGTTTGGGAGCCAGCTGATAACAATGACATTCACTGGTTGTAACTTAACTGAACAAGCTGGCTCGTGATGAGACCCCTTGTCTTATGATTATAAGCCATTACCCTATTTTGGTATGTAGTAGTGGTAATGTCAGTTTTATTACTTCCCTATGATCATGGTAAGCAGGCTCATAATGAGACCTCTTATATTTTATCTTAGACACAAGTTTTTAGAATTAGACTACAAAAATCATAACCTTAGTGGATGGGGTGAATGATTCTCTCCTTAAGAGTTAATGGATGACCTTTTAGAGTTTTAAGTGCCAAAATTTGGAAAAGGTCTTTACTTTTTATAAATAACCTCTCTCTACTTTATAAACTTTCGAATGATTTACAATATTTTCAAAGTTTCGGAAGAACTTGCAAATATTAAAATAAGTTTTCAGAGTTTCGAATTTTATTTTAACTTTCAAAAACAGTAATCACTTCTTTAAAAATTTCTATCTACATAAACTAGTATTCACAGTATTTTCTCAAAGATCTTTTCAATAGTAAAAGGTCAATGGAAGACAATTAACAACATTATTTGTAAAACAAACAAATTTGCATAATGAATATGTACAGATAAGAAGGGGTTGCCTTCTTAGGAAAAGAATTTTTTTTAAATAAGCCCATTCACAGGAAGGGAGTCTCTCCTTCCTATTAGATCTTGTAATATGAATGTTGATGAGCCTATATTTTCAATGATTTGGAATGGTCCAAGCCACATCTTTTGAAATTTAGTATGTTTTCCTTTTTCTTCGTGTGCTTTGTCCCATTTCAAAACAAGATCACCGATTTGTAATGTTTTAGATCCAGTAGAATTTGAATCAAAAGAAGATTTTATAAGTTGTTGATGTTTAGCATGAGTGATTTTAGCTTTTTCTCTTTCTTCATCTAATTTTAGGATTTAATCAAATCTTAGTTGGACAGAAGATGAAGGATTTTCTTCAATAAATTATACTAGGGCTAGAGATGGAAGTACTAGGTTTGAAGGTATTACAACTTCTTTCCCTCATACAATATTAAAAGGTGAAGTACCGATTGAATATTTTTGAGTTATACGATCAGCCCATAGTGCAAAAATCAAGGACTTATGCCAATTCTTTTGATTTTGATCTACCATTCTTTTGATGATTTTAATGAGATTTTTATTGGTTGATTCTGCCAAACCATTACCTTGGAGGTAATAATTTGCAGAATATTTTAATTTGAAACCTCTTTTGAGAGAAAATTCCATTATACTATTTCCAGAAAAATAAGATGCATTATCAAAAACAAGGGCATTAGGTACAAAAAAACTGGTAATGATGAATTGATCAATGAATTCAATGATTCCATCATAATTGGCTACCTTTAAAGGAATTGCTTCTACCCATTTTTTGAAGTAATCTGTTGTTGTAAGGATGTATCTGTGTTGCTTGGAAGAATGTGGAACAATTTTTCCAATAATATCAAGTCCCCATTGTTCAAATGGTTGCTCAATGTTTACTGGTTGTAAAGAAAAAGCTGGTTTCAGTTATCTTCCACTGGCAGTTTGGCAAGTTTCACATTTCCTTACATAATCATGGGCATCTTTAAACAAAGTAGGCCAATAATATCCAGCATGAATTATCTTGTGAGCTGTAGTATCTCCTCCAAAATTTCCACCTGTTGGTCCATCATGTAATTCTTGCAAAACCTTGTGTGCTTCAGTTTTCTCTAGACATCTTAGAAAAATGGAATCATAATTTCTTATGAATAACACATCATCAATGATTTCAAAGTTTTTAGCTTTTAATCTTAAAGCACGCTTACTTTTATAGTTTAGATTAGGAGGAGCATACCCATTTTTTAAGTAAAAGATCAGATAAACATATTGAGATTCAGAATTTATGCTACTTATCTCATTTACTTGAACAGTATTATCTTGATCTTGATGTTCTGGAATATTGGAAGCTCCTACTAATAACCTGCAAAAACCTTGTCCCCTAACAATTTTAGCTGGTTTAATTTCAATATCATATTCTTGTGATGTTGTTACGCAATTGGCCCTTTTTTCTCCTACTTCTCTTTGTACTAGCAATTGTCTCACTGCAGAAAATGGGACAATGACTTTTTTATGCGTTTTTAAGAGAAATGGCCTAAACTTTTTGATAGACTTAAACATAGCAAAAGCTTGTTTTTCTACTTCTGAATAGTTAAGTTCAGCTCCTTGCAGATTTGAACTAAAGAAGTAGATAGGTGCTTTAATCTGTTGATCATTGAGTTGTGTCAAAATAGCAGCATAAGATGTTTCAGTGGCTAAAGTGTACAAAATAAAATGATTAGAAAAATTAGGAGTAATCAATGCTGGAGCATTAATAATTGCTTGTTTGATTGAATTAAAGGCTTCCTTTTCTTTATGTCCCCATTTGAAAACTGAATTCTTCCTAATCATTATCTGTAAAGGTAAAACTATATGAGAAAAATCAGGAACAAATATTTTTACAAAATTTATTTGTCCTAAAAATTACTGCATCGATTTCTTATTATGTGGCAAAGGGATATCAGAAATCTCCTTTATTTTATCAGGGTCAATATATATGCTATCTTTAGATACAATAAATCCTAAGATTTTCCCTTCATTGAGAGCAAAGAATGATTTTTTTGGATTCAAATAAATGCCATACCTTTTACATTGTTCAAAGATCTATTTTAAATCATGTAGATAGTTAGTTCTTTTCTTTGAATAGAAATTTATGTCATCTAAGTAGACAACAACTAACCTATTAATCAAACCTTTGAAAGCTATATCCATGGCTCTTTGGAAGGTAGCTCCAGCATTTATCAAACCAAAAGGCATTTTTTGGTAGGCATATGTTCCCCATTTGGTTCTGAATTAATCGCTGCCGTGGGGAGTCCAGGGGGGGCGGAAGCGCTTTTCGGAGCCCCCCCCTGGCGGGGGATTTCGGGGGCAGCGCCCCCGAAGCTAAAAACAGATGTAAAATTGCCTTGTAAAAGTATACTAATTTCTAGTCAATCTGGGCCGTTCATAGGCAAATGATCTGACGGTAGAAGTTATGTTTAGATTAGGGTTTCTTGCCCTAGAAGGCAACCCCTCGTTTTTATGAGGGTATTGTATTGCGGCTGTGTATCGTATGTGCATTCTCGGAGCGAGAAACAGAGAGGGAGACTTTGAGAAAACAAAGGATATTACAGCGGATCTGTTGTAGGTTGTGTCTCTTCATTTTGCTGGATAATAGAAAGGAAGGATTGGCTGTTCGGGGTGGATGTAGCCCAAACTGGGTGAACCACGTATATCTGTGTCTCTCTAGTTTTATGTGTTTTGTGTGCTTGTATTTTCCGCATATTTTATGTATTGCATTGCTCTCTAATATATAATTTTCTAACATCATCTACCATAACCTTGGCCTTTCTCTCCTCTTTCCGAGCTCTGATTTCTCTAACCTCACTGATGGCATGCTTTGTTTCCAACTGCTATTTTTCTAACTCAAGATATCTGATCACATTCTTTTCCCTACCAAGATTAGCTTGAAGTTCACTAATCTTGGCATCCTTGCTTTTGAGCAGCATGTTTTTGATCCTCTCTTCATCTTCATCCTCAAGGTCAATAAGTTAAAACTCTTGTTCAGTTTCATGTGTATCCTCCTCTTCAACAATGACCTTTTCCTTACCTTTGTCAATTTTTTTTGTTGATGAAGAAGGCATGGCCCCTTTCCTCTCAAGGGCATCAAACACATGCCTATAGCCTCTCCGATAGGTCAAAGGAAGTGGCTCAATGTTACTCATCTTAGTGCCATCTATCTCA
This sequence comes from Pinus albicaulis, assembly GCA_034641835.2. Taxonomy (NCBI): domain Eukaryota; kingdom Viridiplantae; phylum Streptophyta; class Pinopsida; order Pinales; family Pinaceae; genus Pinus; species Pinus albicaulis. The sequence continues at coordinate 1,323,556,616 of CM076574.1, read as the reverse complement.
ATTTTTTCATCACTGTTTGATGTTGTTTCATCATGATATGAGGGTGAAGGATTATGGAAAGGTGATGTGGAAGGGTCATCATGAGGTGAAGGAATGTAAGTGGATGGAGATGTATGAACAATAGGAAGTGATGGAGGAATGGATTCTGGAGGATGGGATGATGAAGGGACATTCTACTGATGATGGTCATGTGGAGTAGTGAAAACCTCATGGGAAATGAAGCTCTCCCATGGAATATTCTTCTGTTGGAGTTGGTGCATAACCACCATCTTGATAAGTGAGTGATGAAACAAGCTTTGCATTTGCTGAGGATAATCTCTTTTTTTCACTATGTAAGCCATTTTGTTAATGCTTCTGTAAAGATAATATGGTATATGCAGCATTCTCACTCTAGTAAAGTGAATAAGAAGACGAATGTGGTAGGAGTAGAGGTGGGAAAACCTCCCCTCACATGTTAAATACTTCATGATTATCCTCGTCATAGGTGCATATCTATCAAGCATATGAGAAAAGAGGAATATGGACTTGTGGTGGTCTTTATACCTAGGTTTTAGATATGGCTCAAAGTAACTCATGTCTAGGTTTTCTTGCTTGAACCAGTTTTCCCCCATAGTTGGTATTCTTGTAGCATTGGCAATGGCATCTGTAACAACTCAAAGGTGACCCCGGTAAGACTAACTTGTTTTTCATGCAAATTGATAATAAAAAGTCTTATTAGCTCAGGGTGATTTTGTACTTGTTGCACCTTCTCACGAAAATCAAAGCAACCTACATGTTTGAGGCATGAAACAGTAAGGGGATATGCCATGAGTTCCCTAGTATTGAGGGGTTCAATTTTTTTATCTTTCCTCCTTTGTGATCATGCCTCCTTGGAATTTGTGCCTCCATTTGTGCTGATGTGAAATGAGATGAAGGGAGGGTATGAAATGGCAGTTTTGCAAATGAAAGGAATGAGTGAGAATGAAGGAAATGGATGTTGTGACAAGCAAGATGAATGTTAGCCCTCAAGCAATGTAGCTTCCCTTGTTTTGACTGATATTATTTATAGGAAGATGAAGCAAATGGTAAAACAATGATTTCAAGGTTGAAACTTAGGGTTTGATTAGGGTTTTATTCCATTGATGAAATGGTGATAAAAATAGCTTCAAAGTGGGTTATGGCATGCATTTACCTTTCATCAGTGCCTTAGAAGACTTGAGCCAAGATTTTGAAGTAATTTGACTTGATTTGGGTGATCTGAGGAGGGAGAAACCCTCTCTGTCCAAGCGCGCAGTGCCAAGGCTGAGGTCACAGCGCCAAGGATGAGGGTGTAGCGCCAATTCTAAGCATGCAGCGCCAATTCTGAGCACGCAGCGCAAATGATTTATTCTCAGGGTATGTTCTGGCAAGAGCACATCACTATGTCAAGCGCACAATGCCATGTTCCAAGCACACATTGGCTTTAAAAAATGATATCAGAAATCTCCTTTATTCTATCAGGGTCAATATACATGCTATCTTTAGATACAATAAATCCTAAGATTTTCCCTTCATTGAGAGCAAAGAATGATTTTTTTGGATTCAAATAAATGCCATACCTTTTACATTGTTCAAAGATCTATTTTAAATCATGTAGATAGTTAGTTCTTTCTTTGAATAGAAAGTTATGTCATCTAAGTAGACAACAACTAACCTATTAATCAAACCTTTGAAAGCTATATCCATGGCTCTTTGGAAGGTAGCTCCAGCATTTATCAAACCAAAAGGCATTTTTTGGTAGGCATATGTTCCCCATTTGGTTCTGAATGTGGTTTTTAGTCTATCATCAGGGTGCACCAGTACCTGATTATATCCTGAAAAACCATCATGAAAAGACATTAATTCAGAGCCTTCTACTGCTTGAAGTATTTGTTCCATTATAGGTAATGGGAAATTATCCTTTTGACACGCCTTGTTGAGATTTCTAAAATCTATACAAATCCTAATATCTCCATTCTTCTTCCTAACAGGTACCAAATTCGAATTTCTAACACGGAAAATAATTTTGGCTTTCAAGAGTTTATTCAACTCTGTTTTAATTTGACTTTCCAAGTTGGGATGAAACTTCCTTAGATTTTTTTGAACTGGTTTTACATCGGAGATCATTGGAATTGTATGTTGAATGATAGAAGTATCATAAGTTCTCAAATATTCGTAATTATAAGAAAAAAAAATCTTGTATTTGTTTAGAAGTTTGATGAAAGCAAACCTTTCTTCTTGTGTTAGCCCGAGTCCTAGATTGACATTTTGTGGTTTAGATTCAGTATCAAGATTTATCAACTCAAACTTTAAAGTTGAACTCTAAAGTTTGGCATTAGTAACCTTTTTGAATCTATCTTTGATATCATAGAGATCTTCAAGTTTTACCACATATTTCATAATAGAATTTTCATTATTTTTTTATTTTATTTGAAGATCATGATCACTTTCATCAACTATTTGATCATCATAAGATTTCTCTAAGGTTAAGAAGTTCAGGATATCTTCATCATGATTAAACACTCGCCAGTTGGTAACATTGTCAAGGACAGATGGTTGAAATATTAATTCAACTGAAAACTTATCTGGACTATAATCCTCAGCTAGAAGGAGCAACATTAGCTAATAAATCAGCTGTTGAATTCTGAGATCTAGGAATAGGGGAAATATTGAATACTAGAAAATGAGTTGTAAGATCTTGAACATAGTTTTGGTAATGTTTAAGATGACCTGAAAGACAATGAATAGTATTTCTTACTTGCCTAATGACAATTTCAGAATCACCATATACCTTCAGATATTTAACATTCAACCCTATTTATTTATAAATTCCTTGAATCAAGGCTTCATATTTTGCAATGTTATTTGTACACTCAAATTCTAATCTGCATGACAACATAGTTTTCTCCCCTTCTGGATTAACTAAAATACATCTTTCTCCTGCACCATCATTGGAATTTGATCCATCAAAATAAAAATACCAAAATAAATATTTATCTACATATTTATTTACATATTGATCAGCAATATTAATACATCTTGAAGTATCAGTATGTGAGAAATTTTCAACTTGTAAAGTGAAACTATTTACAAAGAAAGGTGATTGTTGAGCATTAAAATTTCCAAAGAATGATTCGACTGGGTAATTTCCAAGAATGTTATTATTGAAAGCTACCGGTTGATTTTCCTGTTCAAACTCTATTACTGTATGAGTCATGTGTTTCTCCCGCTCAATCTTAATTTGATTAGGTTTCCCTTTATAGGGAAGCCACATGTGAGACCAATCGGTAGAAATGTATCCATGGAGTTTTTCAGACCAATCCTTGCTTAAGATCAAACCATAAAACTTAGGGATGTCAACAATCAATATATCAATTCTCTGAACTATTCTTGGATCAGCTGCTAGCCTAATAGTGACTAAATTAATCTCTCCTAAAACTTGCACTTTAGTTCGATCTAATTGGACAATATGAACTGCAGATTTTTGGGGTTCAATGTTTAATTTAGAGCATACTGAGGCTGGAATTATGTTTGATGATGACCCTGAGTCTATCAAGCAGTTGTGTAAATTCCTATTACAAATCTCGTAAGTTAAGAGGAAAGGAGGTGTTTGTGAATTATATCTATCTCCAATTAAAACGGTATCAGTAGCCTCTACTTTATCGGGTGGCTTACCTGATCCTTTGGCTTCTTTGGATATTACACCATTTTGGAGGGGAGAAGCAGGCACTGCATTTAATTCTTTCAAAAACATCTTATGTTGATTCTTGAGCTTGCTAAGTTCATGTAAAGAAATATTTGCTCTGGTCTTCTTCATATCTTCTATAATGTTATAAGCCATAGAATTAGACACTAATAGCGTTTTAGATGTTGATGGAGAATTAGAAGATGATGATTGATTTTGGGTAGGCAAAGGAGAAGCTTTCTTTACAGGAGTTTTATCTTTAGTAATCGGAGTTGAATTTTTCTTCTTGGGAGATGTTTGAACATGTTCTGCTACACTCTTACTTCCTGTACTCACTGGGAGAGCTTGTTGTTCATTTTCTTTATCTGAGTTAGGAAAAATAAAATCCCACATCCCATGGCATTCAACTAATTCTTCTTATTCGTTTTCTTCTGATGATGGGAGTGTATCTTCTTCTTCCTCTTCCTCTAAATCTAACTCTACATTAGATATTTCATTAGGTGGTTTAGATTCAGTTGTCTAATTTCTTTTAAAATTCCTAAAGGACCTTTTAGTGGAAGTTTCAGCTACCTGTTTTTTAATTTCTACCATCTCATTGGACATATTTTTCAGGAATTTTTGTAACCCTTCCATATCATATGGATCTTTAGGTGATTTCTTCTTTGAATCATCTTTGAAACTAGCTTTCTTGGATATTCTTTCTTAATTAGCATTATTTTTCTCCAAAGTGATGATACGTTTTTCTACTGCAATTGCTTCTTTCATGTTTTCAGCTAGTGTAGGTTTAGCATCTCTATCTACAAAGAGGGCTATATTTGAAGGCAAAGCGGATATATAACATTCACTTCAGACTTCTTCACTAGGTTTTGATGTTGCAGGAATTTTATTCAAAATCTTGTTAAATCGGGAATTGAAATCTTTGATGAGTTCCTTGGATTTTGATTTCAAATTAGATAGATCGTTAATCAGAGTTGCTATTGACCTATCATCTCCAAAATTGGTTAAGAATTGTTATTGAAAAATATACCAGCTAGTAATGGATCCTGATGGTAATGAAAAATACCAAGATCATGCCGCTCCTTGCAATGTGTATGGAAATAGTCAGACCACAGCATCTTCTTGTGTTACTCCATTTAAATGTATAGATAACATGAAGTTGTTAATGTGTTCTTCAGCTAGTATGCCAAGGTCGGGACTAAAATTTGGTAACCATTTTTCAGGATTAGCTGGTAATTGACTCAAAGGTGTAGGAATTGAAACAACTCCTGGATTGGTCCATGGTCTTTGTTGAGGCTGTGCCATCCTTGTAATAGCGGTAGAGGAAGTTGGAGGAACAGTTGAAATTGTTTGAATAGGTGCTGTTGAAACAACTGTACCTTTATGGATTGTGATTTTAAGTTGGGAAGTAGATGATATGAAAGATTTATATGATAATGATGAAAGAGTCTCACTGTTTGACTCAGAGGGTGTTTTTCTAGCTCTTTTTTGACTGGGAAGAGGAAGTTCAGTTGGTAAAATATCAAGTTTTTTGCTCTACAGTCTAGTAAGAGGCTGAGAAGGAATGTATTGTGAAGTAACACTACCTTGGGATAGCTCAGACTCTTCTTGCGATAATGAAAACCCTTCAAGTTTATGAATTAACGATTGTACCTCAAGAGATTCAAAATATGATTCCTCTAATATATTTAGGGTTTTAGCAGTGGGTGTAGTAATTTTCTTTTCAACTTCTTCCCTAGAGATTTGAGATGAAGGAGAAGTTGAAGAAGTTGATGAGGGTGAATTGCTCTGGGAATGGCCTGTGTATTTGGATTTACTTGCCATTTACAGCTTAGGCCCTCCTTCTAGTGCCAAAAATGTTGAAGCCCCTAAAATCCTAGCTTCAAACATTAGGGAAACCACCCGGTCCAGACCTTAGTACAGCTCCTTTTCCGTTTATTATAGTGGCTCCGACTAGATAATATGGGACTAGTTTCCCAATAATAAATGGAATGGGTTTGTGGTGAGGTGTTTGTATAATAAATGATGAAATTTTGATATTTAATCTACTTCTTGATAAATACAAATAATTCTAAATTAACCCGGGTATTTAAAGATGAACACGATTTAAGAATAATTTAAATTAAACAAACAATCATAAAGATGACTTATTTATTTAAAATAAAGATGAGATTTCATATGATGATAACTCTATTTAAGAAGTTAAACAGAGTTAGAATAACGTATCGTATTCACAAATTTATATTTCTATATTTTCTATACATACAGTGAAATATAACATTTTTATATTTTCATAAATGATGTAACAGAGAAATGTTTTAGAAACATATATATATATATATATATATATATATATAAACAATAGAAATTTTAATAGGAATCTTTCATCGCATAAGAAAACTAAAATAAAAATGATAGAAATACCAGATACATTTAAAATTCTCTGATGCAATTGATACTTTGATCATGTTCTTTCACTTAGAACTATCTCCAAGACGCAAAAGTGCAGACTCTTAAAAATGATTCCTCCAAAAATCACAGAATGTGATCCATCATAAAAATAATAAATTTAGAAGGACAAAAGTGTATCTTCCAAGTCAGAAAATTTTACAAATTCAGAACCCCTTTCTAAATACATGAAAGGGGTTTAAATAGCACTAAAAATCCTAACAAACTATCTTAAACATCGCTTAGATGATGTTGTGAATACCAAATCATGAAAACCGGGGATGAGATTTTACAGAAATAGATTGGCGGTTCCCATTAGAATAGATCTAAGATACTTCATACATATCTGATGTGTGCAGCTAGCATATCGATAATATATCTTTGACTTCTGGTGGATGACTCAGACGATAATGTAGTTGACCGGTGTAGGTGGCATCAGAAAATTCTGGAAGCATATTAGCAATAGCATGGGAGAGGCATTTCATAGTCAATGTTTGGCTGTGTGGTTTGACTAGATATGACAAGAATGTATCCCATGTTAGCTCTTGTATTGCATCAATTTTTTGGTACCTAATTTCCACTTCTTGTTCCCATTGTTTTTCTAACTCTCTGACCTTTGGAAGTTGTCGTGGAATGTGATCGGAGATTAAGTTAGCAGTATGTAGGTTATCATTGATTAAATCTACCACATTTTTCATTAAAACTCTTGCCCTAGAAATGGCTCTCTCTGTTTTAATTAACTGTGCCTCCCATTTCGCAAACATAATTTCTTTATGTGCTTCTTGAATTTTAGGCAAATTGGCTGCAATTCCTTGATCTGTTTCTTGCCATGTGAGAAATCCTGAGATTTTCTCATCGGCATCTTCAAATTCAAGTCTTGAGTTTGTTGTTTTCTCTACAAGTGACATGGTTATTTCACATAAAGGATGAACCATTGTTATCTTCCGAGATAAAATATCAAGTTGTAATGATAAAATTTTATTTGATTCAATGGCTTCCTTCTTGAATTGATCTACCTCAAGATCATTTTTAAATCTTTGCAATTTTGCTTGCAATATTGCATTATGTTCCTCCTTAGCCACTTTTTCTCTTTGGAGCAATGTCTGTAATTCATTTACCTCTTGGGATACTTGTTGTTTTTTTTGTATAGCTTGCTGATCAAGATTTTTTCTTTCAAAATTTAACCGTTCTCTAAGTTCTTCATTCTGTTGTCTTTCTTTGACTAATTGCTGCTCTAGCTGCACTATTCTTTGGTCTTTTTCCTTTATTAACAAATTTACCTCGGAAGCTTTAACTATGGTTGTTGTTGTATAGGCTCCTACATACCAAGATAGTTTTGTTAAGTCCTCTGAAGAATCAATCTTGGAGTTTTTCCAAACAACATACATCAATTCAGCCTGGGAAGATGATAATAGATTGTGGTCCAGTTTTCTTTTCTTTCTTTGCCTCTTAACCACAACTCTATGTTTTGGACTATAGAAAATGTCCAAGGGTGCTATATCTTCAACTCTTAACACAATCTCCTAAGATGGATTCTCAGGAATAATTTCAACATCTAGAGTGTTGGTATTACTGACCGTCTCTTCAACTGTGATGATAGATGTATGTGTTGTATTCAACTTTTGAAAATCATTATTTCCTTGGATCTGCTAATCGAACTATTCACCCTCTTTTGAATTAACATGTATATCAATATCGAAGGAGCTATCAGCCTTCTTTCCTGTGTTTACTTGTTCAGTTTGAGTATCACTCTTTTTGCCCTTTCTTCTTTTTGTTCTTCCTGAGATAGTAGAGGATTTGTTTGTAGTTGGTCAAGAGGGATTGTTAGTAACCTCTTATTCCTATAAAGCGTGAATTTCTCCATATCGCTTGTTTCCAATTTTGAACTTGCTTTTTGCTGAACCTGTGCAAAACCTTCAACTGAGACAAATAGGTCATTGAAGCTATCATCTTCATGTTCAAACTTGGCAATTTATATCGTAGATGTAACATTAAGGGCAATTTTCTCCGGGTCATATTTCCTTGGGACGATTAATGCTAGTTTGAGTTTTTTAATTTTCAAGGCCTCTTTCTCTGCATGCTTGAAATTGTTGAGAGTGTAAGATCCACTTTTGAGAGGAAATGTAGGCCACATTTGTCTCTTGGAGGTCTTAAGATTCCTGGACAAACCATTCTCTGTAATCTGATGGAAATTTCCTGAGCTAGTAATTTATCAGGAATGTATAGAGGAAAAACATGAGGGTTGGTTACACTTCCTAATATTCAGATGTAAGTGAAATTCTCCTCTCCAAACTAGTTTCCAATTAGGGTTAAGTCAAGGTTGGCCTTATCTGATAGTCGCAGAGAGGGTTTGTTAAAAATGGCTTAATGAATGGGCAGCATAAATCCATGGCAAATATTATACATATGATTATTGTAATGGGCTTTCCACAAATATTTATGATAGATATGGATAGGAGTGGGGTCTTGAGGAGTCCATTTCCATCCAAAAATCGAAAATTCGGAATTGAAGCATATGGAATCTATAATGTAAGCACATAGATTAAATGGGGGTGTCATTCCAGTAGACATATGCCTATTCCTTCTATAATCAAGAATTTTATTTGCTATCTTATCAGATAGGATGACTAACCAATCCATAATATAAGAATTCATAGAGGAATCAATCAGAGGTAACATTTCAATAGAAAACCTTACAGAATTGGCAAACCCAAACATTCTACATATCATGGCAGTAGCCTAGCAATAGGGAGGTGCTAGATATTCTACAGAGTACATACCGGAGGATTCATGCTTGTGTTTCTCTGGAGCTTGCCTCCCTTCTCTAATAGATTCTGACTCTATTTCATTTTTTGAAGCGAAATCCTCTAGAAATTATTTGTTGTAGATCTTCTGAGGCTCTAGTGGATGATACATTGCCCTGATATCCTCTGATTTAAAGGATCTGAACATCTTCCCATTAGCTATGAAAAATGCTCTATCTATGATTTTTATGCCCTCTATTACTGATCGTACTAAATCATAGTATGGAAATACATTTGCTCGAGTCGCTACTCTATGAAGATAAGAGTCTGCCAGTTCTTTGAGGGGATTATTTTCTGATTCTGAGTCCTCATCTGGCACTGTCACTTTTTCTTCTGTCACAGTGGGATTTTCAGCTTCGAGCAGATCATAAACTTCTTCCCAAGACATCTTTCCGAGACCAAGGCATGTAATATTAGTTATTAACTTAACTTTGGCTGGCTTTTCCTTTGGGATGGTGGTAACCTTTTCTTTCTTAAACTTCTTCGACATTTTCTCTTACTGGAAGCGTTTTAATAGGTCTGAAAATAAGCGGAATAGCTGTTCTACGGATCTGTAAATAAGTGAGAAATGATGAAAAATTCTCTTAGAATCGGGAGGAAACACGATGGAAAATAAACAGCATCATGTAAAAAGAAAATAATTTAAAGGAACTTTATTTTATTGAAACAAAACAATCTACAAAGGATTTCGTTCATAAATCATACTTAATGATCTCCATCTCAAAAATTAAATTATTTTATGGAAAGTCACATCACGCATTCTCATTTGAGTTAAATTTCATAATTTATCTGATTTTCGATCAATGATCATCGTACATCAGGGATCGGCAATTTCAAAATCTCGGTGTATAGATTACCATTTGAAGCTTTCGATTGCGATTGGTGATGAGTGATGTGATTTAGAGCAATAAGCGATGAGTGGTGAGAATTTTTTTTAATTCTATCACATCGGAAGTTTTGAAATGAACGCATAAGGATGTATCAAGTTTTCCACCGATTTGCGATTGCGATTGGACTTATCGCATCGGAGATTTGCAAAAGGGACCACTTGTGATATGACTTTGCTGATTTGCGATTGGGATAAGACTTCATCGCATCAAAACTTTTTGAAGGGAAGAATTAGTCTTATGTTTAGTGCAATATGCACTTTTTCGATGCGATCTATTACATTGGAATGATGGAGAAGGCTTTTGAATTTTTCCTATGTGATATGAGATTTAGCAATTCACTTTTTCACATCAGAACTTTTTGAGCAATGACATATTGAGCTTTTCCTTTCACATTTTGTGAAATACGATAAAGACTTATGTTTTAGGCTTTGCTTTGTTTTATGATTCATTTGATTTCCTTTTAATATTTACATATATAAAAAGGTCTTTCTTTAACCTTTTAAATAAGCGAAGCTATGAAAAATTATTGAATCTAAAAGAAAAAGAAAAGGGGACCCATTTCTTCTAAAAATTAATATAAAAATTTAGAAATGGGGAGGGTTGTTGTACAGTACAACAGGTTGTCAAAGTAAAACTTGTCATGCCTCAAGGATCAAAAGAAAAGCCAATTCAATGACTTCAGTCACCTGCAGAGCAAAAGTGTCAAAAAGTGTTAGTGAGAAAAGGTAAAGGACTTTAAACATTAGAAAGTGGGTTTGTCAAGATTAAATTAAATTCAAAAGCCTATAAAAGCTCATTTAACACTTCAAGAGAATGATTTTTTCATTTCAAAAGATCAAGAGCACTCAGAAAAGAAAAAATTTTGAGTTTGCAAGCCGAATCTGGGCAAATTTTCTTGGCATTGCACGCTTAGCATGGTGCGGCACGCATGGGAGTGGGCGCTACGCCCCTAGCATTTTTCCTCCATTAATTTTTTGAAGGCATTGTGCACTTGACAGAGTGCTGTGATATTGATAGAACAGACCCTGTGAAGAAAAATTTGGGTTTGTGCGCTCAGAACTAGCGTTGCGCGCTTAGACTTGGTGTTGCGCCCTCAGCCTTGGCACTACGCGCTTGGACAGAGAGGGTTTCTCCCTCCTCCAATCACCCAAATCAAGTAAAATTTCTTCCAAGTCTTGGCTCAAGTCATCTAATTCACTGATGAAAGTTAAATGCATGCCATAACCCACTTTGAAGCTATTTTGATCATGATTTAATCAATGGAATAAAATCCTAATCAAACTTAAGTTTCAATCTTGAAATCATTGTTTTACCATTTGGTTCATCTTCCTATAAAGAGTATCAGCCAAAACAAGGGAAGCTACATTGCTTGAGGGCTGAAATTCATATTGCTTGTCACAACATCCATTTCCTTCATTCTCACTCATTCCTTTCATTTGCAAAACTACCATTTCATATTCTCCCTTCATCTCATTTCACATCAGCCCTAAGGATTCTAAAACAGAGTTTACAATGTCTGAGGGTGAAGACAATGGAATGGAGGCACAAATGCCAAGGAGGCATGATCACAAAGGAGTAAAGATAAATAGATTTGAACCCCTCAATACTAGTGAACTCATGGCATCTCCCCTTACTGTTTCATGCTTCAAACATGTAGGTTTCTTTGATTTTTGTGAGAAGGTGCAGCAAGTACAAAACCATCCTGAGCTAACAAGACTTTTTATTATCAATTTGCATGACAAACAAGTTAATCTTTCCGAGGTCATATTTGAACTATCTACAGATGCCATTTCCAATGCTACAGGAATACCAAGTGTGGGGGAAAAGTGGTTCAAGCAAGAAAACCTAGACATGAGTTACTTTGAGCCATATCTAAAACCTAGGTATAAAGATCACCACAAGTCCATCTTCCCCTTTTCTCATCTACTTGATAGATATGAACCTATGATGAGGATAATAATGAAGTATTTCACATATGAGGGGAGGTTTTCCCGCCTCTACTCCTACCAAATTCGTCTTCTTATGCACTTTACTAGAGTGACAATGCTGCATATACCATATTATTTTTACAGAAGCATTGAAAAAATGGCCTACATAGTGCAAAAAATAGATTATCCTCAGTGACTGCAAAGCTTGTTTCATCACTCACTTGTCAAGATGGTGGTTAATGACCAACTCCAACATAAGAATATTCCATGGGAGAGCTTCATTTCCCATGAGGTTTTCACTACTCCACATGACCATCATTAGCAGAATGTCCCTTCATCATCCCATCCTCCAGAATCCATTCCTCCATCACTTCCTATTGTTCATACATCTCCATCCACTCACATTCCTTCACCTCATGATGACCCTTCCACATCACCTTTCCATAATCCTTCACCCTCATATCATGATGAAACAACATCAAAAAGTGATGAAAATTTTGAGATAGATGGCACTAATATGAGTAACATTGAGCCGCTTCCTTTGACCTATCGGAGATGCTACAAGCATGTGTTCGCTACCCTTAAGAGGCAAGGGGCCATTCCTTATTCATCAACAAAACAACTTGATAAAGGTAAGGAAAAGGTCATTTTTGAAGAGGAGGATACACATGAAACTGAACAAGAGTTTTAAATTATTGACCTTGAGGATGAAGATGAATAGAGGATCACAAACATGCTGCTCAAAAGCAAGGATGCCAAGATTAGTGAACTTCAAGCTAATCTTGGTAGGGAAAGAATGTGATCAACTATCTTGAGTTAGAAAACTAGCAGTTGGAAACAAAGCAGGCCATCAGTGAGGTTAGGGCAATCAAAGCTCGGAAAGAGGCCGGAAAGGCCAAGGCTATGCTAGATGAGACCTTGGGCACTTTTGATGACAATGAAGATGAGGAATAAAATCTTCCTAGGAAGAGGCCAAGGACAATTGGGTTGAAGAAATATTTATCCTGGGAAAGAGAGAAAGAGACAGAATTGGCATAGTGGCTCACTCCAAGTGAGCTACCTGCCATGGAAATCAGCTATGATAGAGAATATTTGCTAGAATGAGCCAATTTTAACCTAGAAGGTCAACTTGAGAAGACAAAAAGAAACATTTACATGCAGAAGAAGATGGCAATACATTATGCCATCAAGAACATAATTGCAAGGGACAAGCTCAAACTAGATCTTGCAAAGATTCAAGCACAAAATGAAGCAAAGGAGAAGGAAAATCTTGATATATTTGCTGATGTATCCCTCCAAGCATCCAAATCATGATCAGCAAGGTAAGTTCCAAATTTTGGCACTTGGTGCACATTTTTTATTTTTGACTGTTTGTCTAGCAGAAAAAAGGGCCAAACGCGCAGCACTGCTGGAGCTGGGCTCTTTTTGGGGTACTCAAATTACAAATGGCTTGCATCTTCATGTTCCCCATTCCAAGTACATCATCCTCAGAAAAGTTTCAGGTCATTTGGAGCAAAACAGGTCCCTCAAAAGGGCCAAAAACCACCTAAAAAACACCTCTCTGCCCTCTTTTCAGCACTGGCGTTGTGCCCTTAGCAGTCTTGGGAGAATTGATTTTTGGCAAAGAAAATGGACACCATTCTAGAAACTAAAGGCATATTTGGAAACTAGACAGGACAGGCTTTCCAATGAATTATCACGGAGCTCATTTGGACACAGCGAAGGCTTCCAAAACATAGCTACAAAATAGGTGATTTTTCCAGTCTTGGCGCTGCTCGTTTGGCTTGGCGCTGCGCCCTTACTAGAAATTCAATAAAACACATCAGAAGTTATTGAAAAATATATTTTGAGGGCTTTAAGGTCAAATATCTCTAAAATTAGTTGATTAGTTATGTTAGAAGTTATGTTTGTCATAAATGAGTTTAGATATTTTTTCCTTGGGCCTTGCACGGTCTCAAGGGTCAAAGTGCCTTAAATGTGTAATTAATGACATTTTGAAACCCTAGCTATGGTTTTCCTCCTCACTTGGAAGTTAAATACTGCATGAAAGCTTAATTATGTTGTTGGTTGTTGGTTTATTATTGAGATGAATATGACATAGACTTGGAGTTGTGAAGAACTTGGCTTTGGAGCTTTGTGAATCTTTTGGATTGAATGTATATGAAGCAAGAAAATTCCTAGGATTCATGAACATGGTTAGTGGTGATGTTGTTCTAATTTAGTAATGTTTTCCTTCTGTTTTCATATTGTTTCTTCTTTTCTCTTGCAATAGAATATAAAATTTAGGTTAAGATATGCTGCTAGAGGCACCTTAAGCCTGTCTGCCTTCTATTGTTCAAATGTTTTCCTCTGCTGAGTCTGATTAGAGAATTATTAGTTGCTCTATGGTTCCACTTAGCTTTTTGTCTTAAGAATGATTTAATGGAGTCAAGACAAAGAATTTTATGTTATGCCCAGTCATTTGGTGTAGCTTAAAACATTGTTTTTGAGGTCTTTCTTTGATGTATTGTTTATTAGGGTTTAGGCTAAATACGTTTATGGTTTTCCCTGTCCTTTGGTCTATCTTGAGAAGTCATTTCAAAGGTCTTTGAAGTCTGATTAAAGAACTTAGGAGTTCCATGCTCTTTTATCATTCCTAAAACATTATCTTAAATGTTTTCTTTCTTTGAAGGTAAATAAATAGAGAATTTAGGAGTTATCTACTCTCCAGAGTTTGATGGATTATTGTCTCAAACTTTACTTGGTAAAGCTAGGTCAAAGAATTTTACGGTGTGCCCTATCCTTTGATTCTTTCTAAGAATATTGATTTTAAAGTCTCTTCTTGTTATGGTATATGTTTAAGGATTCTTAATTTCCCTTTAAACCTACTATGTTCACAATTTAATGTTCATTTCACTCACATAAGCTACTAAGATCCATTTGGCTTTGTTAAATTTCCCTATGAAACACCCTTAATTCATTTTTTTCATTTTCAAGCCTTTCACAGACCCCATATCCCAATGGTGTGAATTTCTCTTACTCTGTTCATTCTTCTTGAAAACCTACCCAACCAAAAAAAACAAAACAAACAAACCCTATCAATTTAACTAGCCTAAAATTAGCATCTTAAATCTATCAAGTCATATATTTTATACAAATATAGAGAGATCCCTCTCTCAGTCTAGGAAGGCTAGGTCCTAGGACTCCAAAGATTGGTTTGATGTTACCCTTGTCTATTTGGTCTTTCCATTCTGACAAATTACAGGGACCTAACATAATGGCGATCATTGTGGAACCTGAGTAAGTAATAGCTTAAATATTCCTTCAAAACTCAAAAATCCCCTGTCAAACCTAGATAAGTCAAGTGTTAGCCAAGAATAATATATGGTTGATTTTCCATACCAACATCATGGCAAACATACTGGGGAACACTCATTTAAAATCTTAGTGTTACATAAAGAACTCAAAAAATCTTAAAAAATTTTTAGATTCGTATTCAATTGTTGATGGTGGACAACAAGAAAATCCTCAAACAGTTAGCATCATCCACCTGGTGACTCCACTGTTCCACATAGACTCCTCTGGGAATGTATTAATCAATCCTAATAGTATAAAACCCAACCACATACTGTGTGAATTCAGTATTCTTTCAGATAGGTCTATTTCCAAAACCCATACAAACTTTCATCCTCTCTATGTTGTGGGTATGAAATCTGGCTTCACAAAGAATCAACACCAGATCTCACCCGGACCCAAACCCTCCAGATATAGTTGATGACCTGGAAAGAATCTTAAGAAAAACTTCTATGACTGAAAATTTAGCTATTGTTGGACCAATTCACAAAGCAAGTTATGTTCCTGAAAACCTTACATCCTTGCAAGATACCCAATTTGACTTACATCATACAAGAAACCTATTCAAAACTAAGTCTCAAAGTTGGATAGACCATAGAGACCTTGATCCTACAAGCTTATAGCAGAGTCCTAGTAGAGAAGCCTCTCTTTCCACTCCTTATTTTCAGCTTCTCCAACACTTTGACTCCTTTCGTTCCAAATCTGCTCAAAATCAGCTAGCTGGTCCAAGTACATCTGCTACCCCCACTCATACATCCATTATTCAAACCACTCCATTTCATCCTCTGCCTCCACCCATAAACCCTACTCTTGTAAATTGTCCTTGGGTTCCATTACCTTCCATCATGGCAGCATGGTATGCCCCTCTAGTATTACAACAACCTTCACTGCCTATGCCACAGGACTACCAATCTAAAATCCCTCACTTTAATGGAACTGATTCTACAATTTCCCAGTAGCATGTAGACAAGATGAATGATGCTTTTGACTACCAAGAAATAGAAGAGGAGACCATAAAAATGAGAATGTTTGCCCAAATTTTAGGAGGATAAGCAAAGAAATGGTTCAAAAACTTAACTCCTAATAGCATTCATGATCTCCCTTCCCTTTATCAGACATTCATAAACAAGTGGGAGACCAAGAAAAAGCCTCTTCAAGTCCTATCATGGTATGATAACCTTAAAATAAATGTCAGAGAGAGTGTCCAAGACTACTGCACTAGGTTCAATAGTGTATACAATGCACTCCCTCCTCACATGAAACCCCCACAAGGCCTAGCCCTAGTAAAATTTCTAGATGGATTTGATCCAATCATGTCTTATCAATTAAGAGAAAGAGATCCCCTTACCATAGAAGACATGAAAAGGGGAGAATTAATTGAATAAGCCAATCTTATTGCTAAAGGGGCTAGATTGAGAGCAGAGAAGAAGGTTACATACAAAGAGGAAACTATGGCCTCCACATCCGATGCTAAAATTGACAACCTAGTTAGGACAATGGAAAGGATGAGGGAGAGAACTAACTTGAATGAAAGAACACCTCCTAGGGAAAACCAAACAAACCCTCAAAACAGAAACAAAAACCAAAACTTCAGAAGAGAACCTCCTCAAATTAGACAAAGAGAAAATGAACAGCAAATGAGACCTCCTTTCCAAGAAAACTATGTAGATGAAGAGGAAAGAGAGACCGAGGAGCCAGAAGAAAATCATGTCAATCTAATAGACTCCAATAATGAAGATGTTGTTTTTCTCACAGAAGAAGAACAAGGTCTGTTTTCCTCAAAAAAAAATGAAAGAACATATGAGGACTCTGAAGAATACAAACTAGCGTTTTAAAACGCTATCATGGAGGATCATAGGCAGTATGACCTCAAAAGTAGGAAAACACAAGACATCCCTAAGAGGAAGAAATCATAAATTTATACTAAGAAGACCCCTGAAAACACTCCTAGAAAGACAACAGAAAATACCAACATGATGGACAAGAATCATGATCAAAGAAAAAACAAAATCAGCCAACATGATGGTGACCAAAGCTACCCTAGTACATCAACTATTGGCCCTGAAAAAACTGCTTTAACTGACATTCCAAACAAAATTCAGCAAGCTAAATTTGCTGAAAAGACCATGTATGATAAATCTGATGTAAATATACCAAGAACACAAACACCATTCAGTATTGAGGGTGAAATTGCCAAGATAAAAATAGCCATACCCCTTACTGAGCTAGTGACTCAAGATGTATATAGATTTCAAGTTTTGAAGGCTTTAAAAATAGGAAATGACACTGATACTCTAAATCTGACTAATGACAAGCCAGAATTGTCGTTTGGACCAGAAGTAGAGGGCAAGTTTCAAGAGGGATTTTTTCCTCCATTCTATGTCAGTTTAAATATACATGACAAATATCCTACACAATGTTATGCTAGACTTTGGTGCTTCACACAACCTCATGCCAAAGGTATTGATGGAGAGATTAGGCCTCGAAATAACCAAACCATACAAATACTTATACTCTTTTGATTCAAGTAGAGTTAAATTTCTGGGTTTAATCAAATATATATGTGTTAATCTGACACAAATACCAGCCAAGAACCTAGTCATGGATATTTTAGTGGCTGACATTCCCCAAAAATATGGCATGCTCTTATCTAGATCACGGGGAGCCAAACTCCAAGGAAACCTCCAAATGGACATGACATATGCTACCATTCTGGTATTTAACCAAAAAAGAAGACTATACAGAGAATCTCACATGAAATACATGGTAAGCAGCCAAGATAGGCCAAACAACACCCCTCTCTATTCTATCCATTCATACCTTGACTCATTTATCTTGTACAATGAAGATGAACTTAATGAACAAGTAAATGAAAAAGAGGAAGAATAAGACCTCTCAGAACAGTCAAACCAAACACATAATTAAGAACATAACAACCAAAACCCTAGGAGCCATGTACAACAACATAATGGAAAATCTGAACTTGAAACACTTTGGAACATGAGATTTGATCGCTCTTGAGGAAAAGTTGGTTCAGGAGAAAGTGTTTGGATACACAACACCAATGAAGGTCACTCTTACAAGTTGGATTTTCAATGTACAAACAATATTGCAGAGTATGAATCTCTTCTCTTAGGGTTACAAATGTTGAAAACTATAGGAGCTAAGAGGATTTCTGTTCAAGGAGATTCCGAGTTAATCATTAGGCAAATCAAAGGAGAATATTCACCCAAAAAACCTAGGCTAAGAGAATATAGGAATGTTGCCTTAGACCTCCTCAAAAAATTTGAAAAATATGAACTTACCTCTGTCCCAAGAACTCAAAACAGCCTTGCAAATGAACTAGCCTTTGTTGCTAGCACTTTCCAACTACCTCATACCAATCAACAATAAACGGTAAAGGTCAAAAACAAATCAACGGTCCCTAATAACATAGGTTATTAGCAAGTGTTTGAAGGTGACAAACACATTCAATACGTCTTCCAATCCAAAAATGAATTTGAGATGCCAAAATCAGATTCAGATCATGAAGATAACTACTCTACTGAGGAACAAACACACAAAATAGAGTTGCCTTATGCCGCTGATATAAATCTGCTAGAACACCCTCTTGAGGTGAAATTGTTTGAAGAATCAAACAAAAGAGACCTTAAGGTATTGCAATTCAAATATAACTTATTTCCAAGAACTTATTTCAAAATATCAAGAGCACTCAGGAGAGAAACATTTGTGATTATGCAAGCCGAATCTGGGCAAATTTGCTTGGCATTGCATGCTTGGGAGTGGACATTGTGCCCCTGGCATTTTTTCTCCATTCATTTTCTAAAGCCACTGTGTGCCTGGAACATGGCATTGTGCGCTTGACATAGTGATGTGATCTTGCCAGAACAGACCCTGAGAATAAATCATTTGCGCTGCGTGCTCAGAATTGGCGCTGCATGCTTAGACTTGGCGCTACACCCTCATCCTTGGCGCTGTGACCTCAGCCTTGGCACTGCGCGCTTGGACAGAGAGGGTTTCTCCCTCCTCAGATCACCCAAATCAAGTCAAATTACTTCAAAATCTTGGCTCAAGTCTTCTAAGGCACTGATGAAAGGTAAATGCATGCCATAACCCACTTTGAAGCTATTTGTATCACCATTTCATCAATGGAATAAAACCCTAATCAAACCCTAAGTTTCAACCTTGAAATCATTGTTTTACCATTTGCTTCATCTTCCTATAAATAATATCAGTCAAAACAAGGGAAGCTACATTGCTTGAGGGCTAACATTCATCTTGCTTGTCACAACATCCATTTCCTTCATTCTCACTCATTCCTTTCATTTGCAAAACTACCATTTCATACCCTCCCTTCATCTCATTTCACATCAGCACAAATGGAGGCACAAATTCCAAGGAGGCATGATCACAAAGGAGGAAAGATAAAAAAATTTGAACCCCTCAATACTAGAGAACTCATGGCATATCCCCTTACTGTTTCATGCCTCAAACATGTAGGTTGCTTTGATTTTCGTGAGAAGGTACAACAAGTACAAAATCACCCTAAGCTAATAAGACTTTTTATTATCAATTTGCATGAAAAACAAGTTAGTCTTACCGGGGTCACCTTTGAGTTGTTACAGATGCCATTGCCAATGCTACAAGAATACCAACTATGGGGGAAAACTGGTTCAAGCAAGAAAACCTAGACATGAGTTACTTTGAGCCATATCTAAAACCTAGGTATAAAGACCACCACAAGTCCATATTCCCCTTTTCTCATATGCTTGATAGATATGCACCTATGACGAGGATAATCATGAAGTATTTAACATGTGAGGGGAGGTTTTCCCACCTCTACTCCTACCACATTCGTCTTCTTATGCACTTTACTAGAGTGAGAATGCTGCATATACCATATTATCTTTACAGAAGCATTAACAAAATGGCTTACATAGTGAAAAAAAGAGATTATCCTCAGCAAATGCAAAGCTTGTTTCATCACTCACTTATCAAGATGGTGGTTATGCACCAACTCCAACAGAAGAATATTCCATGGGAGAGCTTCATTTCCCATGAGGTTTTCACTACTCCACATGACCATCATCAGTAGAATGTCCCTTCATCATCCCATCCTCCAGAATCCATTCCTCCATCGCTTCCTGTTGTTCATACATCTCCATCCACTTACATTCCTTCACCTCATGATGACCCTTCCACATCACCTTTCCATAATCCTTCACCCTCATATCATGATGAAACAACATCAAATAGTGATGAAAAAATTGAGATAGATGGCACTAAGATGAGTAACATTGAGCCACTTCCTTTGACCTATCGGAGAGGCTATAGGCATGTGTTTGATGCCCTTGAGAGGAAAGGGGCCATGCCTTCTTTATCAACAAAAAAATTTGACAAAGGTAAGGAAAAGGTCATTGTTGAAGAGGAGGATACACATGAAACTGAACAAGAGTTTTAACTTATTGACCTTGAGGATGAAGATGAAGAGAGGATCACAAACATGCTGCTCAAAAGCAAGGATGCCAAGATTAGTGAACTTCAAGCTAATCTTGGTAGGGAAAAGAATGTGATCAGATATCTTGAGTTAGAAAAATAGCAGTTGGAAAGAGGCAAGAAAGGCCAAGGTTATGCTAGATGATGTTAGAAAATTATATATTACAGAGCAATGCAATACATAAAATATGCAGAAAATACAAGCACACAAAACACATAAAACCAGAGAGACACAGATATACGTGGTTCACCCAGTTTGGGCTACGTCCACCTCGAACAGCCAATCCTTCCTTTCTATTATCCAGCAAAATGAAGAGACACAACCTACAACAGATCCACTGTAATAACCTTTGTTCTCTCACAGTCTCCCTCTCTGTTTCTCGCTCCGAGAATGCACATACGATACACAGCCACAATACAATACCCTCATAAAAACGAGGGGTTGCCTTCTAGGGCAAGAAACCCTAATCTAAACATAACTTCTACCGTCAGATTATTTGCCTATGAACGGCCCATATTGACTAGAAATTAATATACTTTTACAAGGCAATTTTACATCTGTTTTTAGCTTCGGGGGCGCTGCCCCCAAAAGCCCCCGCCAGGGGGGGGCTCCGAAAAGTGCTTCCGCCCCCCCTGGACCCCCCATGGCAGTGATTAATTATGGGTGGCGTTGCCGCCCCTTTTAAGGTACAGGGGGTCCAATGCTGTGATACAAAATAAACAAGATAATCAGGCTCCACACCCAACAGATGAGACCATGGGCACTTTTTATGACAATGAAGATGAGGAAGAACAACTTCCTAGGAAGATGCCAAGGACAATTGGGTTAAAGAAAGCTTTAGCCCAAGAAAGAGAGAAAGAGACATAATTGGTAGAGCAGCTCACTCCAGGTGAGCTGTCTGCCATGGAAATCAGCTATGATAGAGAATCTTGGCTAGAAAGAGCCAATTTTCACCTAGAAGGTCAACTTGAGAAGACAAAAAGAGACATTGACATGTAGAATAAGATGGAAAGACATTATGCCATGAGGAACAGAATTGCAAGGGTCAAGCTCAAGAGAGCCCTTGCAAAGATTCAAGCAAAAAATGAAGCAAAGGAGAAGGAAAAGCTTGATATCCTTGCTGATGTATCCCTCAAAGCATCCAAATCATGATCATCAAGGTAAGTTCCAAATTTTGGCACTTGGTGCACATTTTTGGCACACTCAAATGAAAAATGGCTTGCATCCTCATGTTCCTCATGCCAAGGACATCATCCTCAAAACATTTCAGGTCATTTGGAGCAAAACTGGTCACTCAAAATGGCCAAAAACCACCTAAAAAACACCTTTCTGCCCTCTTTTCAGAACTGGCACTGTGCCCTTAGAAGTCTTGGGAGAATGAATTTTTGGAAAGGAAAAGGGATACAATTCTGCAAACTAAAGGAATATTTAGAAACTAAACAGGACAGGCTTTCCAATGAGTTATCATGGAGCTCATTTGGACACCAAGAAGGCCTCCAAAACTTAGCTGCAAAACAGGTGATTTTTCCAGTATTGGCACTGCTTGTTTGGCTTGGCGCTGCGCCCTTGTACCTTGGTGTTGCGCCCTTACAAAAAAGTTAACAAAATACATCAGAAGTTATTGAAAAATAAATTTTGAGGGCTTTAAGGTCAAATATCTCTAAAATTAGCTGAGGAGTTATGTTAGAAGTTATTTTTATCATAAATGAGTTTAGATATTTTTTCCTTGGGCCTTGCATGGTCTCAAGGGTCAAAGTGCCTTAAATGTGAAATTAATGACATTTTGAAACCCTAGCTAGGGTTTACCTCCTCACTTGGAATTTAAATACTACATGTAAGCTTCATTATGTTGTTGGTTGTTGGTTGATTATTGAGATGAATATGACATAGACTTGGAGTTGTGAAGCAATTGGATTTGGAGATTTATGAATGTTTTGGATTGAATGTCAATGAAGAAAGCACATTCCTAGGATTCATGAACATGGTTAATGGTGATTTTTTTCTAATTTAGTAATTTTTTCCTTATGTTTTCATATTGTTTCAACTTTTCTCTTGCAATAGAATAGAAAATTTAGGTTAAGATATGCTGCTAGAGGCAGCTTAAGCCTGTATGCCTTCTATTTTTCAAATGTTTTCCTCTACTGAGTCTAATTAGAGAATTCTTAGCTGCTCTTTGGTTCCACTTAGCTTGTTGTCTTAAGAATGATTTAATGGAGTCAAACCAAAGAATTTTATGGTATGCCCTGTCCTTTGGTGTAGCTTAAAACATTGTTTTTGAGGTCTTTCTTTGAAGTATTGCTTATTAGGTTTTAGGCTAAATAAGTTTACGGTTTTCCCTGTCCTTTGGTCTATCTTGAAAATTCATTTCAAAGTTCTTTGAAGTCTGATTAAAGAACTTTGGAGTTCCCTACTCTTTTATCATTCCTAAAATGTTACCTTAAATGTTTTCTTTCTCTGAAGGTAAATAACTAGAGAATTAAGGAGTTCTCTACTCTCTAGGGTTTGTTGGATTGTTGTCTCAAAGTTTACTTGGTAAAGTTAAGTCAAAGAAGTCTATGGTGTGCCCTGTCCTTTGATTATTTCTAAGCATAGTGATATTAAATACTCTTCTTGTTATAGTATATGTTGAAGGATTCTTATTTTCCCTTTAAACCTACTATGTTCACAATCTAATGTTCATTTCACTCACATAAGCTACTAAGATCCATTTGGCTTTGTTAACTTGCCCTATGAAACACCCTTGATTCATTTTTGTCCTTTTCAAGACTTTCACAAACCCTATAGCCTAATGGTGTGAGTTTCTCTTACTCTATCTGTTCTTCTTGACAACCTACCAAACCAAACAAAACAAAACAAACAAACCCTATCAATCTAACTAGCCTAAAATTAGCATCCTAAATCTATCAAGTCATATATTTTATACAAATATAGAGAGAGCCCTCTCTGAGTCCCGGAAGGCTAGGTCCTAGGACTCCAAATATTGGTTTGATTTTACCATTGTCTATTTGGTCTTGCCAATCTGACAAATTAAAGGGACCTAACATAATGGTGATCACGGTGGGACCTGAGTAAGTAACAACTTAAATATTCCTTCAAAACTCAAAAATCCCCTATCAAACCTAGATAAATCAAGTGTTAGCCAAGAATGATATCTGGTTGATTTTCCATACTAACATTATGGAAAAAATATTGTGGAACACTCATTTAAAATCTTATTGTTACGTAAAGAACTCAGAAAACCTAAAAATATTTTGAGATTGGTATTCAATTGTTGATGGTGGACAACAAGCAAATCCTCAAACAGTTAGCATCATCCACTTGGTGATTCCACTAGTTTCCAGTAGACCTGGTGACTCCATTGTTCCTCATAGACTCCTCTGGGAATGTATTAATCAATCCTAATAGTATAAAACCTATTATCACCCTAGTAATTCTTAGGTCGTGGGATTTTGGTTTATAGTTAAAGAAAACCAGGCGTAACCAAGAACCTCTTTTGAAATTTAGGATCTAGCCTTCCTAAATTCCAGAGAGGGATCTCTCCTCAATATTTAGCTTGATTTTTGTTATAATATTTTAGGCCAGGTATGATTGGACAATTGGCTTGTTTTGAAAGTTTTGTGGGAATAAAAGGTACTTCAAGGTAAACCACAAAGGGATCTACCAGACCATTGGGCTATGGAGTAAACTTCTTGGCAAGCAGAGCTAGGAAATAAGGTCAAAAGAGAAAATGTACTAAGGGCAGGGTAGATGACCTTCAAAGGGTTTTGAATAGGCTTTTTGATGAAATGGGTGAAATCTGAACAAAAGGGCAGTTAATAATCCTTAAGTTACAGAAATGAATATTGAAGGAGGGGATCAAACAGGGACTAAGAGCATTTAATAATTTTGTAGTCCAATTATCAAGCAGAAAACATAATAATGAACAACTAGTATAAAACAACGAGTTTTTTATCACTAATCTTGTTTAATCTTTCCTAGTTAATCATTAAAGACAAAAAACATTAAAATGAATGTATGGAAACTTTTGAAAGATAAAATAATGAAAACTGGAAAATACTAGACTTATCTGGTCAGCACAAGAATCATGAGTTATGATGTCTTTAATCTCAATTCCAATCTGCTGCTTTACTGATTGACTCACACAAACTTCAATATATCCAGCAAAATGACTATAGTGGTCTTGATAAATTTTATTCCACACTGAATACTTCGAAAGATGAAGTATTTATACAATTAAATTATTTACAAAATATCTCAAAATTTGAGATAATATCTTAAGAAAAAATAGGAAATATTACATAAGAAGAGGGACAGCAACAAAATAGTTTGCAAGCTGTCCTCTTTTACAAGAAAAAATAGAACTGTTTATCTTATTCAAACTAATTTTTTGATTAGCTGGAAGCGTTTCTGGAAATTGAGACATTATCTCATGGAAGATGACTTGTAGAATACTCCTCCTTTTTACCTTCTGTTCTGATACTCTTTATCTATGCTTTTCACTGTTTCACTGCTGTAATTGAAATATAACCAACAGTAACAATCTGCTTTTATTGATACACTTTGACCCTTATTTTTTCACCATAAAGTAACAATATAATATGACTTTTTTATGTGATTTTATTGCCCTTTATCTGTCAAATTCACATCAGATCTGTGAATTATTGCCACTATTGAGTAGTGGGGATCTTCATATTCTTCAATTTTCTATAGCTTTCATCAGCTTCTGTGTACTTAGAAAAATTTGGCTTTACTATGAACATGTGTTTAATTTCATTCTCCAGCAAGAATAAATTCTCAAAATATTGAAGTACTACTTTGCCACTTGGAGACCCTTGAGGCAAAGGTTTGTTAGCCTGCTCTTTAGCATGGGCTCTAAT
Organism: Pinus albicaulis; assembly: GCA_034641835.2. Classification (NCBI taxonomy): domain Eukaryota; kingdom Viridiplantae; phylum Streptophyta; class Pinopsida; order Pinales; family Pinaceae; genus Pinus; species Pinus albicaulis. Next base: position 1,323,531,160 of record CM076574.1, on the reverse strand, counting down.
CTTCTGGTCATAGTCCTTCTGTGCCATTAATTTCTCATGAAATCCATGAATATCTGGAAGTCCTGCTTCTAGAAAGTCATATTTTGTCTTGAATTTAGTAATTGATAAGTTCATTGTATCACACTTCTCTTCCAGGTTATTCATAATATTTCTTTTTGTCAGGACTTTTCTGATTTGAAGGATGGCCTCTGTCCTGTCAGGAATTTTCAATTCTTCTAATTCCTCCTTGTTTTTACTATTCAAAAATGATATGAGTTGAATTCCTTGTGGTGATTTGTTGCCAAGTTCCTTCTTTGTTTTTTCAATCTCTGCTAAGGCAGCTTGTAGTAGATCGTTTTGCTCATATATTATCTGAATAGAAGGCCACTATCAGTGAATGCCTTCAGTGATTTTTGTCCACAAATGATTTTTGATGTAGGCAACCTGATCTATGAGATTTACTTGCTGTTGAAGAATATTAACCTGTTCTTGCAATCTGTTGGCCCTCTGTTCATGTCCTTTGGAAGTGATTAAGGCATCTCTGTTGGATGTTTCCAAATTTTTTATGGTTCCTTTTAAACTGATTATCTCTTTATCTTTTATGGACGTTTCTTCCATATCTTTGACTATGGCAGTTGTTTCCCCTGTTGTATTTACCTGTGATGTTGATGAAGAAGTGGTAGAGATGTCTTTAGAAGTAATTGACACTGCAGTTGCCAACACTCCTTTCGGTGCCAAATGTCCTGCCAATGTTGAGGGAACAACTGTGCTTACAGTTGGAATAACTGTAAGGATGGAAACTTGCTGAGATTTCTTCAAATTTTCATTTTCTTGCATCAAAGCTTCTATTTTGTTTTCCATCTCCTTTATTTGGGTTGTCATCTTTAGAACTAGTTGACTTAATTCATCATTCTCTGTCTTTTGTTGAAGAATCTCCTTTGCCTGGGGATGTTCACATTGAGGAAATTTCAGTTGCCTCCTTAGAGCAGCTATGTCTTAATTTTTCTATTTGATTAAAGCCTTTGCAACTTCAATGTTAGCTGGATTAGCTCCTACTTCAATCACCAATTCTTCCAATGCTTTGATTCTCAATCCATTAGCATGCAATGATGCTTTGTCCAATTTCATTTGATTTTGCATATTTTTCACTGTCTTCTGAAGTTTAACAGAGCTCATTGTTTTGTTGACTATATTTGAATACAACATCTCTGTATTTCTCCTGTGGAATTCTATTTGATCTAATTCATGGACAGCATCTGCATCTACTTCCAAATCAGTCTTTGAATAGTCTACTACTGACTTTGGATCAACCACTGTAGGCTTCAAAAATGACATTACCAATTTGTTAGAAGAATAATCAAAATCAGAGAGAAGTCTATCTTTATTTCCAGGTTTCTCTTTGAGAAACTGGGAATATACTTCATTCTTTATTTCTTCATTCTTCTCTCTGATTTTTCTGAATTTGATCTGGATGTTTGACTCTCTGTTATCAGTTTCCTTTGAGGAAGAAGGAATTTCTACATCAGTTTGTTTCTCAACCATCACTGTATCTTTATCCTGTGTTTCAAATTGGCCCTTTTGAAGTTCTCTGAGTGTTTCAGTTACTATCACTGTTGCCTCATCTTCAGTTTCATGACCATTATTATCATCAATTTCCGTTGCTTTATCCTTATCTTCAGTAGCTAATTTGGTTCTCTTGCTATAGGAGGTTTTAAATTTCTTTCCTGTGATGGTTTCTGCAATATAATTGACCTCTTCTCTGCTTCTGTTGTGAGATACCTCTACTTCTTTATCAATTGTAGTCACCTATGTTTCCTGTGTATTAACATTCTGCATTACCTGTGCATCACTATCAATCAAAGTATTTGGCTCCCATTCATTCTGATTGGCAAATTTCTCAATTTGTGGCTTTGACTCATGTAGGAAAAGAGTCAAATTACACTTTAACCTGATAGTTTTCAAAATACCCTGAGGGTCATAATTCCACATGAAGCTTTCCTGGAACTTGTATTCTTTTAATTTGACAGTTATCTCTTTCATAGCTTCCCTGTTGTTAACTATAAATGGTTCAATCTGATTCTTGATTTTAAATTGGGTCTTCTTCCTGGAGGCCATGAAATTTATTGCATCAGCATTTAAGATTTGCCTTAAATATTCTAAGGCAAAGATTCTTGTAGTTACAAACCTCGGTAGTTTGTATGGAGCCAAGAGTGCACCATAAACTCTAAATTCTGTGTGATTCCTGTATAAATACCAATCCCCTGTTTTACAGTTCTCAGACAACTGTAAAATCCTCTTTGTCTCTTCATTTATTCTTAGAGTTTCAACTTTATTCAACAAGTTCATAGCTGGTATTATGAACAGGTCATTTAAATCTATGTAGTTATACTGACTGCTATATTTTCTTAAAAGATATTTCCAGAATATTACTGAAAGTAATTTCCCTTCTACATCCATTTTCTGAAATTCAATAGGGAATTTTTCTGCTTGATAATATAAGAAAAGATGTAGTAGATATGATGTATATCTAAATACCCCCTCCTCTAGTAATTTTGTCAATTGGTAGTGCATGTTATCAGCAATAAGCTTAGAAAAATTGAATATTATGGATGGAGGTTGGCCAGGAGTCAATGTGGATAGAAAACCCAAGATAGAAGCGTCAGTAAATTCATCATTGTCATATCCCAGTATGAATGACAGCATGGAGACAATTTTTCTTGTATTTTCAGGGAAATCAAATGTATCATATGGTGGATTTACTTTAGGGACATCAAAATGATTTGGCCAAAAGGTTTGAAAGATATTGAACTTGGTAGGAAAATCTAAATCCAAGTAAAGCTGGGTAAAATCCTCTATTGATAGTGAAACTGAATTAGGATCATAGTTCATTTGCAGCATGGAATTAATGGACTCAGCATTGATATAGAACATGACTTCCCTATCTTTATTAAAAATACATCTCTGATCTAGGAGGTAATGCAACTGACATAGTCTGACAAAATCAGGGACCTGATGAGTAAGAGGAACAACATATTTTGGCAGATTGGCATCCCAAATAGGCACATCATTTTTACCTTTCTCTACAGACTTCCAAAAACACCAATTATGGACTTCTGATAGGTTGAATTCAACAGAAGGGTCAAATTTTATATAATCAACATCAATCAGTGAACTACTTTCTTGAGAAGTTATAGGAACTTGAACAGGTCTGACTACTTCAATTGTATCAGCAGTAAGTGTAGGAGTGGGCTTGTTGAGTTTGGATGGTTAAGCCTATGGTAACTTTCTTGAGACATTTTTCTGGGATTTTGGACCTCCAAACTTGGGAGTTACTTGTTTCTTAGTCATTTTGGATGAACAAAGCAAGATTAAACAGTTTTCTAAGTTCTTTTTAGGAAACAAGGGGAAATTGAAAGGATTCACTAGCAAATTCAAACTTTGAGTAGATTTCAAGGTGACAGGATAGGTTTACTTATGCACAGCGGATATTTTAGATCAAGTTCAGCAGTGAAAATGATCTTGGAATGGCTTAAAACCTACTAAAATGGAAAATGTGGATTCTGAGGAAATTTTGACAAGGTTTCCCCTGTATTTTGAAGGTTTTGTTATTCTTCAGAAGGGAAATTCGGCTTTCTTTGGTAAATGGCAGTTTAATTAACTTATGGATTGGATTTCCTTTGAAATTGAAGATTTTATGGATAGGATTGACAGGAAAATACCTGTAAAAGGTATAATTTGCAGTCGATGAAGATTGCAGTTTCGTCACAGTCTTCAATTCTGTTGAATTGGGCCAACAGAGGTCATGGAGGGTTTCAGGATTTATTTTTAGAGTAAATGGCTTTGTTATTAGTCAAATTGGTTTGAAAATAGCTCGAAAATGGAGTAATGAGACTCTGCAAAGGGTTCTCAGTGGTTTGTATGCGCAAATAGGTGAAATGCTATAAAAATAGTGAAGTTTTATGGCATTAAACCTTAAGTCCAATCACATTTCAATTACATTTATTGCAGGAATGGCGGGAGCGATTTTGATTTGGGATTGGGTGGTTTTCGTGCATCTCTGAGGTGGTAAGCTGAATTTCACTTTTTGCACACGATCGAATAGAAAACTGACACGTCGGCAAGGGGCGGTATGGGAAAACAACTTATATCGCGTAATGTTTTGGAAACATTGGCCAATTATTTTCATCGCGCGATATGGGATCGGTGCTGTCGGATTAGACTTTGATAAGCGAACGGTCAGGATTAAAATGAAAGTTGTGGGGAAAGTGCAGTGGGACCAAGGCTTTGAATGATGGTCATAGATCTAATGATTGAAATATGTACGGTGGTCGCTTAACGCGATGGGTTGTGGTGGGGATGGGGACTGGAGCTATTGAGTTAACTGTGGATCGTTAGATTTGAGAGAGGTTTGGAGATCTAACGGCTAATATTTAACATGATGTGGGAAAGGTGGGGGCATGAGATCAGCGATCGCATTAAATATGGATCGTTGGATTTGCAAAGGATGATCAGACGGTTGCAGTTCTATGCGATAGGGAACGAGAAGGCGCTGGGGATTATTCATCGCACTTGATGGTTACCGTTGGATTAATGGGATATTGGAGATCAAATGGTCGATATTGAATTTGATAGGGTGAAGGGATTTGTTAAAATTTATGTATAAACAGATTTATACATAGAATAAACTGGTCGGGATGGGTGTATAAGGGACTTTAAACCAAGGTTAATACTGGTAGTAAAGGGATATGTGTCAGGGAATATGTATAGGGTTATAATTTTAACCTTGGGTTAAGGGAGTCGGGAAAGGGAAATATAAACAAAGGAACGGGTTTTAGTATGAAGTTTAGTTTAAATGAAACTTCGGTATTTTTTGTTTTAAACACATATAAAGTATGTTTAAAGATTTTTTTGAATATTTTATTATACAATTAATTAAATCAAGTTGATTTAATAACCATAGAGGGCGGGATATTTATATAATGATATATTTAGCCAAAGGGGGTATAATGTGGGTTTTATTTACACATGTGGGGATAATTAACTTTGGCTAAAGTTATATCAATGAGTTTCTGGGAATATTTTATAAAAGGGAGTTATATAAAATAGGAAAAGGTTATTTTCTAGGGAGTTATTAAATAAGTTAAAGTTAAAATGACAAGGGAACAATGGATACTCAAAACACATCAACATAACTAAGAAAAATGAAGTTTTAAGGGAAAATTTTCATTAAAATAACTTCATCACTTAAACTTAGGATAAAATGTGATTTTGAGGGTTTAATATAGAAATTTAACACTTTCAACTAATCAGCCATAGAGCCTTGGGTTCGGTCCCAACAGAAGTCAAGGAAATGCCTTGAGCCTTTCTGACTGATATTTTAGAATGATGAATGGCTATGGGGAGGGGAAGTTAGTTATTTGCAGCTCTGGTGAATAATATTTACATTTATACTTCTCACCTTCTTCTACCTACCCAATTTTAACTGCTAACATTTTTTTCTTCCATTTTGATTAGGTGCATTTGTGCTAGCAACCTTTACAACATTTATTCTTTCTGAAAGCAATAAACTATCTAATTCTACACTTATTTCATCCATGAATCCAGGTTAAACTGTTGGATTCACTTATTCTCTACCTAACTACTGAATTGTCATGATTAAACTGTATGAAAATTCTTTATTCTCTATCTACAACAATTGAAATTGAAAAAATGACGAGTCAAGATTAAATTGTTCATCTCGTCACATATTATGGCATTTATTGACACTCTGCCATAATAAATTGCAAAAGGTAAAAGTAGTGGCATTTAGACTTGCACACTTTCATGTTTTATTCATCTTTTTATTTTGGGGTATATTATTTTTTCTAAGTCCTTTGATTGTTCTTTTAGGACTTTTTACCCTCTTTTTGATTTTTTGTATTTTTTTTATTTTTTATTTTTTACAAAATATGTGAATACAACTTGCAGAAGGCAAAGTATGTACAGATTTACAAGATTACCATCAGTCAAGTCAAAATTATGAATCCTATATTTTTAGGTTGCTAACAAAACCCAACCACATACTGTGTGAATTCGGTATTCTTTCAGATAGGTCTATTTCCAAAACCCACACAAAATTTCAGCCCCTCTATGTTGTGGGTCTGAAATATGGCTTCACAAAGAATCAACACCAAATATCACGTGGACCCAACCCCTCCTGATATAGTTGATGACCTGGAAAGAATCTTAATAAAAACTTCTAGGACTGAAGATTCAGCTATTGTTGGACCAATTCACAAAGAAAGTTATGTTCCTGAAAACCTTACATCCTTCCAAGATACCCAATTTGACTTACATCATACAAGAAACCTACTCAAAATTAAGTCGCAAAGTTGGATAGACTAGACAAACCTTGAGCCTACAAGCTTATTGCAGAGTCCTAGTAGAGAAGCCTTTCCTTCCACTCCTCCTGATTTTCAGCTTCTCCAACACTTTGACTCCTTTCATTCCAAATCTACTCAAAATCTGCTAGCTGGTCCAAGTACATCTACTACCCCCACTCATACATCCACTGTGCAAACAACTCCATTTCATCCTCTGCCTCCACCCATAAACCCTACTCTTCTAAATCCTCCTTGGGTTCCATTACCTTCCATCACGGCAACATGTTATGCCCCTCTGGTACTACCACAACCTTTATTGTCTATGCCACAGGACTACCAATCTAAAATCCATCACTTTAATGGACTTCCCAACAACATGTAGACAAGATGAATGATGCTTTTGACTACCAAGAAATAGAAGAGGAGACCATAAAAATGAGAATGTTTGCCCAAATTTTATGAGGAGAAGAAAAGAAATGGTTCAAAAACTTAACTCCTAATAGCATTCATGATCTCCCTTCCCTTTATCAAAAAATCATAAACAAGTGGGAGACCAAGAAAAATCCTCTTCAAATCCTATCATAGTATGATAACCTTAAAATAAATTTCGAAGAGAGTGTCCAAGACTACTACACTAGGTTCAATAGTGTATACAATGCACTCCCTCCTCACATGAAACCCCCATAAGGCCTAGCCTTAGTAAAATTTCCAGATGGATTTGACCTAGACATGTCTTATCAATTAAGAGAAATAGATCCCCTTACATTATAAGACATGAAAATGGGAGCAGTAAGTGAAGAAGCCAATCTAATTGCTAAAAGGGCTATTGACATCCTAGTTAGGACAATGGAAAGGATGATGGGGAGAATTAAATTGAATGAAAGAACACCTCCTAGGGAAAACCAAACAAACCCTAAAAATAGAAACAGAAACCAAAACTTCAGAAGAGACCCTCCTCAAATCAAACAATGAGAAAATGACCAGCAAATCAGACCTCCTTTCCAATAAAACTATGTAGATGAAGAGGAAAGAGAGACTGAGGAGCCGGAAGAAAATCATGTCAATCTAATAGACTCCAATAATGAAGATGATGTTTTTCTCACATAAGAATAACAAGGTTTGTTTTCCTCAAAAAAAATGAAAGAACATATGAGGACTCTGAAGAATACAAACTAGTGTTTGAAAATACTATCATGGAGGTTCACAGGAAATATGACCTTAGAAGTAGGAAAACCCAAGACATCCCTAAGAGAAAAAAATCAAAAATTTCTACTAAGAAGACCCCTGAAAACACTCCTAGAAAGAAAACAGAAAATACCAACACGATGGACAAGAATCCTGATCAAATCAAAAATAAAATCAGCCAACATGATGGTGACCAAAGCTACCCTAGTACATCAACTAGTGGCCCTAAAAAAACTACTTTAATTGAGATTCCAAACAAAAGTCAGCAAGCTAAAGTTGTTGAAAATACCATGTATGAAATATACCAAGAACACAAACACCATTCAGTATTGAGGGTGAAATTTCCAAGATAAAAATAGCCATACCCCTTACTGAGCTAGTGACTCAAGATGTATATAGATTTCAGGTTTGAAGGCTTTAAACATAGGAAATGACATCGATACTCTGAATATGAGTGATGACAAGCCAGAATTATTGTTTGGACCAGAAGTAGAGGGAAGTTTCAAGAGGGAGTTGTGCCTCCATTCTATGTCAGTTTAAATATCCATGAAAAAATCCTACACATTGATATGCTAGACTCTAGTGCTTCACACAACCTCATGCCAAAGGTAGTGATGGAGAGATTAGGGCTTGAAATAACCAAACCATACAATTACTTATACTCTTTTGATTCAAGTAGAGTTAAATGTCTGGGTTTAATCAAATACCAATGTGTCAATCTGGCACAAATACCAGCCAAGAACCTAGTCATGGATATTGTAGTGGCTGACATTCCCCAAAAATATGTCATACTCTTATCTAGATCATGGGGAGCCAAACTACAAGGAAACCTCCAAATGCACATGACATATGCTACCATTCCGGACTTTAACCAAACAAGAATATTGTACAGATAATCTCACATGAAATACATGGTAAGCAGCCAAGATAGGCCAAACAACACCCCTCTCTATTATATCCATTCATACCTTGACTCATTTTTCTTGTACAATGAATATGACATTAATGAGCAAGTAAATGAAAAAGAGGAAGACCAAGACCTGTAAAAATAGTCAAACCAAGCACATAATGAAGAACATAACAGCCAAAACCCTAGCAGCCATACACAACAACATAATGGCGAATCTGAACTTGAAACACTTTGGAACATGAGCTTTGGTGGCTCTTGTGGCAAAGCTAGTTCAGGAGCAGGTGTTTGGATACACAACACCAATGAAGGTCAATCTTACAAGCTGGATTTTCAATGTACAAAAAATATTGCAGAGTATGAAGCTCTTCTCTTAGGGTTACAAATGTTAAAAACTATAGGAGCTAAGAGGATTTATGTTCAAGGAGATTCCAAGTTAATCATCAGGCAAATCAAAGGAGAATATTCAGCCAAAAACCATAAGCTAAGAGAATATAAGAATTTTGCCTTAGACCTCCTCAAAACATTTGAAAAATATGAACTTACCTCTATCCCAAGAACTCAAAATAGCCTTGCAAATGAACTAGCCTTTGTTGCCAGCACTTGCCAACTACCTCATACCAATGAACAATACACGGTAAAGGTAAAAAACAGACCAAAAGTCCCTGATAACATAGATTATTGGCAACTGTTTAAAGGTGAAAAACATATTGAAGACTTCCTGCAATACAAAAATGAATTTGAGATGCCAAAATTAGATTCAGATCATGAAGATAACTACTCTGCTGAGGAACAAACACACAAAACAGAGCTGCCTTATGCTGCTGATATAAATCTGCTAGAACACCCTCTTGAGGTGAAATTGTTTGAAGACTCAGAGAAAAGAGACCTTGAGGTATTGCAATGTAAAGATAACTTATTTCCAAGAGGACTTTCCCCCTTATAAGAGCTGATTGATTTCAATGGTGTTGCTAGGAAGCCTAAAATGGAATTCACTGAATTAGATGTAGAAGAATGAAACATAGGCAGTGACGAAGACCCTATAATGATAAAACTCTCCTAAACACTGCCACCCATTATAAAATAGAAATACATTGAGCTATTCAAAGAATTTAAGGATGTGTTTGCATGGGGCTATGAGGACTTGAAGTCCTATGATACAAACATCATTCAGCATAAGATTCCTCTCAAGGAAAAACAACAACCATTCAAGTAGAAGTTGCGTAGAATAATCCCTGTCCTAATTCCTCTAGTGGAGAAAGAAATTAAAAATATGTATGATGCTGGAATAATGGTCCCACTCAGGTACTTAGATTGGGTCTCAAACCTTGTTTCAGTAAGGAATAAAACAGGCGAAATTAGGCTTTGCATAGACTTCAGAAATTTAAACAAGGCCTCCCTGAAAGACAACTACCCTTTACCTAATATGGATCATATTTTTAGGTCCCTATATTACTAGTATAGTCCCTTATTGTTGCTAGTGTAACCGGCTTATTGTTATTATTGTACCCTTGTAACCCCCATATTGTTATTATTGTGCCCTGAAATTATTATTGTTAGGTCAGCTAGGATTACATTGTGGCCCCATGGACTCTGATATATAGAAAGGAGTTTTTTTAATTTGTATCATCCAAGAATTTTTCATTCATGTAATGTATTGGAGGTTTCCCCCTCGAAGTGGCTTATTTCTAAGGCGTTGATATCTATTTCCTTATATTTTTGGAGCTGGTTTCACAACATTTGGTATCACAGCTTTGGATTCTAGGGTTTTGCTGCTTCAGACAAGTCATCGTGGAATTTTCGCTATAACGTTTTTTATATGAAGTTTCAGAAGATAAAAGTTTTAGAATGCGAAGCCTAAATCCTGAGGAACATCTTCACAAAATTTCAGAGCTTGGTTCGCAACAGTTTCAGAGATGTGACCTGTGGACGTTAGGGCGTTTTGCAGGCTCTTGAAATTCACTTAAAATGGTCATCGCGGAATTTTCGCTATAACTTATTTTCTACAAAGTTTCAAAAGAGGAAATGTTTAGAGAGCGAATCCGAAATCCTAAGGAACATTGTCGCAAAATTTCAAAGATTGGTTCGCAATATTTTCGGAGATATTATCTGTGGAAGTTAGGTCTTTTTCAGGATCCCAAATTTCATCTCAAAGAGGTGATTGTGGGAAAATCTTCATAACTCTCTCTCTAAGCATTGGATTGGAATTCTGTAAATATTTACTGGAAGTACACAGACTGTAGTTTCCTATCTATAAATTTCAGATCCAAAGGAACAAATAGTGACACGTGGCAAGAAGTACAAGTTTTCTCTACTGAAATCGTCCATAATTAGGTCACTGTGGGAGATTGGACATAACTTTTCCTTGAAGAATCCAAATCACATTAGACCTACGGAATTTGAAAGAAGCTTCAGAGGACTAATACAGGGCCGAATTTCAGATATTGATTATCTGCAAGTACAGATATAAGTCAATTTCAATATCAAGCTCCTCAAAAGAAAGTAAAAGGTGTGTATTTTTTTTTGCTGAATTGCATAAGTCTTGTTTGAAGAATCAAGTTGAATTGATTCAAGGGAATATTGTAGAATAGATATCAGTATTGGATTCTAAAATGGAACCTAAAAATAATTCAGCAACCACTAAGCCTTTATAAGGCTCTACTATAACTCATGAAGACGAAGAATGGCAACATGACATATCAAAATTACAAGAGCAAGTCCAACAAATTTCGCTCTCGAAAAGAGCAACAAAAAATGACATTGAAGTTTTGAAGAAAGGCATGGAAACTAAGATGGATGGTTTGAATAACGAAGTGGAATCTAAGATGGATGACATGGAAGCTAAGATGGAAAACATGAAGAATGATTTAAAAGCATACATGGAAGGTTTGAAAAAGTTGATACAAGAAATGTTTCCTAATGGTGAAAAGATAGTAGAGGAAACTCATGATGAGAAAAAAATAAATGTTAATCGTGATTTCATAAACTCTAATGTTGGAGGGAAGAACCACCTGTTGACGGGAAAATTTGTCTAGCCAACAGTAGGGGATCTCCCCGGTAAAAAGTCCCAATTAGACCTTAAACCGTTTGGAGTAGGGATCCCATCCGGGGTGTGGGTCCAGTTACCGCTTAAGACGCCTTCCCTCCTGG